>VZSV01000044.1:466737-593865 GCA_013398735.1 Nothocercus julius | reverse complement strand
CGTCCTGGACCTCCCTGTCCTTACAGAGCTTCCTTTCTCTGATCTCCCTTCCTACTTCCCTGCTCCCCTCCCAGCTCCCCTGCCCTGCCGGACCCACGGACTCTTTCCCGCCTCGATGCCCCTGCCCTGTCTCATCCCTGCTCTCCCAGACCTTCTCTCCTCCCAGCCCGCTTCCTGGGGCAGGGCTCTCCTCTCCTGGACCTCTGTCCTCTCCGGACCCCCTCTCAGAGCTTTCTTTCCTGATACTCCTTTTCTTCTGAACCCCATTCCCTTTCTGCGCCCCTTCTCTTCCCGCCCTCCCCTGCCTGCAAGTCTGGTCTGCTGCCCAGTGCCTCTGTCTCCCTCCATTTCTGGCCCGTCGGGACTGGGTCTGGGGTGGCAGGGACCAGCTCTTGGGACCTTCCACATTCTCCCTTATTCCCAACCCTTTCTGATTAATGATTCAGGGAAGGACCCTCTCTTAAGCGCTGAGCTCCACTACTTCCTTAGGCATTTGGTGCTACGCCAAGATATGGGCAGATCCTCTTCCAGAAGATGCCTCTGGAGGGATGGAGGCACCCGATGCCCCTTTCCAACTTTTTGTCCTGGGGAAGTTTGGTTCTTTGCAGGGTGGAAGGTCTACGGATAGGCTGTGGCTGCAAACAGCCCAGCATGTGCTTCTTGAGAAGCCGCAGGGCCTTTTCTAACCTTACAGAAGAGACTTCTTGTTCCTAGTGTTTTAAAAGTAAACAAAACTTTTGTGTGGTGCACAGGCTTAATTTCACTTACGGACTTTTTACCTATGTTTCCGCCTTCCACAGATGTAGTACTAATTTTATCACTGTTCAAGAATTGCATCCACTTAATGGCATCTAATCATGCTTAGAAAAAAAGCGCCTGTAAATAGCTATCAGAATTAATTTGGCAGCAACTGTCAGAAATGATCATAAATTTACAAATGCAGTTAGATTTACACTTAATGATCCATCTTGGATTTAACAAGAAATAAAGGCCCAACCTCTGGAAGTAGCACTTAGGTTTCTATAGTAGCCAAAACTGCTCGGTAGCTCCGTGAGTGAGATGTCCGTCCCAGAGCTAGCAGGGAAGGAGGCAGAGGAGTCGGGAAGCCTGGGTTTGGCCTGGGAAGAGACAAAGAAGAAAGAGAAGAAACTGGGCTGAGTGCAAGCAGCAATAGCAAGAGAGACCTGTATTTTAAACATATGCTGATTGAGGTTGGTTGGGGATGAACTTGAAAGCCTTCACCTGCCAGAAGCCTGTCTGGAGCTGCGGGTTCTTGGCATGTTTGACCATCAAACAATATTTGGCTGCTTTTGGCCCGCGGGCAAGCCAACAAATTAGGGGAAAGCTGGGGAAAGTGCCACCCCTCTTCACAAGGGCCTGATTCTGAAAAGCCTCAGGTACTCCAACAGTTTTGCACTGAAGCTGAGGATCTGGGTGTAATGTAAAGTAGGTTCTTAGGGTGTTGCAGGATGAAGACTGAGCTGCCTAAGGAAAAACAAAGCCTGGCTTTTTTTTTTTTTTTCCCTGTTGTTATGGGACTGATGAAGACAGAGTGGAGAAATGTGACCGGGCAAGAGCTCAAGGAGCCCCTTGAAGTGGGAGCCCCAAAGCTCCTTCCCACCAGCACTGCTACTGGCAGCAATTTTAGTGGCTGCTTGCAGTAAAAGGACAGGAATGTGATGCCTTAATGAAAAATGCTGAAGGAACAAAAAACACTGTGGCAGATACACAGTTCTTTCTAATTATATCAGTGTTACTGATTTTTTTCTCCTTTTTTTTTTTTTTGTTATTTACTCAGGAACCTTTGCCTTCATGAAGGGAGAAAACATCACCATGGCTGTTAAGATCTGTGTTTCTCCTGGAGCGAGGATTTATCAAGGCTAAGAGACTCTGGATTATCCTTAAACCTTCTGTGAAATACGTAGGCGCCTCCCTCTCCCCCCGTTGTGCGCAGTTCTGAGTGCAGATACCACGATGGCATCCAGCCTCACCTGTGCTGGCGTGATCTGGGCCTTCCTCTCCTTCCTCTGTGCTGCTGCCTCCTGCGTGGGGTTCTTCATGCCCTACTGGCTCTTGGGGTCTCAGCTGGAGAAGTCAGTCTCCTTTGGCACTTTCCGGAGGTGTTCGTACCCCGTGCGGGACGAGAGCCTCCAGACGACCGTGATGGTGGAGCAGTGCGGCCGCTACGCCTCCTTCCAGGCCATCCCCAGCACCGAGTGGAGGATCTGCACGGTGGTGACGGGGCTGGGCTGCGGGCTGCTCCTCCTGGTGGCCCTCACGGCGCTCATGGGCTGCTGTGTGTCTGAGCTCATCTCCAGGAACGTGGGCAGGATGGCAGGAGGCATCCAGTTCCTGGGGGGTAAGTGCTTCATTCTCCATGCTTGTGCTGAGGGCGGACACGGAGGCGCCTTCAGGCTGTAGGGTTACAGGTCTGGAGACACCTCTGTCGATCTGGGAAGAAGAGAGAGTTGCTGAAACTTTCTGCTAGCAAGGGTGACCAGACTGTGGCTGCCTTTACCACGGGTGGGGCTGCCTGTGTGTCTGAGCATGGCCCGAAGACTTGCCGTGACCTACGGTCACTCTCCCGCACTTGAGTCTTGTGTAATCTTTGGGAGTCGCATGCCAGATGCAGGCTGCGGAGCACCGTTTGCTGGGGCAAAGGCTGAATTCTGCGGCTGCTCTCTTTGTGGTGTTTTTCCAGGCTGTAGATCTTGGCAGAGCTCAGTGGAGATTGATTCACCTGGAGAAGCGTGGGGGCTGCATAGCCCCCAGGAGCGCTGCAGAGACTGTGTTACTGTGCAGACAACCCCAGCCTTTCCCTCTCTCCTTCCCCTCCCACCGTCCGCACGGCCGCTTCCACCCCGGCAGGCGTGCGGAGCTGGCAGTGGGATGCAGCCAGCTTTCAAGCGGAGGATGTTCTCCCCCAGCAGTGGTGACCGCAGGAGGCTCAGGGCTCATGACCATGGCCTGGCGAGCCCTCCGTGCTGGGGAGGCCAGTGCTGCTCCCCTGGCTCCGACCCCATGAGTGGTTACTGCCTGTTGAGCACGGTGACCCTGTCCCCTCACCCTTCCCGCAGCCCCGCGACCTGCCCACATTCCTGCCTTTAATTGCGTGGGCAATTGGAAAATGTGGCGGCTGCTCCAGAGTTAGCTCTCCTGGAAGGTGCTGCTTCTTGAAGCCACCTCCGTTTTGAAATCCTCCCGGGGAATTCAGAGCGGGAAGGACCTCTGTGAGCCTGCCCCGTCTGGCTGCTTCCCTCAGAGCCCTCACAGCCCCTGCGTGGCTTTAAGCACCCCACATGCCAGCTCCAAATGCCAGCTCTGCTCACCTGGCTTGCGCTTGCGTTCAGTCCCGTTTTCGTGGCCGTGCTCCCCGCTCTGTCCGCTCAGCTGGGGCAGTGGGACGCGTGGGGACACGCGCCCTCTTCGTGATGCTCTCGTGGGCCGGAGGGCACGTGGATGGTGAATTGTGTGTGAGGAGGAGCGGAGCAGCCGCTTCAGCCCGCGCCTGGTGGGATCCAGGCCCACAGGAGCACGCTGCATCCAGGAGGGCTCGTGAGCATTGAGGGCTTATCTGCTGCAGGTGACAATTCGGAAGACGTGTGAACTTGTGATATGAAACTAAAACTGCCAAAGACTTTACTTACAGCTCAGAAATTATTTACACAGCATGTCTAATTTTCCCCTCTACTGGGCTTTATGGTTGTCTCTCATTTCACTCAGCACTGCTGGAAACGCGTAAGAAATGAACCAAGTAAGAAACCGTCCTTCCTCGGCCTGCCTGAAAGTGACCTGTGGGGGCACTAGGGGAGGGCAGGTGGTGCAAGCCAATAATGTGGACACACTGAAGGGACATATTAAGGTAAAGATCAGATGCTTACCCCCTTAATAAGTTCCTTACATCCTTAATAAGATCTTTACCTGCTATAAATCAATATATCTTCATTGTTTAAATGACATGACTGCATTTATTCGAATGTCTAACTTGGGCAGTGTAATTACTAGGTTGCTTTATGTCAAGATAGCCACGAGCTGTTCAGATCATTGACTATCTGGGAACGCTGGGTCTTAGTTCCCTATGCAGTAGGTTTAAGTTTGCTTATGCTGCCCACCGGGTGTGCTTGGAATAAGGTCAGTGGCACAGTGGTGATTGTCATTTTAATTTTTTATGAATAAGAAATCCAGGGAAAAGGTAAGCAGCTCAGTGATGCCATTGATCATGCTCTGTGCCTTTCTCCTTGGCTGGGCAAGGAGAGGGAGGGCAGTTTCACTTTCTGTTTCTTTTTCATCCCAGTCACCTGCATGAGCACAGTGTTGTGGTTCCTGCAGTAGGGATGAGTGTTTGAAAGAAATTGTGTTTCTCTTGAAGTTAGGAACCAGTCTAAGAACACTCTGGGTGTAGCTAGTTTACAGTTTCAGTGGTGTTCCATTAATCTCAGTAATTTTCTTAACATGATTTTAAAGCATGGCCTTAATTAGGAACTAAACCAATTGACAGTGGCTTGTAGTGAGAGACCCAAGGTTTGGTGGGATGTAGAATCACCTGTGGGTGAGGTGAGCTGAAACACTAAGGTTGCTAAAAATAACCTACTCCAACCCTAGGAATACTTTTACTGCTGTTAAGAGGTAGCAGAGAAGAGGTAAGCAAACAGTCTGATCCTCCTCTTCTAGCAGTGGAAAGGAGGAGAAACTCCAAGTAGGTCAGTGGAATAACACCTGTATAAAAGTAGTGTAGCTTGCACTGGCTGAATGGTGCCAAGTTTTTACAGCTGGGATTTCCCCAAGTTGTATGTGGCAACTGACGTGAGTGAATTATTCATGAGCACTTATACCATAAATCTGCTCTTCTTATAAAAATTGAATGCCAGAACTGCAAGAAGCTGCAGATCCACGCAGAGTCAGGAGAGCTGCTTAGATATTGGCTGATCTTACATATTTAGTCTATATTTACTGTTTCAGCTAATCCTGCATATGGTACATATATATTTTTAAGATGACTCTGGGATGATGTATAGTGAGTTTTTGTTTCTAATAGAAAGATTGCATTGTAGATTTTTCCTCCCATTTGCAATTATCTGAAACCACTTCCTTTCCCATGTACAATCATGTGACAGCTCTGCAGCTATTATAGCAACTGTTTACATGAAGAAGCAATGTTATTTTTGTCATCTTCTCAGTCAGTTTGGCAGCAGGCAACAAAAAGTAAGCAACACCCTAAGGTCTGACTTTTCTTTGGTGGCTATCAGAGGTCTGCAAACCCTAGGCCGCCAGCTGCTGCTGCAGTATCTCGGGATGTACTTCACAAACGTTTCTGTTGGATTATTTGAAAGAACTGACTACCGATGTGAAAGTTATGCTGTGTGTAACCTCTTGAGGGCACAGTTATGTAGATGGATAAAGTCTCCACTGATAACAATAAGTGCAGTGTTTCCAGCTGGTTTGCTTTGAATGCTTGGAAGATTGAGGCATATATAATGCAGCTGGAACAGATTGCAAGGATGTATCTTCGACCGTAGCTATTGAGGGCATGATGGCAGGAAGTGAAGTTTAACAAATCTATGGCAAATTGGACTCTGTAATTATTGATCTTCTTTCCACTGTGCCTTGGCAAGTCAATTCCACTTAAACAGGGACACTAAAAATTTGCAGGTATGTGTCTCAGATACGACATACTAATTTGGTGAATAGTTTCACGCTCTGAATGCAGAGCAATAATTTTAAGAACATAATGAACTTAAAGGTTAGCCCATTTTATGAGAGGCAGTGGATCAAAAGCTACAAGGTTTGCAAGGATGGTCAATTTAAAGCACATTATGCTAGCAAGGTGAAGCTTTCTGTTAAAATGGTCAGCACACAGGAAATATCGATGAAGTCTGCACTTGCTCCAAACTCCCTTTGTCTCTCTAGGATCATGAAGCCAAGCTGAGAGGGTTATGATCTAAAGGAACAGAGCATGAAATAACCTACTGGCTTAGACACCTCTCCGGATCTGGCAGTTTGACCCTGATTCTGAGAGGAACATGAGAAATGAGCCCTCTTCTTAATTCTGGGCAGCCATGTGGTTTGTACTGTCTTCTTTAGCACCCGCACTAAGTTTGTGCTCAAGCTGAGTTTTGCTGCTGTCTTCAGCAAAGAAGCAAGCTTTGCAGCAGCACTTCCTTTTCCTCTCCTTACTGCTGTCTCTTGTCTTCCTTGTATCTCACAGAGTACTGAAGCCCCTGAAATGATGGTCCTTGTAGTAATGATTAGCAAATCTGGAGAGCTCTTGAAATGTGGGATGGTGAAAGGAGCATTCAATTATTTGAGTAAAAGGGGATACAGGTCCCAGTGACTTCTGATTTCATCTGAGAAAAAAAAAAATATATATATATATAGTCTACTGTTAAAAGCTCTCAGCATCATACAAAATCACTGTAAAATGCTTCTCCAACTGTGCTGTTCCAATAGTGGCCACAGTAGTTTCCACCACCCATATCCTGATCGGGAAGAGTGCTTGCTGGATGTGAAGGGCAGAGGAATAAGGAGCTCCACTGAGATGGGACTATGGGGTGAAGGGTGACCGTTCCGTGTTGCCTGTAGAGTCATATCAGAGAAACCCTCGGAGATTTTAGGCTGGAAATTTTAAGAAGACAGATCCAAAGGGCATTTTCAGGTTTTAGCTTACTAGTGACCAAATCTGACTTTGCAGTTGAGATGATCAATGTCTAAAATATAGGGAGAAGAGAAAGGAAAGAAACTAAAGTCATAGGACAGTGGGACCATGTAGAGATGCTGTCTCTCAGTGGACATGCACAGTGAACAGTTAAAAAAGAGGAGTTCTTCGAAGAGATGGAGGTACTGAGTCTGAAGGACAACTGCATTTGAGAAAACATAGCTGATGGTCAAAAACTTGTGGTGTCCAAGAGAATAAAGGCAGTCTTGGTTTGGAAACCAGCTGAGAAGAAGTTATTCAGGGCTTTGATGAGAGTAATTCCAGGTGACTACAGGGAATGGAAACTGTCCTGGGAGAGGCTGTGTGTGGCATGGAGGAAAGGAGCTGCAGGCAGTGACTGGATACCATTATTTTGTCTGACAGGAGTGAGGCCCTCTGATTTCTGCCCAGAAGGCTAAGGTCAGTGTCACTTTCTGCCCACAGGGCGCAAACGCAGCGGAGAGGAGCCTTGCTGGTGGCAGGGAGGAGCAGAGACTGTCAAGGGACTTCCAAGGTGGAAACTGTTGCCAAACAGCTCTGCCAAACATCCAAACATGTCTCATCCATTTCCTCCATCTCTACAGCTTCCTCCCAACTCTTCCTGAAATTTGTACCTGGGGAAAAAAAAAAAAAAAAAAAAAGCATAAACCCATTAAAAATGTCCTTTTTGTCCTCTTTGGCCTCAAAGTATTTTTCAAAAGAGTAACTTAAGCTGCGTGGCTGGTGTTAATCCAACGTTTACACTTGCATGTGAAGGCCCTGCAAGAGGGGCATAAGAAAGGAACAGATGCTTCCCCAGGAGGTAACAGAAGAGCAAACGAGGAACACGACACCGTTAAATGTGGTTATGAAGTGATTATATGTCATCAGCTCACACATTCAGGAGGGATGAGCAGAGTCCTGTGACCATTTATTCTGATGTCTGATGTAACACAGGTTGTAGGACAGCCCTCATATAATTCCTGTTTGAACAAGACTGTATCTCTGAGGAAAAAAAAAAAAAAAAAAAAAAAAAAACCCCAAAACCCCAAAAAAACAGAAAAAACCTGTCTAGTCTTAATTTAATTGCTTCCAGAAAAGCAGGTTTGTTATAATTTGTTCCAGTGGTGAATTACCCTGAGTCCTTTTCTTATAAATCTCCTTTTATGCAAATGTTAAACAATGTAGCACCAAGAACAGATCATTGCAGAAAAACCTACTAAAACCACATTTGCTTGAGGTTTACTGTAGTTGAAGATCTTAGAAGATCGAGCAGTTAATCTTCAATGGATTATCACTGAAGTTGTAGTTTCTGTATTCTAGTTTTATAACCAAAACAGCTTCATGGCTGCTGTGTTTCACTGCAGCAATTACTGGTTTCCTATGGGCATCCAGCAAGGGATAAAGTTCAATGTGTAGTGGACTGTGCTTTGCTTTGACTTGCTGAGCTAGTCCTTGTGATTGCTGGTGCTGGCGCTCAGTATCCACTTCCCAGCACTACAGGGTGCCTTCATATATAGTGATACAGGGCAGAATCAAATCTGTGGATTTTGATTAAACTGAATAAGGCAGTGGAGTGTTATTGTAGGAAGATGATGAGAACAAGGGAGTTTGGAAGTTGTTGTCTTTAGCAGATTTTGTGGCATATGTTCTACTGAATAATTAGCTCTTGCTCTGCTGCATTCAGACAGAGGAGACAAGTTAAAATATGGGGCAAATTCAAGACTGAACCTAAACTTATGCCATTTATGTCCTCTGCTGCTCTCAATTTACAAGTGACATTACTGAGATTCTCCTCCCACTCTCTTAATTGTATGTAACCTCTGTTGCTTGAATCTTTCTTCTGTACATGGATCACCAAATATTACGGGAGAAAAGTCAAAAGTTAGCGCATAGTTTTATTAATTTTATGTGATAAGTCAAAAAAAAAAACCCACCAGACTTAGATTGTCTATATTCTTCACAGATTCTCTATGTTTTTCAGAGACTGACCACATCTCAGCGGCCAGGCCTTCCTTTTGGTTGCCAGGGTTCTTAGTGTGGTCCTGCTAAGGTTGCTGCCCCAAGAGATCTGCCAGCCCAGCTTTTGGTGTGATGATTTCCTTATGAAATCCACTGAAGGAGACCTGGGTGTTAGTTAGCAAGTAACAATCATTGTGATATTACTGGTCACAGACTGCAGGATCAGCAAGGAGGCCGCCACCCCAGGGCAAGGCTTCGAGCACCACAGAGCAAGCAGGGAGTTGTAATGCTCTTTGGGTAGTGGAGATGCAACCTGAAGACAAATGATGCTGAGAGTATTTTTGTACAAAAATTGCCCATGTGAATTTTCTTGTTTACAATAAATTGTGTGTTGAAAAAGGCATTCATTTTTATTTTCTCAACTATATTTACTCCTATCGTAAATTTCATTTAAATACAAGGCAAAAAAAAACAAACCAAAACCCAAACCCAAAAAACTAAGTTTCAGCCCAGAGCAAATTTTGGAAGTAAGATTTTAGTCTTTATGAAAGCACATTTAAAATTCAAATGCAGATGTATAAGAAAAAGGATGCTGCTAAAATGTTAGGAAGAGTCACTTTACTTCTCTTTGCTTTGCTATTGATGTTGAATATAAAAGTGATGTTTTGAATATTGCTGCAGCTGTGTTGGGTTTAAGCAGAATTTTGCATTATGAACAGAATTTTTGATCTAAAGAAGTCCTGGAGTGCTGTTTTATTTATCTCTAGAATGAAGTTCAGGCTTTTTACTTTTTTTGCCCTCTTTTGCTGAAGAGGAACAATGATGATCAGCACTTCTGTGATACCTTTCATTTCAAAGGGCTCTGCTTGCATAAACTAATGAAACTTTAGGAAATGTGAGACAGGGGAGCAAATACCCAATTTTACCAGTACAAAGTGTAAACTCAGAGTTATTTTACTTATGTTGGTGAGAGCAGAACCTGTTAATCATTTTGTTTCTGCATTTAGAGATCTGGCTTGTTTTGTTTCCTGAACTCCAAGAGCTATTTGAATGTATGCGGGGAACTTAATTTAGGCGTCAAAATGTTGCAATGTTTTCCAAAGTGGATGAGGTCATGCCCCATAGACAGGCCAGGATTGTTCCCAGTGGCATATTTTCCAGGATTTTGTCCAGTCTGGCTTTAAATGCCTGTGTAATGGGGCTTTTTCACTTCTTTTAGGAGATACAGCTTACTACGTATTCCATTTGGAATTTTCTTCCTGATACTCAGCCTGCATTTTTCTCTCTTTGCATCCTTTTACTTCTCTAATGCACTTTTAACCATTTGAGCCATTTAACTTTGGCTCCCTAAAGAATGATAAGACAATTTTCAATCTTCTTTATCATTAGGATGAAGTCAGGCGTAGCACTCCAGGGCAACCAAGGTTTTGTTTCCGTGCAGTGAGCACATAGGAAGGAGCATGACCTAATTAAGAGATGTGGGCATATAGGTACAACCCACACCCCAGCACAGCCACATCCTCACTGTGCCCTTGCTGTCTATCTCCTTGCTCAGGGATTTCCTTCTGCTCTCCAAAACACCTCGGGTGACTTGAGAAACATCAAGATCTCTCCGTTGTTCCAAGTGCAAAGTCCTGGCATGGAGGCCATGTGGAGGTGGCCCTGGGTCACAGAGGGCCACAGAGGACATCCTCTCCTTGCTGCCGCGGTGATTCTGCCCCCACAAGACATCACAGGCCAGAGGGGCAATATTGCATTTGACAGATCCCTTCTAGTCGCTGTCCTGCGCCTTCTCGGGCATGAAAAATTGGGCATGGTCACTGCACCCTGGCAATGCTGGTGATGCAGCTGATTCCCTAGGCGCGATTAGATCTCGTTCACATTGTTTGTTCCACTGTCAGTCCCCTGATGTCACAGGTACAACGGAGAACAGGCACAGGTCTTTCTCCCCTCTCCAGATTTGCCATTCCTTAGAACTTCACCTGTTGAAAACAACAGGGAGAGCTCTCCACGGGAGCAAGGGGAGAGGGCAGGAGCTGGGGCTCCTGATCCTGAGCTCAGCACCGTTGCCACTCATTGAGCCTTGAACAGGAGGAGGTTGGTGTTGCCAAGAAGTGCTGAGAACGTGGCAGGATGCCAGGTCCTAGCTGGATCCCTGGGTATGGAGTCTTAATTGACGTGGGACTGATGCCTTAAATACAACTGGATCTTGGGAAGGTTGCTGCACCGTGGGTTGGGGGCATAAGCCTTTTAAACCTCTGTCTTTCAGGGATACTGACTATTTGGGATGGATTTGTGGATAAAACTCTTTGCTGGTGGGCTCGCAGACTTTTAAGTGAGCTTGGTAGCAGTTTGTAGGATTTTAATGAAAATGTTAATTTAAAAAAAATATAAGCAATTGTATATTACAAGCCTTTTGAACGCAGCAGAAAATGAGCAGTGCTCTGATGAACACTGTATCACTTCTGTAGTTACGTAAAGATCCGACCCTTTCCCTTGCAGTCCAACAGTTCAGTTGTTCCGCAATAAAGATACCTTTGTAATATAATGTAGTATTGTTGATTTGAGAAGAATGGTTTTCTGCTGCACGCAAAGGGCTATGGATTTGTCCCTTGCTTTGAGGAGAAAGAATTTCAGGAAAAAAAAAAAAAAAACAAGCCATGAATGATCAATCTGGAGTAACAAAAGCTGCTTCTGAAAACAGCACCCTTTAAAGGGATATGAACCCCCCTAACACAGTAGGGTGTAAGCAGTAGCCTTAAGGCTCCTGAGGAGTGTGCTTCCTGACTTCTTCACAGGTTCAGGCTTTTGTCTGAATCTGCAACTAACTGACAGCCTATTTATCAGTGCTTTTTTTTATTTTTTATTTTTTTTTTCTCCATCAGAATAAGCTTGATAGTCAGAGCATTGCAACCAACTCAAGTCAGGCACAATATTGCCGAATGCCAATTATTAGGAAGGGTTACCGAGGCTTATTAAAAAGCGCTTAGTTTTGAGAAACCGTAGAAAATGTGGGCAGTAGGATGTTAAGGGGCCTTTGTGAGAGTGTGCAATTTCTCTGTGCTTTGTTTCAAACTTGCTTTTAACTGGTTATGTCCCAAGTGCTGGCTGGGACACGACAAGCTTTAAATGACATTTGGGGATTTTCTACATCAGCCTGGCAAATCTGTGCAAGCCTCCTCTGCTATACAGTGCTGCCGTTGTTATGATTGTTCTTGTTACAGCAGAGGAAATTCTGGAAATGCATTGTACAAGTCACTGGGGGAAGAGACACAGACAGTTGCTGCTCCACAGAATTTTCAGCTGAAACAAGCAAAATCACATCAGGAAATTGGAAATTGGTGGTGCTTTGAGTTAACTGTGTGTGTTTTTTGTTTCGTTTTTTTTTTTTTTTTAACATGATAAATGCAGATGTTAAGGAGTTTCTTGTGCATTTTGCAGACGAGCAGGTAAAAGATGGTCTCTGCACGGCAGGCTTAGTAACCAGCAATAAATGTATGATTTTCTGGAGTCCAGTCGCTTCTTTGAACCCTTTGAACTTTCTAAAACCTCTTTTACTTAAAATAATTCCTCAGAGCAGTAACCAACCGGGGTGGTAGATGCCTGGTCACAGCTGGCAGAGAGGGCTAAAGAATCACAGTGCTTTGGAGAGCTTTGCTAAGTGCCTGAAATGTCTTTTCTTGACAGAATTTTTCTCTTTGCAAAGCTTTTCAGAGTGGCACATGGACCCGTGAGAGCAGACCCTGGCTGTTTGGACCAGGCTGCAGGCCGGAGCAGGTGGTGGGTGAGCAAGGCAAGTCCTGGACCTCAGGCCTCTCTGGGTGGCCCAGGAGGGTCTATGTGTGATTCCCATCGATCCCTTAAAATACCGGGGCTCCCTGAGCCCCCGAATAATGCACTCCAAGCTGTGTCCAGCAGGGCTGCGCATCTCTGTAGTCCCTTGTGGTTCCGCATTCTGGGGGACGACTCCCGTGAGTAAATGTAGGCGCCGTTCTGCTTGCAAGATGAGGCTCTCTCTTAAGAGTGTTTCAAATTGCTGCTGTACAATGCTTAAGGAATAAAATGATTTCCTAACATCCTACAGTGAAGTGATGCTTTGGAAACCATTCTGCTTGTGAGCGCTGAGCCATCTGTTGAACAGAGTCTGTTGCTTCCCGCCTCTCTTATTTTAGCTTTATATTTTATTTCCTACTTTCCTACAGTAGCTTCGATTCATTCCCTAAGCTGGAAGGGGACACTATGGCTGTAACTTATGCTGATCCATTAAGAGCTCATTCCTTCTTTTTTTTTTTTTTTTTTTTTTTTTTTTGTAACAATTTGCAATAAAAAAACATGT
Source organism: Nothocercus julius (assembly GCA_013398735.1). Lineage (NCBI taxonomy): Eukaryota > Metazoa > Chordata > Aves > Tinamiformes > Tinamidae > Nothocercus > Nothocercus julius. The sequence continues at coordinate 580,897 of VZSV01000044.1, read as the reverse complement.
CAGGAAAGAGCTCTTTTGTGCAACATCCAGTGACCTGCAAGGGCTGGGACAAACCTTATGCTGGAGATGGCAAATTCCATTTCAGGCCACTAAGCAGGAGATCCGGTGCTAAGAACACAGGAAGCTGAGAGGATAAATACTGTAACTTTTCATCTCATGCATGAGAATTGCAGTCTGTTTTGATCTGGTGATAGAGAAAAGTCATTCTGCTTATCTCATCTAACAGAGTGGCTAGTCTGATTACAAGCTTCCCTGCTTGGCACCTTTTTAAATTCAATTTGGCTGCTTGTGCCCTTGGCCCACAGTGGGTTTCATTAAATTTCACAGCAGTTAGTTTTCATTCCCTCTGTGACACCTTTTTATCAACATTTGACTCTAGTGTAATTTCAAGCAATTGTGCTTTTTTTGTGGAGCGCTTGTACCGTGATGATTTGGCAGAGCAGGTAAAGGAAGACGATTCAGATACCATTGCAAATCTGTGTAGAAAATTAATATATGGGAAGCCAGCTCGGCTTGAGAGTGTTTTTCATATGTGCTGACAATAAAGAGAAGCTGCTTTTCTTCCTCTTCAGTTCATCTCATTGCAGACTGTCAAAAGTGCAGTTAGCAAACTTGTGGAAAGAGGCAAACTCTTAGTTCCTTCAGGCTCATCACAGTTTTATTTTTAAAAACAGAGCTACTGCCCTGCTGCTGGATTGATGAGCCAGAGTTGAGAGACAAGCTTTTGGTGGCTCTGGAGAAGACGTATGGCTGTGCAACAAGTTTGTATAAGTTTTCTTTCCAGCAAGAGATGCAAAGGCTGGTTTATTAGGAAAGTCGTGTGTGTATGTGCACCTCGCCTGTGGGAATGCAGAGGGCAAATGTAGCTGTCTTCCTTTCCATATCCAATACTTGCTCCTGGGAGGTGGGATAAGAAAATATTAGCATCCTGGTGCAGACCTAGCTTCTCTCACTCACATCATTGCTACCTCCTCGCTGACCCAGAGCAGCATTTCGGCAGGTGTGGGTCTAAGAAGAAGTTGCTGGGCCTGCGTTTGTGTAAGCAATATGTGGTTTTGAGGTACTCTCCAAAACACCTTTATTTGCAGAGTGCCCTGGCCCCTTTTTTTAGTTTGCCAGGATAACCAGAACACCCCAAAATCATGTCTCATGAGTCTCATTAAAATTTTTAAAAATACTTATTAGAAGTTAATTAAAAGTGAGGCTTGAAAATGCTTGCACTCCCCCTGCACTCAGGGATAATTTAGAGATTTAGAGACCCACATCTCACTGGAAGACAAGGGCAGCAAGGCTTTGGAGGCTGGAATCATTTTCTAATTGAGAATTTTGATGGACGAAGCTTTTCCTTAGGTCCTTTGGGAGTTAGTGCAAGTCGTTTCCATTCAGCTAATGAAGCATCTTACTTTTCCTCTGTAGACAAAGCGCTTCCAAGTTTGCATGGCAGTATCTGAGACAGGTGGAGTTCGTGGGCGGTTCCCTATCTCCCTGCCAGGACACCACCCTGCACATCCTGGTGGGAGCTCGAAGAGAGAAAATCCATGGATAGTTTTCTTCAGGAGCCCCTCAGGGTTTTCCCAGAAAACAGGACCCGTCAGTTCTATGCAGACACGTCTGTCACATCTCTTTGGTGGAAAGGCTCGCTGTAGCGTACGCTGCAGCCAGTGAGTGCAGTTTGCAGGCAGAGGAGGTGCTCATCTGTGCCCAAAAGCAAGGAAGTCTTTAAATGTCCCCCTGCATCTCTGCATGGCAGTGGCTGCTGGGCTGTGAGCGCTCTGAGCTCCAGGCCCCACTTCTGAACAGTGAAACACTGCATGAGGAGATTGGACAGTGTGGCAGAAGTCCTTGCTGGCTCATATCTGGTCAAAGATGTGGCCTCACTCTTCCTGCTGCTGATGGAGGCTGCCAAGCATCTTTCCAAAGCAGGGCTTCAGCACATGGACCTTTAACTAAGAGTGAAATCTTGCTTGTTCTTCCAGGTTAGCTGAGCACATCGGTTTATGAAAGAAGGTGCAGCTAATTAATAACTTCTTTTTCTTTCTTTTCTATTTTTTTTCTTTCTAACCCAATGTAGGAGTATGGATATTGTTATTCCTTCATCTTAATATAAGTGCATGATGTTTCTCGTGTTTCCAGCCCCAAATGCTTCAATGTAAGTAGTAGACCTATCAGCCGACAACAGACCGTTCAGCAGGAAAATAGTTGTGGGAGAAGTTTTTTCCTATTTCACAGAATCAATATGAAATATGAAAGTTTAAAGTTTGTAGATTCCTTTAAAATTTGTATCTAGCATAATGGTAGAAGTTTAAACTGCAACCATCATATTATGATTATGATCTAATTACGCAGTTATTCAATGGACAGGACCATTATAGACATCAATATTTATAAAAGTGGTTTACCTGTGTCATCTGTGGCAGTCTGAAAGAGTAGATAATCAACAGATTATTTGAAAATGCAAGTAAGATGGTATAAATCCTAGAAGAGTAATATCTTCATCTTGTACATCTTAAAAGACTTCAATAAGAGAGTGCAGCCTATTGTTTCAAGATGATATATTCCATTATCAGTGCTGATGAATACCTGACTTTGTGGCTCTTCAGCTAGAATGAAACAAAACTGCTAACGATATTTGGATTCTGACAGGCTCCTCTAAGTAATTATGGGTGCCTTGATATATATGCAATCTATGGCTATTTCAAAACTGATTAACATTTCTGAACCTAAGTTAAAGTTCATACTTGACATTTCAGTAGTGTCGAGGTAAAATTAATCAGAGCTTGAAGATACGCAGTGTTGCTGACATGCTGGTGACAGAGAAGATAGAAATGACTGAGAAATAGCCTGCTGCAAGACAGACAGCTGTGTTCCTACAGACATAGCTGGTCTTTAGGAAGAGAATCTGTAAAAAAAGGGCTTTCTCCCACAGACACATATTCTTAGGTGGTGTGAAATGGTGTGGTTGATATGGGCCCTTGTGGCCAAGAAGGCCAAGGGGATCCTGGCTGCATCAGCAGGAGTGTTGCCAGCAGGGCGAGGGAGGGGATCCTGCCCCTCTCCTCAGCTCTGGTGAGGCCACACCTGGAGTACTGGGTGCAGTTCTGGGCTCCCCAGGACAAGAGGGACGTGGAGCTTCCAGAGAGGGTCCAGCGCAGAGCGACAAAGATGATTAAGGGACTGGAGCATCTGTCGTATGAGGAAAGAGTAAGAGAGCTGGGCCTGTTTAGCCTGGGGGAGAGAAGACTGAGAGGAGATCTGATCGACATGTACAACTATGTGAGGGGTGAATGTGGGGAGGATGGGGCCAAACCCTTCTCGGTGGTGGCCAGTGACAGGACAAGGGGTAATGGGTACAAGTTGAAACCCAGGAAGTTCCATCTCCCTGTGAGGAAGAACTTCTTTCCTGTGAGGGTGCCAGAGCCCTGGAAGAGGCTGCCCAGAGAGGCTGTGCAGGCTCCTTCTCTGGAGATCTTCCCAACCCGCCTGGCTGCCACCCTGTGCCCCGTGCTCTGGGTGTCCCTGCTGGAGCAGGGGGTTGGACTGGATGATCTCTAGAGGTCCCTTCCAACCTTAACCACTCTGTGATTCTGTGATATTTCCTAAAAAGGCTTCTAGTGAAGTGACTCAGGACTTTGCTGAGCTATATGTCCTTCAATATGTTGCTTGAAAGTCTTCTTACTTATAAAACATTAACTTATTAAATATGCAAACTAATCTTTTGAAACAGTCCAGATAAGCACCATTTTTAAATGTATGTGCACAAGATGTTTGCAGTCAATGAAGCTTGGCAAGCGAATGCTTTCATATCAATTGCCCTTGTGAAAACAGGCAAAATTTATATTTGGTTGTTGTGACTTTAGGCTGTATGGCTGTCTGTGTAGTAGAAATAAGAAACAGGAGTGAATGTCATGTTAATGCTGTTTTTCTTTGCTTTAAATAGGTCAATTATAGTCTTCATACATTTCAAAAGACTATTAATTCAGCTGTTAAGATCAAGCTTGAAAAGCATCAGATCTAATACACAAGCCTTTTAGGAAATCATACTTTTATTCATTCAGTAAAATAAAAACCTAAAGCAGGAATGAGCGGTTTTATAACACCTTATATCTCTGTGAAATAGGATAGAGTTTATTTCTATAGATGAGTCTTAATTTTCCCAACAGAAATGTTATTTTGTCCTTATAGGTGTGGTTCGGTGAAGTTGACCGGCAGTTTTAAGCGGAGAGGGAACATAAGCCGAATGCTAAGGTAGTTTTGGAGCTGCAAATCTTTTGTTATGTTTTTGGACTAGAGGAGACCACCTAGTGAATGGAGTGGAAGTAAGCAAAAGAGGATCTGCAGAATCAGCTGCTACTCCAAATGCTAATATAAAGGTAGCTAGGGAAAAACAAGGAAGACAAGAATTTGGGATAGAAGAAAGGTTGGGTCTGTATTAATTTCTTTTTCCTGTCTTACTTAATTTTTATAATATTTCGTCTTACTTGGTGTGGAAGTTGTCCCAATTTAGGCTTCTTTGGCCGGAGTATAAAAACGCCTACTGTTTCCACTTATCTCTGAATGTGGTACATTATGAGCTAAATACTGAACCATTGACATGGAGACCTGAATTTCATGTTATGTCTGGAGATCATTAGTGTCTCTCTCCTAAATTCACTTTGATTCCTTCTCACAGTTTTCTCCTTTCTTTCATATTAAAAAGGCCACTTTTTAATATACTTTTTTACTTTTTCTGTATCAGTCAAACCTTTAATTATTATGCTAGTAATTGCTCCTATTTAATTCCAGACTGCTCAGATTCTCTTTAAAATGTTGTTTTTTTTCTTAACCTCTAAAGATACAAGGACAACAAAGAATCTTTGCTCTTGCAAACAGGTGGGGACAAATGTTGCCTTGAATACCGCTTTGCTTTGGAAATAGAGCTGTACTGCTGCAAACTAAAGGGAGAAGTGGTGAAGTTTTCAGTAAGCTTGAGCAGTGCATAAACCAGAATGAAAAGCCAATGTTGACACATGCCTGCTGTCCCAACAGGTTTAAATGCAAATTCAACGGTTACAATGAATTTTTTTTTCATTGCAGCCTGTCTCCAAATATCTGCAAGTATACAAGAAAGCAGGTGCATCTTTAACAAAGCCAATTAGTCCTTCACATGGATAATGAGGGCAGACCAGGACGTCTGAAAAAATAAGATTTGGAGTAACTTAAAACTGCATGCAATTACTGATTTTCTGCACCATTTGGGCATACAATTTGATGTCACTATAGCAAAGTTGAATGACAGAAATCAATATGCACTCTATGTAAGTTATATAAGCACCTTTCCATAAAATCTTTATCTTCACAGTGTCTTTCAGCACACATAGAAAGAATATTTCTGTTTTACAGATAGGAGGCTAGAAACTTATTTAAAGTAGCATGTGAAATGTATGCTTAAGCGTTTAGCAAATGCAGGTCTTCCAAGCCATTGAACCAACTGTCATATGGAAACACTGTAAAATACAAAAGTGTAATAATGTACCTCTTCTTTACATTAAATTCTGGCTACAGAGCTGTCTGCTTGGCATTTTGAGGCAGGCTGAAAATTGCATCACATGCAACCCAAGCTGATGGGAGACTGTGGGGCCCTGGGTTGATCATAAGCTAACACACATGGTTTCTCAGGGCAATTTACCCTGTTGAGCGCCTTACTGCCATAATTAAATGGCATTTTTAGTCTAGTTCTGCAGAAGGCATGTCCTAACTGAAAGAAAGGCTAATTTTCTTTCCTTTTGCTTTGTGAAGCTCTTCTTGCAATAATAAATGGTATCCCGTAGTTCAAAAGAGGTCATAGCTTCTTTTATGTAGAAAGCTTATGTATGCTTGTTTAGATTAGTGGTTTTCAATGCTTCTTGACTGGTTGACTCCTGGATCTCCTAGGTTGCTGAATGGCATAGCTAAGCTTGTTTTGCTTAGTTTCCTTTTGTGGACCCTTTCCATGACACCCCTTAGGTTCTTGGATCACTGAAACCCTCTGAAAGACCATTGTAAGACAGTGAATTTTTTCAACTGCTAAGACTTTTTTGTTATTGCATTTAATGAGTGTTAGGGGCATTCTGTTCTCTCTACGTGTAAAGAACAAAAAATCCTGTGTTTCTGCCTGAAAGAGAAAGCAAGGAATAGACCTGCCATACAGATCAGAACGAGGCTTTTAAAAAGATCTCATGGACCGCAGTAGCACTTGGAGCCATTATGGGACATCTTTTGCATATGTAAAATACATAATTCCTACACTTTTAATCTGTTGTGCAAATATGTTTTTAGAAGATTAATTAAATGTGGATTATGTATCCTTTTCAAAAAAGTTATTAGAGTACAGAATAACAAGAACATGTTCAGCCACACTTTCAAACTGTATCTTTGCGCAAGCAATTAATAGCTCCGCAGATTACATGTCTCTGAACAAACAGTACTTTGCAGTGAGCCACACTCCATAATATTCACTGAGAAAGAAGCATTTAAAACCAACGGTGGATGGAACATGATTTTTAGGTTGGCTTCACACCAACTTCAAACTCTACACATTCCAGCTACTCTCAAGGTATCTGTTAAGGGAACATAAATAAAACGTTGCACAACAGTTTCCCCCCGGTATACTTCTGCATTTCAGTTTTCAAGTTGCAGAAATCTGAGAGATTTGGGGATTTTTGGTTGTATGTTTGTTTTGTTTTGTTTTTTCCATATCTTTCACTTCAGAAAGGGGATGTTCAGCTGGCTATCTCAGCAGAGGATGATCAAATTTACTGAACTGTACCCCTTATCCCTCTGCCAGTTGCAAAGAGAAGGGAACAGCAGCCCCGGGGACAGCCTTGGCACCTGCCAGGAGTTTCTTGTTTGAGGAGCACGGCAGCATTATGTACTGCCATGTGCTATTGCCCGCACTAGGGCACGTGGTAAGGGAGGAGCAGTGCCTGGATGTTGATGGGAATTTTGCCACTTGTGGGAGTGGAACCTTGATACACAGTGTGACACGGTCTTCCTCTACCTGAGGAAGAACCAAGGCGAATGAGATGCCACAGAGAAAGAATCGCAGGATTTCTGGTCCCGCTGAGCCCATCAGGCACAACTGAAGTGTGATGGCATGTCCTAGTGATGAGGGTCCTACGGGACTGTCCTCCTGAAACCTGGGGCAGCTTCTTTATGTGCTACCAAATAAGAAAAAGTGCCAAACAGAAGGGTTTTGTGGTAATGTGATTGCAAGGTTAATTTATATGCACAGTTAGCAGAGGACACACGTAGATATGTTTTGTGTTTGCATGTGCAGAGTGACTGCTTTTCTAAATGTTGTCTGCTCTGCATGTGTCACACACATTTGATATTTTTAATTTAATATTTCACTTTATTGTTTTCTTGATTATTTTAATTTTTCTGAACTACCTCAGTGTGAAAACATGTCACAGAAGGTGCTGTTACTTTTTATTTATGCAGGATGCTTACATTAGACTTCTACAGTTTCTTATCCAGCATGTTATTTATCTTAAAATCATAATTATTCTGTTCCTCTTCCATCCACTTTGATTTAATTATGATTGTATAGACAGCAGTCATAAAGATAAGTCTCTTCAGGTTCATCTGTTGCACAGAGGGCTTTCATATTTTGTAATGAGTTGGGTTGACATCTGACAATTAAATGATGTAGACTTTTTGTCTCATATATTCATGGGGGTTGGTATTATATCAGGTACCTGGTGACATAGCTTGGTTCTCACACTGGTGGTAGACTCTCCCTGGCTATATGAAAAGGAGAGGTGAAATAAATTACAGAATTTCCAGGTGCTTTTAGCATCCTTGTTCAGCTTCATGTCAAGTTTCCGGGATTTCAAACATTTATTTGTGAATGTCTTCTTCAACCTTTACAACGGTTGCCAGAGAGTGCTTCACATTAAAGATACTACTGCTTAAAATTCAAGAGCGCTTTCCTCTTGTTCTCTAAGGCAAGGTTTTCAAGGCAATAAAGGCATTTCTTATCATGCTACTTTATTTAATACAACCTTTCTGGTGATATAAACAGTGGTGGAGTGACTGGAGTCTGTACTCCTGTCAGCTTAAATTACGCTGTCTTCCACACCTGTTTACTGCCAGGACAATGTCTTTGATTCCAGTGGGATTTCTCCAGGTTCCCTCCTAGTGCAACTGAAATCCAGATATACACCAGCCCACTTTTTGTGGTGCACAAGCACAACTCCGTTCTTGCAACAAGGTAGCAATTTAACTCACAAATATCTTTCTTTCTTTTTTTTTTTTTTCCTCAGACTTGTTTGAATTCTATCTTTTCACAGGCATGACTTGGATCTACAGAGTTTTAAAGCTCAATGGAACTAAAATACTAAATTGAGAATTGAAAGTTTTATCACTGAATATGTCTATATTGCACATCCACAAAGGTAACAATCTGTCAATTTGCTTACACGGTGAATTGACAGATGTCCCGTGTTTTTTGATTTAAAGTGACAGCCTGTAAGGACAAGATTTGGAAGGGAGCCTATGATTTTGAGAATGATGTTGCTGTGTTTTGAAACACTTGGTATTTTAAATTCCTATGTTCCTACATGGAATGGTCCCTATTATATCATGTTTATATATACATAGGCATACATCGCTCTCTCTATTTATTTACTGAGCAGTACCTTTCTCTATAAGCAACGTCCTTAAAATTAGTGCTGTGACTTTGAGCCAATAAACATTTCCAAAAGTGTGCCCAGTTTGTCATTTAAACAAGCAAACATTTTTGTTAATTTAACGGCAGGTAAATTCTCAATTCATTTAGCTCAAAACATTGGGAAAAAAAAGCTCCTAGATTTTACCTTAAGACAATGAAGAACCTGCCTGATTTCTCAGTGATTTCTAATGTGACTTCAGTCTGGTCTGTCTTAATCTGCATCATAACACTCAGTTACCCACTGGGAAATACCAGGCGCTCTCATTAACATGGCAGCTCCCAGAGGGAAAGACAGCAAATCTTATTGCGTGAAGGCAGTTAGGGGAACAGTGAAGGAGACTCTACGATTTTTTGGAACTTTGATTTTTTCATGTTTGTTTCTTTTTTTTTCCTACGGGGAAGCCTGGCTCAGGGCAGGAGGCTGGGACATCGCTTCGGCAGGGCAGGGGAGAGGCGTCCACCTGAGGAGACCGTTGGGCTAGTGTGGAAACAGGTGGACAGCCGGCGTGGTTTGGCCAGACGGCATGGTGTCTGGTTGCTGCAGGATCGTGCACACGTGAAAGACCTCCAGGACGTGTGGTTTGAGCCCCTCACGCCCAGACCACCAGTGTCATCTTCTTGCATTCCTCTTGCAGATGGGTGCTGGACTGGGCACATGGCAACGCGAACTGGTTTCAGGCCCAGCTAAAATATGCTGAAGTGGCAAAGCCGTGGCTGTGAGGCATGAGCACGGCCTTGTGCTGCTTCTCTCTACAGAGAAGTAGGCTGGTAGGAAAGCAGACGAAGAGGGCTACTTGAAAGTAAATGAAACTCAGATACTCGTATGACTGTCTACAGAAATCCACGCTGGCTGGACAGCAATCTGGTTCTGCAGGGAAGACAGCACCAAGGGTCATTTCAGTCCATATTTGAAAAGAGTGGGAAAGAACTTGGTTTCCCTCTGAGTAATTTCATATTCCAAACTTGCTTGGAGGCTTAATTACTCATCTTCCCAAGTTAAAAGTTTAGTTTTGGCCTTGAGGAGTGATAGTTCCAGGAGGAGAAGCCCAAACAATTAGTTGAAACCATGGATGTGTACAAGTAGTCAGAGGGTTCCCAAGATGACATTTTGATGCATCTTTCTGTATTAGGCAAAACATTGCGCTGTGAATGATTTCCATCTCATTGCCACATTCACATACACCTCGTTTGTGGTGCTTCTTTTGTTTGGAGTATTTCTGTTATCAAGTTTCCACACTACAGACAATTTTTTTCCCAGACACCTTCCTCTCCTGTTCCTGATGCAGTGGATCATGTCACAGCACTGTAACATACTTTTACTAAAGGCATTAAATTAAATGCATATTAATATATTTTTGATTTTCTTTGAGCATTGCTTAGTGACTGTCTGTAAGGATGAGCCCTAAAACTCATCCTTTTCCTCACTGCATCTGCTTTACATGGCCCCCAACTCCTGGCCTTTTCCAAAACCTGCAGCACTGCTTACTGTTGTCATGATAGTTTTTCACTTTCGTTCTATTTCTCCTACCTGTCACCCACTAGCTTCTTTTCTTCTGACGTTTCTCCTCACTTTTTCCCAAGATGTTTAAATACCGCTTCTCTTTGACAGCATTTCTATCCCTGTGTCTGTCCCTCAGTGGTAAGCGATGTCACCTGTTTTTGTGTTGTGCTCTCCCGTTTATAGCATGTTTTGTCATTTTCTGTCTTCTTTGAGATGTATGTACCCCAGGCCAGGCTTGTGTGTTTTAGCACACTTCACAGTGCTTCAGAATATGATAATGGTCTTCCAGCAGCTCTTCTCACTCTTCTCACATTCAGCTTTTTTTTTTGCTTCAGCACAGCACAAAAAAGCCCATAGCAAACAGGCTTGGGAACCATGTTACTATTCTCATGACAGTGATGCTCACCTGAAATCCTACACCTTATGTCACAGTCCGTTTAAAGGAGCATAACTAGGCAGCGGTGCCGCAGGAAGGTGTCCTGCTCTTCCAGACGCACTCCTTGAGCACTGGTCTTTCACTGCAATGCACCTGTGGCTGCATCATGAAATGCTCTGTCTGAAAAATGACCTGGAATTACCAAAAAAAAAGGCTATTTTTAGCTGGATCAGTTCCCTGATCTGATTCTCATCATGGCTGCACAAATTTTTGGGCTGACACAATGGAAAGGATATTGTGGGAGAGGGAATTAGCTGTCGTGGACATGAGGAGAAAGCCAGGGACTGTATTATGCCTTACCAAAAAAGGCCCACATGCTCTCAGCTGAAAGGCTTGACCAAACCACTGAAGTCAGTGGGAACATTTGTGGAGTTTTAAAAGGACTGAAATTTAAGAGTAATACGAGATGAAAGTGCATATGATGATGAAATGTGGGAAGTGAACATTTGCAATCAGGTGAGGAAGCCAGAATGATCTGAGAAACTTAGAGAGATACCTAAAGAGAAATGATAATTTTGTGAGTTTTTTTTTTTTTAAGCGAGCGTAACACTGCTGTCATGAAAACAATAGGTTTTGTCCCATAGTCAGATTTTTCTGAGTACTCAGTGCGAGTGAGAAGTGTCCAGAATAAACATGGTTGGATGTTTAATTGTTTAGAAGGAAAATAACTTCCGTTATAATGCATTTTTGCAAGGGCAGCCCCTAGGCTCCTTGCCTTTTACCATCTCTGACCAAATCCTCAGTCACTGCTCAAGGCTGTAGAACATTGTCATTATTCAGTGGATAATGCAGAGATTTCAGTAATCCCCAAGGAAAAAAAAAAAAAAAAAAGGAGAGAAAAAAAGAGAAGAAAGAAATCTCCTGCTGAGGTTTCCAAAGCCAGAGTTTATGCACCGTATATTTAATGAGTGTAAGTAGTGAAGCAGTTGTATTGTTTCTTTCCAGGATGGTTTCGAGCTCTTACTCATGACTGCTTGCCAGTGGGATTCCTGCACCTAGCGTTTAAACAATACTTTATGGAGGGAAGAAAATAGATTTAAAATTCAAAGTCATGGATATTTCTAATGCAGTTCTTCAGACTTAATTTTGCATGTAATCACAGTACAGGCTGGCTTCCTCTGCAAGACCTAATGCCATAATACATCACAGCACTTTTATGTGAGATCCGACTTTTATTTAATGCTTGCAGCCAGGTTGTGAAAATTTGAGACTTCTTCTCTGCAAAGTATGTACTTCTAAAGAAAGTGTTTTTCAGAGCTTTGTCAGCTGAAGTGCATTTGTTAGTGCGCTTGGCTGCTTTATGATGCTGTTAGCATCCTCCTTACACGCCACCCCAAACTGATCCATCATGTCATGTTAGCAGCTTCTCTACTTAATCTGCCTTGTATTCATGTAGCATTTTAAACTTAAATTTTAAGATGTGGTCCTCCAAATGTAACCGTCTTATATTTGTGGCTGTAAAACAATGAGTTTACTGAGGATTGCAGTATTGAAGATCTGTTATTTGCAAAAGGGAGAATTGCAGAGTTGTCTGTGTTCCCAGTGACTTAGATCCACTGGAAGTTTTCTGTTCCCAAGCAGTCGAGCAGGAGCTGGCAGAGTCTTCAGAAACCTTACCAAGTTATAGCGAATTCAGCTGGTGTCCCAGATAGAAGTGAATGCACATAATACACATTACTCAGCGCCGCCAGTAACGATCACTGCTCTCCCAGTGTCTGCAAACATGACTCCCCCCTTCCAGAGACCCAGTGGATTTCAGATCTCTAAGGCACATTGCAATGTAGTTAATTTACACATCTCTCCCTTCAGTCTACTGTACATTGGCTGACTTCAGGTCCAGTCTGATAGTGCCAGCTCACTATATAATTTTAACATGAACCTAAATATCTCAACCACAAGGCCAAAATTATAGCTGGCGGTCATTGTGCTCTATTTTAACCTTCTTCTCCCGCCTCTAATTTGCAATGGGCTGCTGAAGTTAGCTTCTACCGCGTGGCTGCCCTTCGGAAAACCAGCGCCCATGATCACTTGCTTTTTCTATGGAAGCAGTGGAGCACGAGGGTAAACTCGTGATCCCAGTGACAGTGATAACAATGCAGAGCTGGATCCTGATATGCAAGAAAGCTGGGGTGGAAACTTGGCAGCCAAACAAAAAGAGTCCAACTTTGAAACCCCATGCCAAATTATTTAAACACTTAGGATTAAATGGGGAGCTGTTTTTTGACACATGCACAGTTTCTCACATTGAAGTGGGTCATTTGTTGGTTCCAAATAGTTATCTAGTGTTTGTGCATCCTGTACTTTGACCGGGGTTACAACCTGACTGATCTGCTTCAGTCCTGACATACTGGACACGAGCTTTGAGCATGCCATAAACATAGCAGAGCAGCTTCTCTACAAGCATGACATTCCCAAAATAGGAGACCTCACTACTCTCAAAGGGTGTTCCAGGCCCTCAGTCCTTTGATGGTTAGAAGTCATCTTCTAATCCCCAGGGTGAATTTATATATTGTTAGTACATATTTTTTTGTTCTTGGACCAGCACTGACCCTTAGCTTAAACAGCTCTTTCCCTTCTCTGACATCAGTTGCTGCGGTATATTTATATAGACAGCTATCGTAGCTCAAAACCAAATGTGTATTTGTTTTTGTACAATTCTGTATTAAAAAACAAATGAAAATATAGTCCTCTGCCTCACCCAAATAGTCCTTGTCACGAAGTTATACACAATCTTTGTTGCTGTTTCTGAGTTTGGCAGACTTCAGCTCTTTGGGTGCATGGCTTCAGCCATCTGTCTAGGTTCTTTTCTACATACAGTGAAGGGAGATTTTGACCTCCAGTGGGTGGCTGGTCCTACCTATCTTAGATCCCACCTACGTTAAGACAGGATAAATAGTCTATTGAGGTGCCTCTCTCTGGTTGCTATGGAAAGAGAAAGGACTATTAAGTCTTGCAAGATGCTTAACATTTAGATGGCTGAGGTTTAGTGAGACAAACCCTACCCTCTCTGAACAACCTTTTTTGGTAGCAGTCATTTTTGTCTGAGACTGAAGAGGATGATCAATGAGTTTGTAATGACATCTGTGTGACATATTGATGTGATTCTCCTCCTTCAAGCCAGGTTTGTAGGGCATGAAAACACCTCACAATCTTTTTTCAGGATCGGTTCAATGACACCGTGGCATAATCCTTTATCATATGTTATGCTCTGCTGCACTGAGTGCTTCCCATGGGACAGCTCTCGAAGGAAGTGGTTGCCTGCTCTCCATGTAGAAGGCCTGTTTCCGTGATTGATTATCCTGCTGCTTTTCACACCTCAGATCATCCCGTGTGAGAGTATTCTGCCTGATGAATGCTAATTCTAACACTGCAAGTTGTGCCTTACTCAGCATCAGGATCTGCATTACTAATTTTCTTACTTAGGATTTCAAGTCTTCACTGCATGACCCCATGTCTGTGTATTCAAAAAATGAGAGACCTTATGGAATTGCATTGGCTCACATAGGTAGCAACAGCATCTTTTGTCCAGTGCTTAAGCTTAGCAATTAAATTTGGAACTCCTGTCACACAGTCAGCCTTGCTAAACACATGCAGCTTTAATTCCTGTTCTGGAGTAAGTAGACCTTTTGGGGACCCATTCCGTAGGGACGAAATTGTCCCATGAATGAAAAGATATGCTTGAAAAAAAGAAAAGACTCAAGTGTGACGCTTTGCCAATGTACTTTGTTAACTTCTTGGACAAGTGTAGTTGAGCTTCATTTATTTATGATAATATCCTCTAGCTCGCCAATAAACATACTGTAATAGGTTTTCTAAAAGTAACAAAGTCTTAGGAATATGAGACCTTCCTGCTAACATAAGTTATAGCTCTGCTGAGAAGTAGAATGAGTCTCCTTGGGAGTGAAGGTGTCAGTGAATTCTTTAAATATGTGGGGATTAACTAAGTGAGAATTAATAAGCTGTTTTTATTTATAGAGGCAAAATTTGATCAGTATTTCCCCATAATTTATGTTTCATAAAATCTGAATTTACTGTGCTCTTCCTGAGCTAAAGCCTTAAACTCAGTAATATTTTTTCTATGGGGTCTCCATTTTGTGGTAGAATAATCGTTCCCAATTTACATTCTGTTTTGCATGCAATAGGCTAAGTTTCTTCTTAAAACTGATGAAGCCTCATTTCTCTCAGAGAGGCTTATAGCAGTTCCAAGGCAGAACGGGGCAGCAGGTAGTTGCGGGAGAGCAGGGTTCAGTTTCCAGCTCTGCCAGAGATTTCCTCTGTGATCTTGACTAAGTCATCCACCGTGGAATTTATTCACATGGAAGTGAGAAACGTGACTTAAGCTGCTCACCTATGTTCCCTCTCCAGTCAAAGAGAAGAGGGTTCACCAGCTAGAGGGTTGCTAATTCCGTCCAACGAAGAGGAAGGTTGTGCATCATTTTGTATGGTTTCATATATTGTCTGCTTGGAAAATGCAATACCTCTGGCTTTGGTTCCTGTTCCCTGAGCCAGCAGAATATTTGAATCACTAGGATCCGCTGCTCCAGACTCCCTTTTAGTGCTGATTTGTAAGGTTTAGCTTCTGTGATTATTTCTAGTCCATAATCCAGCCCCTTCTGAATGTGTTTGCTTTTGTCTTCTAGTGGATGGGAATACATTTGTGCCTTCTGCCTCCTGTTATAAGGGCTGCTATTTTTACCCTTTCCCCATTCCTGTATTTGTGTAGATAGTCGTGATTCCCTTAGAAGAGAACACTCTGGTTTCTCTACTGTCTTTGCTGGCCTTGTTCCAAGTCCTGCCTTTGATTTCCTTTTTATTTTCCCTTCAGTTTTGAGTATGTTTTCTTGCTGTCTCCTCTTGAAATAACATTTAGTAGTTTGCTTAATGGTTTCTTTCTCTATATGTGTGCTGTATTGCAATAACCTGGACTCGAGATGTAGGTGTCTTTTTCTGTTATTACGATTATTATGACTGCCACATTCATTACTAACTGGCAGCCACAGGCTTTACATATTAAATATTTTCTCCTTGAACACCCTCTATTTCTCCTCTCTTGAGTTTATTTTCCTCTCAAAGCAAGAGGACAAATTACATGCATAACTACCATTAATGGTAATGGGAGCTGTGTGTGTAAATCTCCCATGTGTTGAAAGGAGAATGGGCCTCGGCGTTTCTTGTCATTGCATAAGTCATCCTGGTGGGGTTTCTCAGCGCTGCTCCTCTGAGATTTGCCATCTACCCTCACCCCCAGCACAGAATAAGCAACTTGCAGGGAAAATGTGGTGCACGTCACAGTACATTAACCAGATATCAAAATCCATATTGAAAAATGGGTAAGCTGCAACAGGGATATGTTGAATGCAGACATTTACTAAGGAGGATTATTCAAGCTGTGCTATGAATAATTAGATGAAACATAAATAAAACAGTGGCATGATTTGTTTCCCCTGTTACCTCATGAATAGGAGGCATTGGCCCCGACTCTTCAGAGATGAAACACTGAATTCAGTGGTATTACTCTGGATTCGCACTGATGAAAATGAAGAAAGATTGGCCTTATTTTGAGAGATGACATTCCAGGAGTCTTTGGAGACTAATGAAGTTACTGGGCTCACTGCATAAGGTCTCCTGTTACAACCTGGTATACTTCAGGGTATAGTTTACACCCCCATAGTGTGATAAATTAATATTTATCCTGGAGCAGATGTATATAGTGTGGTATCCACATGTCTTCTTAAGAGTGAGATGGGAGACTGAACCATGACAGAAAGGAAAATCCAAGGAATTAAGCCATTTGCAATGGTAAAGGAAGTTTTATTATAGAGGACAACAGGCTTTATTATAAGCAATAGTAGTGGCACATGCTGACTTCAGTAGTGTACTTTACAATATTGAACAAAGCTACTTAACTAAAACAAGTATAAAGAACTGGGCCACTTGCAAGCATAACTTGAAGGGATTTTCTATGTGTTCTTCTTCAGGGGCCATAAACAAGCCACATATGGAGTCATGGTTTTAGCAGATTAATGGAAGGTTCTAAGCTGTGAGTCCTATTGGTTTCAGTAGAAAGGATCAATTCGTAAGGTCTGGCTTTTTATGCAAGCACCATTATTATTCTTTATTATTTTGTATAGCATCCAAACAGGCACTTTACGGGCAGATTAAATAACATTTTTGCTCTGAGGAGCATCAGGGTGTAATTAACCCTAACAATTATTTTAACAGGACATTTCATCCACTTAAAATTAAGTACATGTTGTTTCTAGAGTCAAATGCCGAGGAAGTGATGAACAGTGACTCCTGCAAACCTGTGGAGTGTGACACAAAATGTCCAAGCTCCTTCCTTGCCCTGTCTGCATTTCATATACTTGACAATCTCTTGATCTTTTGCATTTGGACTTTGAAGTCTCAGAAAGGAGAAGTCGCAAGGCTGTACAGCCAGTAATTGCACATTCAAAAAAAACCTCACTAGGGAGCATAGAGGAGTAACAACCTCACGGTGGAGCTTTCTCCTATGGAAGCTTGTCCTGACCGAGACATCGTTGTTGAGCAGGCCATGAACTCAGAAGAGGAAGATGCTCCATCCTCAGTAAAGGTTAGGAGGATTCTCCCTTACGGTATAGCGGAAAGTAGAATGCCACCATTTCACGAAGTATTGAATGTTTTCCAGTGAGAGCTGTAATCGATCAATATTGCCATGTATATGTTATTTTTTAACCATGACAGAGGGTTGATTTTTTTTTTATTTAAGCTAAGTTCAGCCCTGGAATAAGCAAGTGCAGCTCCAAGACAAACCTTAGGATTGTATTTAAAGTGAGGCTCTAAAGCTGCACATCTGATATCATTTGTGAAAGGGAAGGGTGTTAATATGTAAAAGGTTTGGCACTTTGTTTTCATTTGCTGTTAATTTTCTCAATTTCTTTTATTGTAGTTATATATCCACATAAGGAATTATATCTGTGTAAGTAGATGGAATTTTGATCCTAGAAGATATCATTTACAACACAGGGATTATTCCAGGTGATACACCATTTATATTTTACCTAAATAATGATATTTTAACACAGAGCTAGTAAAACTAAGACTTCACTGATGCTAGAGCTAGTTTGATCAACTTCTCTTTGTGAGTCCTTAAATTCTTATAATTGAAAAAGTAGCATTGCAATTTGTATTAAAATAATAAGTAGTAATCATAATTATGATACCCAAATTTTATGTAGCATTTATATTTCTTATTAGTGGCAGTTTCCAGCTATAATGATAATGTGTGAAATAATTTCCATGGACTCATGTTCTTTCTATGAAAATATGAGCTCAACCCATAGTCTTTAGTGATCATTTTGTTAAAAGGAATCTTTGTAAAAAATGGTCACTTGGGAAGCAATTATTAATAATTACAGAATCCTTCATCACTGCTTTTGATCTTTTGCATGCATGGATCTGAACCTTTAATATTCATGTTGCTGACAGTACAGCAGATTTCAACAATAGCTTTGATGCCAGTAAGAACAAAAGGGCTTTTTAAAAATATTCAATTTAGCAATTACTGTCACAGCCCTACTCCTTGCATGCAACTGTGTGTGTTCTTTGCAGTTAATGAATTCATAGTGCCTTTTAAAATTCGTAGCTTTTCCAGCCATTACTGTTTTTAGATTTGAATTGTATCAATAATGATATCTAGCATCACTAGGTATTTGTCCTGTGAGTCTGTGTTGGTGTGTGTGCAATGTATACAATTACTTTTAAATCATCAGACAAAATAATGGTTGGGTCATTTCATGCCTGAGGCAGGGGACATCTGCCAAACATACTCTACCAATAGGCCTTCAGTCTTTCACATCCCCATGAAATTAATTTTTCCTGGGGCTCTAAATAATTTGTCTTGTCTAATGAAAGTATAGTCATTTCATAAATGATGGAATGATTCTGGAAACTCATATTACAGCAAATACATGCCTTCCTTTTAATGTGGAAAGCAGATTTGTTCAATAAGATTAGTTTTCAATTTATTTTTCTTGAGAAATATGAAAAGAAAATGAAGAGTGAGGCAAATGCAGATCTTTATGCTAGGGCAAAAATATTTGGCATAGGTCTGCAATGTGAAATTTAGCAGGTGAAATATATAAGACATTATATAACTCATATTACTTCATAACTGATATAGATCATATAAATTGAAGCATAGTGAACAGTATGCATTGTTCACTGACTTGCAAATTACAGCCCTTCACTGTTTGTCTATTTAGACTGTGCAGCCTTTGGGACAAGACACCATTCACACTGTGGGGCATCTGAACCTCTCACCTGCAGCACCTGCAGACCTCTCAGAGGGTCCCCAGCTCTGCTACAGAGCACTGCTGCCTTGTGCCATGCTGCTGAAAGGTCTTCAACCATACGATGCAAGAATCATACTGGGTCATACTGCATAGACACAGCCTTTGCCTCCCTGTCAGGAGGCAGGAGACACACAGGGACAACGAGCACAAGGTGGTAGCTGGTGCCTGTGCCACCTAGCAGAGCTCCCCTGATCATGTGCTGTGATCGATCGCTTCTTTGCAGTAGCCCAATATTGCGGCCTCTTTTCAGGTTAATGCTCACCTGCATCCCTTTCACTTGTCTGGTAGATGCAGGAGCAAACTAATTGGCTCTGACTGGTATAAGGTCAAGGAATAGGAGGGAAAGGTATTAGACTGGAACTCTTCAGGCTGGGAGAAATAACATAGATGGGGTGTGCTAGAGAAACTGCAAAATCCTGGGCTTGGAGAAGGCAGGCAAGGGCTGACTGCAGACAGTGCAGACAAAGATGCATGTTTATGAAACAGAGTTAGTGAGAGCCAGGCTCACAAACAAGACAAGGTGGTGGTTCTCTGTGTGATAAGCAATGGACCTATGGGATGCCCTACCGAAGAATAGTGTGAGTGCAAAAATTCAAGGAGAGACTGAAAATGTACTTGGAAAACAGATTTAAAAGGCATTATTAAACAGGCACAGCACACAACAGATTAGACAATCCCTTCAGCTGAAAGTAGTTTGCCCATTTCTTATTTTTCATTGAGCATGTGCTTATGACCACCGTTGGAGGTAGGAACTAGGCTTGATAGACCCTTTGAACCAATAAGGCTATTCTTATTTCCTCATGTAAACTATAATGTTATGGTAAAAGACAATCATGTTTATCTCCTGCATGAAAGCAGCAGTCTTGGTAGGTCTGTGCACTTTGTCAAGATAATATTACCCACAGACCTGAGGCTGCTATGTCTTCTCCTCTGGTCTGGTTCACAGCAGAGGAAAAGTAAGAGGTCTGTGTGGGTCTGTGCTAGGGTATAAATCAGTGCTTTCCAAATTCTGCACTTCTGTTTCCAAGTTCTGCAGTTCTGCTACCCTATACAGACCATACCTCTGTGTTTCTTCTGGAAAACAGGTACTTCTCTTACATGTACTTAAAAGATGTATCCCTCTAACACTATCAGAAATCAGCTGAAGCTGAGCGTGTTCGGGGCCCTCAGGAATAAGTTCTGAATTCTCTCTGGCTTAGCTGTCCTTTCGGATCCTTTTAAAGCCTTGAAGTCATTAATTTCCAGAGCATTTTGAATAGGCTGGAAGTTGTAGGCTGGAAGCTTGCCACCGTTGTTCTGCATTCGTATCTTTGGGGGTTTGCGGAATGTTTTGATTGAGTCAATTCCACTTTAAATACACTTCCAATTTTAAACGGTGATCCCAGTAGCAGATTCAATCAACCACAGCATAAACAAATAATCTCTCCTTCCTCTCTGCCTGGCCTCCTGTGCCACAACTCCCGATATGCTCCTGGAGTGTGAGGTGGATGTAGAGTTTCAGTGACCTGGCTTATCTCCCTCTGTCAACGTAAACAAGAAAAAAAATCCTTAATAAATCATGTAATTACAAGTTACACAAAGATAGGAGTTTGAAACCTGCTGGATTAGGGAGGTTCTACCTATCATTTACTTCATTTTAAGCAAAAGAATTAACCACTGGCACTGTTGTCTTTTGTTTTTTCTATCACTGGATGACTTAACTTGCAGCCTTGTTTCCACATTAATCAGCACATTTTTTTTTTTTTTTTGTCCTGTAGCATTTCCACTACTGGGTTAAATACTTTGCTTCTTTTTGGAAATGACTTGAAGAGAAGTTGGGTAATCAAAACCTTGTCTATCTCCCCAGCAAGGTCATTTGGTTTAATAAAAAAATTTTCTTTCTTCCTGCATACTTTGCTCCTCTGCTTTCTTCTGCTTTCTTGTCTTCCACAACAGAACTATTCTGAGGAATGGCCAGTGAAACAGGAATGCTACCAGAGCATATTAAAAATTTCCATACATTATTTTGATCTCAAAATCTGTTTTTACTTCTATGAATTTTGCTTAATTTGAAAAATAATTTTCATTGGCTTTTATAGGAAAAGATATCTTTCTACATTTTGCATTCTCCTTGCATAGGGAATGCTGATAGATTGCCCTTTCTATGAAAATAGTTTGAAAACATAATATACCTCATATTTTCCTAGCAAGTGCGTCTAGAAGCAAAGATCATTACAGATCAGATGGTACCCACATGCTTCTTTTTTTATTATTTTATGTTTTTAATGTACATATCTTAGACCTGATCCTCCATACTTTGAAGAAGGGAGCTCTAAATTCACCAAGAGACAGGGCCACATCCTGTGTTGGCGATGGAGTGAGTGTGGGACCAAGTGCTGCCACAGGGTCTGCAGGGCAACATGAAGTCAGAGCGATCCTGAATGAGACCTCCAACATCAAGCAGCCTAGTGAGAGGCTTCCTGCGCTGCTAAGACAAAAAATCTCAATTGCTCTCTTCATCCAGATATGCTAATATGTAATATCCGACTGCTTTCACTGCACTCATCACCATACCAAGTGCCTACAGGAATTACACTTGTCCTTTTTTTCCCACAAACTCAGCAAAGAATAGATTAATGGCACTTTCTGTTCCTCCTACTTTTCCTCCTACCCATTCGTTTGCTCCAGGCAGCAATAAACTCAGCAATTATAGCAGCAGCAGCCTCAGCCAGCTTCCAAGCAACAAATTCGGCCAAGAAGAAAGGCATTCTTCACTCCTGAAGCGTACTGCCCAGCCCACAGTCAGAACAAAGTCTGCACTTCCCAGCAGCCAGGAAGGCAAACGAAGGCAAACGTGCTAAAACAGAGGCTGGCAAACACTCTTCCCTTCCTCCCTCGCCAAAGGTAAACACTGAACTCACTTTTTGTCAACCTGGCTGAGTTTTCCCCATGCATTTAGTGTGGGAGCCTCCCATTTCTTCTCCCACTCGACACACGACAGCCGCTCTAAATGGATGGTGCTCCAGTTGGAAGCAAAAGTCCTGGGAAAAGTTGCCAATCAGAAAGGACACAGTGGCTTAAAGTGACTCGGGAAGATCTTTACCTGGCAATATAGGGGGGCCTACATTTTAAATTGCATTGAGGGAGATTTCATCCCCAGCCTCTCTCTTTAGACGACTGCTCATGGTCATAGCAGAGGTGCAAAAGTGGCATCTATTGTGCTAAATCAGAACTTTCCTATTTGGCTATTTGCATAAAATAAAGTTTTCATTAGATTAAGCTAGCTGTTTTTGCAATGTGTGTAAAATTTGAAAGATTATTACTTCTTTCTGGTGAATCAATAGCATAAGATAAACTGACACCTGCAATAAATGCAGGTAGTGAAGGACATGGAGCAAAGTCTTCTGGACCTCACCACTAGGGCCGAGTGGATCCCTGTAGTGGCTGCCAGCTTCTCTTCTTCTTCCAAAGCTGAAGGGACAGTAGAGTTTTCCCTTCACCATAAATTATATGCCACTTTAGTACCTCACAGTACCATGGGGATATCAAAAGATTTATAAGACTAAATTCTAGCCTCTGTTGACTTCAGCAGAAGTACTTCACATGCATCTAAGGACAGAGTATACGCTGCCTTTCATTGAGTGTCCTTTTCTGTCCAACTCATAGGCAACGCTTGGAATTTAAAGCGCTGATGCTATGTCTTTAATGAACATTTCTTTTTTTTTTTTTTTTTCCTTAATCAGGGCCAAATACAGATACCGCTCACACTAAATATGTATATATTTGCAAGCGGAAATGTGCAGGATCCTTGACTCTGAGTTCCTTAACCAGCAGGTCTATTTGTTCACTATGGTGTTTCTGAAAGACTTGCTTGGGCTCAGCTCTGTTTGCACTCATTAACAGAGGTTGCCCTGTGGGCTGCAGTTTCTTTGTCCCTGCAAAAATGCCTCAGGATATAAGAGGGGAGTGCCTTCTACATTTAAAAATAATCAAATAAAATGGCATTGCCAATTTAGAAAGCCAGCAAGGCCTTTGACCTTTTGACTAAGCACAGCCAAAAAAAAAAAAATACAGTGTCAGGGCATTGTAAGAATTAAGTATATTATTGAGTCTGTTGGGAAGAAAGCCAGGTTCTTGAATGGAGGGCACTGGAGTCTCTTGTTGATCGCAAATGACACTGGAATGCAAATTATGAGCTGATGTTTCAGGATATTCTTTTTGACTCTCACCACTCCACGGATCCAGCAGAGAATATGCTTCTCTCTTCTAATGAAAAATCCCTAAAAATGCCAACCTTATCCTTTGTCCAAAAGCTCATGCTGTCTCCTGTGAGGCAAGAGATGCCCTGACATGTTCTTCTCATCTTGGCTCATGTGAACAGTCAATAGTCGTCTCTCTGCTGGGAAAAGATATCTTCCAAATCAGGAGCACACCTGGGAGTGTCCTCACTTCCTTGCTGTTGTCTCGAAACAGCTGAAATCTCCTGTAGAACAACGGGAACAGAGAAAATCCTGAGGAATTGGATACATGGCCAGTTGCTTTCTGAGACAAGCCTTTGTATGCCAGGGAGGGGAAAGGCAGAATAATAACTGGAAAAGGAGTGCATTTGTTACTTTTTTTTTCTGTCACAATATATCCCTCCTTCTGCCTCTCAGAAGATTTTGGTGGTAATGCAGTGTCTCTGCTCTGTTCTTTGTGTAGACAGGGTGAAGGATTTGTTATTTTAATAGTATGGACAAACTTCATCTCCTGTCTAATTCCAAATCCACTACCATTTTCTGTGTTTATATACCAGGCCATGAAATGCAACATTAGCTGATGCATACTCCCTGGCCATCCTACAGCTTATTGATGATATTCTGAGTGTACATGAACAACAAAACAGGATATAAATCCCCTTACTTCATAAACAAATGTACCAAGTGCGCTCTTCTGTGGGAAAGGCATTTTCATATCATCCACTAGTGACAGAAAGTCTGTTAAGAGCCAGCATACTTAGAGCTTTAAAAAGAAGCGTAGCATGGTCCCTGTGGACCATTATATTACGCTTTAAACAAATCAATTACCAGAAGAATAGAAAAGAGAATATACCTGAGGTCAAATGCCTCTGCTAACCCATTGACATAATGAGGAGACTGATCTTCCCTGTCTGTCATTTGGGCTCTCTGCTGCGGCCAGTGTTGCATTGCAAGCTCATTATAAGCTAAAGAGTAGCACTGAATTTTACCTTTAAAAGTCCAGTAACTGTTTTGCAATAGTACTGAGCCATTTATATTTTTCTGAGCCTTTCCCCCCAGATGTGAGAACATACTGGGAAGACTGAAATGAGCAAATGTCATGACTCTTCCATGAGGGAGGTGACTATTATCAGCCTATTTGCCACAAGGGCCCAATCCCACATGGAAGGAAGGGGCTCAGCAGTTCTCTAGTCCTCTCTGTTTTTTTTTTTTTTTTTTTTTACGAGGCCACACAGTGCATTAGAGGCAGTGAGAGGAGCTGAGATCAGGAATTCATGGCTTTCCAGGCATGTCTCCTTCCATCTTGACCTTGGCAATTTAGAATTCAAAATACTTCTCCTCATATGCATTATTTAACAATAATTTTCTTAAGTATTCAGGAAGCCAGACACCTTGCATTTCCTCTATTCTCCTACTGTCTTTGTGAGTCTCACTCAAGAGCTAAGCCTATTTAAGTTGCCTATAATGACGCATATTGTAAAAGTTTATTACAACAGAATTTAATGGCTGGGAAGCGAAAGTCTGCAGGCTGGAGCATTATATCAAAGGTAACCTTTTAACAGAAAATTTTGCAGACATGGTAAATTTAATCTGACTCAACTATTTTATTCTTCACGGTGTCTTCCTCATATCTCTATGAGGTGGGAGAAAACAGTCTTGATACTGCCTTGCATAATTATTTATATTTCTGCAAAGTAGATATAAAGTGCTTCCAAATCCCAGTGGCAGCATTTTCCACATGATTGGCAGAAGAGCTGAGAAGCGCACAAGACATCAAGCAGCAGAGGACTAAGGGCTAAGTCTCATCCCTCCTGTAAACACTGGAGAAACCGTTTTATTTTGCATGTGATTGCTTTAGTTGTCTTCTGTGGTCAGTGATGAGAAATAGGCCATCTGCAATGGCAAATAATGATTCTAAATGTGTTGAATTACTGTCTGCAGGTAACTCTGCCTATCTTCAGCCTGAAGACTCCATTCAGTTGCCTTAGGTTCTGTTGCCTTCGGTGTTTAGCTTCATTTGAGATGCCCAAAGGAATCTCACACAGCCTCCAGATCCCACTGTGGGAGTGCATGTGATTCGTATGTCAAATCTGCCATTCCTGTGCTGATTTCTGAGATACCCTCGGAAATCCCACATGGCAGCAAACGCCAGTGTTTAGGCTATGGAATAAAGTGCTAATTAACTAAGTAGAATCCAAAATTGTAAACAGAATAACTGACATGAGGGAAATCTGAAATTTGTTCTAGCCATCCTGAATGAAGCCTTAACTTTCTTTGCAAGGAGGAAAAGCTACTGATTTCCATCACCATAAATTGCACTTCCGGTGATCTCTTAGAGTGCTATTATTGTATTAAATGTGAGCTGTGGTATATAATAATATATACTCAAGTGAGATCCTCAAAAATATACCGTAGACTGAAGTTTCCTTGGCCTTGTCTTGCTTTGCCTTGCCTTCCATTCCCTTCTTTTTCCCCTCAACTGCCCAGTGTTTGGGGTACAAGCCAAAGCATTAGAGAAAGGATGGAACTGTAAATCAGGATTTTTTGCCTTTCCAGTCAGCTTCTGTATGTTCTTGAACCACTCAAGTTTCTACAGATCTTTTCACTGATCTGTACCTCAGCTTCCTTTTCTATAAACTGAGGGTCATGGCACTGATGTCCTTTGTATAGTTCTTTGGGAGGCTATGGAAAATACAATGTGATGGTTTGATTTTAGGAGCAACTTGTCCTCTCTCATATCATAAAGAGTCAGTGTGTGTTGTTAACTTCACTGGAAAAGTAGAGCCTTTGCGCACTGTCTCAGATTCAGGATCTCATACCATCTCAGACCAGCCACTGCAGATGGCTGATCTTCTCTATCAAGAAAATACTACATTCTGATATTCTGAGAAATGAATCACAGCATCTCAATATAAGTAAATGTAGAAGAGAAACACCAAAATTCTTTGAGATATGAGATATAGATCCCCATCACGAGTGTCATAAAGCTTGATCTAACATATATAATAATCCTACTGATCTTGCAAAACCCTTGCCAATTTGACTAATAGTTTCATTTTCTCTGTTGCTTTTACTGTGATTCAATACTTTGCCATTTCTTTCTCCCCTTGATTACCTAAGAAACCTATTGTGTTCCTTCCATTACTCTCAGAAGTCCTTCCATTGAGAGATACCAGGATCCGTTGCAGTCATCTTAAGATCCAGGTGAAAATCACCTAGAATGGGAGTCTGAGATTGTCCATGGCCAAGTGAGTGCAAATTATGTAGTACACACACAGCAATCATTTCTCCTCTTAAAAAGAACATTTACCCACACCACTGTCATGAATGCTGTACTATATTAATGTAGGGCAACCTCAGTTTCTACACAGAATTGGACTTTTCCTCTTTGGAGACATCTATGACCTTCCGTAAGGGTGAAGCTAATACTTTCCTAAACTGTCTAATATAAGTAGTTTAAAACTATTTAAAGAAGCTATTTTTTGGAATGGAACTACCCTTTATAGAGATATCTGGAAAGATTGTTCGAAAATTCTCAGGAAAATGTTATCTTTTTTGTAACATTTTCTTTTTTTTTTTTTTTTAATAATACATCTGGGAGGTGAGTTGGAGCAATGACGCATAGATTTCATTAATCCAGGTGCCTTTTTTTTTTTTTTTTTCCTATTTAAAAATTCCCTGTTCAGCCCTTTAAAACCTTCCCAAGTCTAATGTTCTCTGGTTCTTCTGGTGTCTCAGTGGTAAATTAGCCTCCAAGAATAACTCTTCTTTAAGTGGAAGTAAGTCCATTTCCAATCTAAAGAACAGTATCTGCATATATGTTTAATTTTGATTAAAGACTTCAGTTTCAGTGGTCAGTGTCAAATACCTGTATTATTTTTCCTAACTGCTTTCCATTAATATGATTCAAGTCATCATATGGGATTGACTTTATTTGATTCAAACAAAAGTCTCCACAAAGCCTTACTCATCTTCATAGCATGAAGATAAAAGAAGGACAGGATCAGGTTAGATAGCTGAAGGTAAGTGAAACTGTAGCAGACATGCACTGGCATGGTATACAGAAGTCTGTGTATTGCATGTATGTTTCGAGTTGCACAGTATCTTACCCCAAATTCTTAGATACTGCTTACTCAAATAGCTGATATCAACATTGTGATTGAAGACTACGAAGGACATCTAATGAAGCTTTCCAAAAGGGGAGCTCATTTGTCAAGAAAGATAGAAAAAGTATCCTTTTTTTTTATAAAGAACTCATTCTAAAGGATGATAGGCAATGAATTGATAGCCATCTCCTACAGTGCAGCAGTCTTTGTCTTTATGATATATTTGCATGTCATTATCATAGGCTCTGGTTATAGAGGTGATACTCAGCAACTGAATGGGGCTCAACTGAGTTGCCATAAGGCTTCATTTGATGTGCAAATGAAAGGTCCAGTTCAACAGGACCAAATGTGTCTACAGGAAACTCCACTTAATTTCTGCCAGAGCTTGCAAAGAACACGGTGTATCAGATAAGGACTGGTACCCCTTAAGGGACTGCTTATCTTAATGTTACTAGCAGAGGTAAATTGAATTTTCAGTTTGAAAAAGCTTTTCATTCAAAGTGAACAGCTTGAGGTGTGCTATAGCCTTGATTAGAGGGCGAACTTAGGAACCAAAGGTTAAAAATTATCATGCCTAACAAGAATGAGCAGGAACAAGCCTTCAGGCTTCTAAATGAAATGTTTGTATTCTTGACAACAAAATATTTAAGGAAAAATCAAAAAACAAAAAATCTTCAGTAATCTTTTCTTCCTGAGAGTGCTTTACAAATCTCTTTGCCCTTGCCCAGCCTTGTGGAGGAAAGAGAAAGAAAAGAAATCATATCTCACTAAAGGAAAGGCAAACATCCCATGTAAGTGTCTTTATCCCTTACCAAATCATGAAGCTCAGAGAAGCTGCCATTGCTTTCAAGGAGGCTTCATACCTACCAAAGATCCATTCAGAGCATCCTAAGACTAGGTTAGAGTGACATACCTTGTTTCCAGCAAAGAGCATAGCGTTTAAGGTGATATATCTTGAGCTCCAGTGTAACAGGTCTGGGCTAAGTGGCTTAGTGCAATGGGAAGAATCAAATTATATTGTTAGAAGGAACAGCTATATGTGAAAACAAAATAGTTCAGATTATGTGGTGCTTCTGTTTAAGCTGTAGTAGAGACAAGCAACCTTTGATTTTAACTGAGGTACTTGCAAAGTAAAGGACTACTCAATCTGAATAGAAATGAAGAAATCTGGCCATGAAATTCAGTTAAACTGATCTTTCAGTCCTGAATATGGTAACTAAAAGAAAGTGTTCATGGTAATGTCCATTTTCCATAGTCAGAGGCTATGTTAAATAATCACCTAGTGGTACTCAAATCAAATTGCCACTAGGTTAAGGGGAATTTAAACACTAGAAACATTTTAAGTGAAATGTTTAAAGTTGGATCCAGGAGAGTCAGGGCTAATTTGTGAATCATAAAATGGCCCAAAGGCAAACTGCATATAAATGCTTGATTGTGTGCTGTAGTTTGTCATCACTGTAAAAATTGATTCTTTCATGCTGTGTGACTAATACTTATAGTCAAGATATACTGTTGAAATGGAGGATATAATAAAAGCTTTTGTCCAGTCAGGTAAGATAACACTCAAGTGCAAATTTATAGCGCTGCCACTGCCATGTACTAACTCTCCACAAGGTGCTTTTAGTAGTGGGATGTATGTCACTGATAAAATTAGGTATATCTTGCTTCAGTTAAATGCTTAGACTCCCTGGGTGACCAAGAAGCAGAAATGGGTACCTCCACGCTGTGATAGAAGAGATAATTGTCATGTAATGCTGCACACTTTCCTCCCTTGACTGGCAAAGGGGGTTGTTTAGGGAAGACTTTTTGCGCACTATGGTTAGGTGAAATGAATGGCACTTTCTGAGCAAGGTAGGTAGTTCCTCGCTGGATCTAGGAAAGCTGTTTTACACCAAAGCCCTTTTAGGCATGTCCAGTCACATTTTGCTCATTGGAATTGCACAGGAGTAATTGAAAACAGGTTTTGTTTTTTGGCCTATAACGGCTGCAGGTTGCTTTTTAAAACAGTTTTTGCAACCAGAAAAATACAGAAGATTAAACTTAAAAATTAGATAGCTAGATTTATGCAAGGACTTACAGTAAGAGACTTTCAGGGCTTACAGTTAGTGTATAGATTGATTTACTAGGCTAGTGATAAAGGAAAATACATATATAAGGAGAGGGAATAAAAATGTGATATGCAAGAACACTGGCAAAAGATGAGTCTTCATTTTATGGATGCAGTCACCTAACACATATAAATTGGCTTCCTAGGCAAGGGTCAGTCTTCATTCATGCCATCATCACAGAGGTGATGAAATGATTTCCCTGGGGAAGTCATTGCAAATGATGGCAGAAAACCAGGAAAAATCATTATAGAATGTGCAATTGCTGGACTGTCTTACTCTGTTATTTAACCCTGCAGTGTTTCTGACTATAAAACATGCTCTAAGTAATCTTGTTTTTCTGTTTAAAGGTACAGACCAAGCCCAAACTAGCGGGTAGAGTGGGCCAGGTGGCTTTGCTCTGAGCCATGGCTCATGCTTTTGTGGTAAGATGTGAGAACTGAACTGAATCCTGACTCTGCAGGGCCGACTGGCATTCATTTCATTATTTTCATCTTCTTCCTCCTTCCCCACATATCCCATCACTGCTGTGAGCACTAGTGGACAGAAGGCAGAAAGGAGAACCGTGCAGAAAGGCCCCAGCGTGCACCTTCTGGAAACGTATGTTACGTCTCCAGTATTGAAGCGCTCTGTTTTAAAATCAGGCTTCTCTGTGGCATGCTGGGTGCTCTTATCCTCAAAACGGGACATGCCGTGAATCAGCCGGAATTTAAAATCTGCTTTTCGAGGGCTGTGACAAGACTATGTCAACACTGCAGACTTGGTATTTTAGCTCTCTGGTTAGTGTTCTTTTGTCAAAATTCTTCAGTTTCCTTCTGCTCCCTTTCACAATGATTTGTTGATGATCACTGGGAAAATAATCATTTTCCGTGTCAAATGTTGCTTTTCCATGCTAAGCTAATAACAGGAGTCACAAGTGACAGATTCAGAGTCTCTTGAATGCAGCTTTTTATTACTAGACTATTTGGGTCTCTAGCAGCTGAAGGTACCGTGGGTCTCATGTTCTGCTTCCAAGAGATTTGACTTCCTCTTTTATTGCTCCTGTGTCTTTATTACATAGCGTCATAATTGTATTTGGCACTTGATAGATATGGAAGAAGATGAGTGGCCACAAGTTCTGGTCCCCTCATGCCTTCCTAGCTATTATAACCAGACTCACATTTTAAGCCCATTTTACACATCCAGCACTAATTTTACACAGTAAAAAAGTGTAGACACTAGACGGAATAGTGGGTATCTGGCCCCAGAGGCTTCCAAATTCATGGAGTGATGCAAGAGAGTATAAAGTACCTGCAGCAGCCATTGCACATAACAGGAGCTAGGGGTAAGTTGTCCGCTCCAGTGGCCATGCTCACAGGAGAGGTCTCTTTGGTGAATGGGTTCTTGCCATGTCCCTCCATGGCCAGCAAGCCAATTTGCAAGGAGGGACCATCTCGGTGAGAAACCTGCAGAGCCACCTTGTTATGGAGAGGAATCCTCACCAGCAGCTCAATCTTCAAAGCTCCTGCCTTAGAAGTGCTGCCATTTACTAACATCACCTTATGTTAGGGCTGTGCCCATGCTCAACACGTGTGTTCGGGCTCCCCTTTCCCAGTTTTCAAAGGTGTGGAGTGCTCTCAGGTTGCCAAATCACTCGGAAGTCAGTAGGTCATGGGATGTGTTTTCTCACAGTTTTCCAGCCTGTGTTTACACCTGTCAGAAGATCTGAATGACGAAATGACATTTGGAGAAATGCTATTTGCAGAGCAGGAGTTATTTACCCTGCAGCTGAATATTGTGCTTCACCGAGGCAGTCTTTGATCTTTTCTTCTGGAGTTTTAAGAGTCACGCAGTTCATCTGGGGCAGACTGGTAGCCAGGCTCTTTTGTAAGTAATCTTCTTTAAAAGCCAAGTCACTTTGGCTTCTTTAAGGTCTGAGGATTCTTAGATTATAAATTAGATGATTTTCTGGGAAGTGGATTCGCATTTTAATCTGCACTTCAGCATCCACCTCGCAAATCTGTTTAAGCTGCTTGAATTATTTGGCATCGTAGCAGAACCCCAAAGTACGAGGTAGCTTTCCTGAGCAGGATTTTTGCTAATGCAAATTGGGGTTTTGAATATTGCCAGTTAAAAGCCGAACAAAGGGTAAACACTGCCACCTAAGCAGGGATCCCGCTTTACATCTGGCTGCCTTTGTTTTCCAAATTGTGAATGAACTGCTGAGTGAATGCACAGAAATACTTTCATACTCGTAGCCACTTATTGTAGAATGAATATGCTGTAATTCACTTAGAAAAATTAAAGTACTGGAGAGCCCTGGGCAGCCAATTAAACACTTTTTTCCCAAGTACAGATAATGCCTCACGAAGATCTATTTTTATACCTGCTGACAAATTATGCCTACATTTTTTTCTTCCTGTATATAATTTTTGGACAAGTAAGCACAGAGTAACTTTCCATTGCTTTAGTCTGCTGTTTTAGGATTTTGTGAGTTAAAGTACTGTCATTAACAAATAAATGAACCAGGCAACAGGACAGCCAACGAGGTAAGTGTATTATTCTTGAACAGTTAGATAGCTCATGAATCACTGCCCTTGTAGCAATTTTTAATTAACTCAATATATTTCCTATCAGAAACAACTGTTTCAGAGGGAATTATGGTCTTCGCTTATCCATAACAAACAGAAATGAGTTTACTGTAGAAGAAACACTAGCTGTTAGAAGTATCATGTTGCTGGAAGTGGCTCTTTCACAGCTCCCTTTCTACCTTCAACTTCTGCTTAGGCAGCATGACTAATCTACCTTGAAAGTTGACACTCGTTATGTTTCCAGCAACAAAATCTGTAGTGACATAGTGACTTAGCATTTCTGTGCTTCCTGGGAGAGCAAAGGGAATTATGTTGTGCATTGCTGTCTGACCCTCATTATGCCTTGCATCTGTTCTGGTTGGGTGCTAAAAGAAGTGCTAATTCCTATCTTGCCATCTGTCTGGAATTGTCATAGTCCTTCAAAGGCACAGACACATTTTATATCATTCCATATAATTTATGTATTTAATTAGGCAGCTTCCAGGGCTCGAAAAACTGGTCTAGGGCTTTCTCTATTTTTTCATGGAAAGGAAAGGCCTCGAGCGAAGATATGGGTGCTGCAGGCTCGAGCACAAAGGTGGGTCCCTGGGCCTGCCTGGGAAGCTGCCTGAGCCACTCTCCAGGGAGCGCGGCTTTTCGGGGAGGACTGCCATGGCTCCTCGGGCTGCTGAGCTCGCCTGCCTGGTGGGACCCTGTGCTGCCTGCAGCTGGCTGGGAAAGCCACGTGGTGTCCCTGGGTGGCAGAGAGGCTCCAGCTCGGTGTGAGAGACCGGCCTGCAGAGGAGCACGAAACTCAGCACATGCATGAGTCCTACAGACAGCTGTGACACCTTGGATCCCTAACTGAGCTTATGGTCAAGCGCTGGCATTGGTTGCACAGGGAGAGTGACAAATCTCCATCTAGGGAGATCCTCAAAGACGTGGCCTGGAACAACCTGTCCCAAACAGACCCCTTCTGAGCAGGGGATGGCACCAGAAGACCCTGGAGGCCCCTTCCAACCTACGCGATTTATAAGCTAATCACTATGCAAGCCCAAAGCAACATACAAAACTGCAATGTATATTAGGGTATCTGGGAGTGATAATTACAGTGAAACCAAATGTTCTTTACCCTAGCGTTGCCTGCAGCACCATCCCGACAGGATCTGTTTCTTCACTGATATTGGCTTTTCCACTAAGCCAACAGCCCTGTCTTACCACCTTTGGGCTTTGTTTAATAAACTCAGAAAAGGGAACGTGCCCTTTTATCTGTGCTCTGGGAACACAGTCTTGGTGTTTAGGCTAAAGCAGAGATGCTGCATCAGTTAGGAGACGAGGAATCCCTCTGCTTCAAAATCCAGCCCTAATTACTGCCTGTCGTCTGCACAGCTTCCACCCCCACGGCTGGCACTGACTTCAAATGCAGGTTATGTGTGAAGCTGCTTAAATTAAATCTGCATTTATCTCCACCCTTGCAAATGAGAAACCTCGACAAAAGTAGCTCCTGCGCTGATACCAGCTACAAGGAGTTCAAGTTTTCAGCATGAGAAGTGAAACTGGCCTCCATCTGCTCGCACCTCGGCAGCCTCCGCGCTCGCTGCTCCTGCTGAGGCCACGGCTGGTTTTGGACCGCGCTGGAGCTCGGGTGAGGGCACCGCTGGGAAGCGGCTGCGCTTGTCAGTGGCAGCAAAACACAAAGCATTTTCATTCCTGATAACCTCGGGAGAATCTCCCCTGAGCAACCAGCACCACCGCATGGGGCCAAACTGTCAACGGCTCGGATGGATGCCGACACGATGCAGAGACTCTTATCTACATTAGTTTGTCCCGGGAGAAATCCCATTTATTCTTCCTCTTGTCTGCTCTCATATCGGCACGGCACAACCGTCCCCTGCCTGATCTTATCCAGCACCTGCTCTTCCAGGCAGGGCACTTGTAGCGTGTGGTGTTGGCCAAAGGGCAAAGTGATTTGGGGCTACAAGTGTGGAGAAAGGTGAGACAGCAAAAAATAGTAATAAGCTTTCATGCTGATTAATGGTTTTGCTGAAGTTTCCTTTGGTATCTGATCCTGGGCTAATATTAGTGCCTGCTAGAGTGGTAGAAGGCATAACTCTTGCTCCCTGTTGTAACCAGACCGCAGGTCACAGCAGAGAAGTAGATTTGTGGGCCAGATAATGCCACTGTCTTTGGCTCAGGAGGTCTTTGAATTGCAACTGTTGCTGCAGGATAAGGGTACATTTTCTGTAGAAATATTTCTATGTGTTGGCTCTTTAGTCATATTCTTCTACTGGCATCCACTTTTGACCTTGTGTGACAGAGGCCTGGGCTAGATGAACCTTTAGTTTCCATACTTGCTTGTCAGACAATAATTCTTTTCTTTACCTGGCATTTCTGAATCCTTTTTCCAGCAAAGCAAAGCAAATAACAGTTAATGAGCTCACTGCTGACATTAAATATTTCAAAAGGTATTTTTAAAAATTGTGTAATGGTGTGTTTGCTTTCCTTCCAAAGGAAACCATACTGTGAAAGCCACTGCATGACACTTTGCATAGGAAACTGAGGGAATAATTTTGTAGGTCACAGATTTTTAGACAGTTTTTTATTACTTTTGTCATTTGGGTTATAAATAAGGCTTTTGAGTTGGGCAAATGCAGGCATGCACATGAGAAATTACTGAGAAACTTCTTAGAAGTCCAAGATTAACAAATTACCTAGGTGACACTTTTATAGCTGAATTACTATAATATTTATTATAATTTATACTAAATATATTCCATCACTGATCAAGGAACAAAGAACAGAAATACAGGGTCATTCAGCATGTTCCCGATGGGAGGCGGGTGGGAGAGGTGCTGTCCTTACAGAGCAGCTCCCTGGGCTCCCGCGTGCTCTCCCAGGGCGCATGGAGTGCGGATGGATGCGGCTCGGTCTGGAAGCCGTGTGGTCCTTCGGCAGAATGCGGCAGTGGGATACTGTGCCCAGCTTGCCTCCGTCCATCTATCCCGGGGAACAGACATCCTTACACTGCCAGGGGCTTCCCTCTTCTGCATGGCACTTCAGTGCTCTGAGATGCTAAGCCAAAAAGCCTGGAAAGGGAGACCTTTTATTGCATATTCCCTGCTTATTTGCAGGGGCAACAGTACAGAGAGGAGCTATTTCCCGTGAGCCTGTATGAGCTGCGGGGCCCAGGGACAGGGGGTCAGGCTTGGCGGCTGACATTCCCTTAAAACTGTGAAACCGCTTGAATGACAAGAAGCTCCTAGCCCTTCCCTCCAGGAATAATTAACATTTTTTCCCAAAGCAGGCCTGGTTAGGAGGTGGTGCTGCCACAGGTCATTTGGAAACATTTGCTAATGACCGCCTCAGTCCTACTGCTAAATGCTAATTTACATTATGCATTTCACTCGGCGTTAGCACTGGCTGCTCAGAAATGCTGACTCAAGATGTCATGAGGTGCAGACATTGGAGCTAGCGGATATTTAGTAAATCTGCCCAGGCTGCACTAATCAGGGAAGAAAGGGATAAGAATTCTGATTAGAAGTGGCTTCATTTGCTTTAATGCAATTTATTAAATGCTTTTAAAGACACCATCATACTGAAGGTTCATATACTATCTGCATCTTAAACCCAAGCTGGTAAAAAAACCTGCGTAAAATATCCAGATCTAATCTTACCCAGCCAGCTAGCAAGTTTCAAGGAACATCAACGAAGCAACGAGGATCTGTAATATAATAGCGTTTAGTATAATGTGCAATTGATGCCAAGAAATGAAAATGGAGAATTATCTGTATTAACTTTGAAGGGCCTGAAACAAAGGAGAAATATGCGTGAATAGCTGGAGATTCCTCAGATAATGGTAATGTCATAAATTTAGAATATTATAACGTACTTTGTAAAATGAAGTAATTTTATATTCTAAGTAGAGAACAAATATAAAGAGCATGCTGTAGATTAATGAATTTTAAGCAGACACATCAAAGTAAACACAACAATAACGTTGCCACAAGTGGAGAAAATGACAGGAGGAAGTTCAAAATACGAAGACAAAGGGCCGGTTTTTGCTCTCATTATCCCTATGTAAATCTAGCCTAACTTTCTTGATCTCTTCAGCAGCTCCAGGCCTAGATGGGAGTAACAGAGACCAGAATTTGACTCACATTTATATTAAGATGAGGAAAGAGAGCTATGAGAAAAATATATATATATATATTTTTATGAGATGGGAGATCTTGAAAGAACCAAGGGAAAAACCCTGGAGGAAACCGCGAAGTGTCTGAAATGCAGAACTGCCTTTTGTTGTGTGTGCGGTGTCAGCGGCACTGTGGGTTCACCATTTGGATGAGCTCTGAAGCCAGAGTCAGTCTAGAAATCTGGCGGATCACACAGGAGCTGAGGAGAGAGCCGATGCATTCCTAGGAGTCTGTGGGCTCGAGGAAATGTCTGAAAGGGCGGAAGAATTTAAAGCCTTCTGATTTCTGTGGTTGTGTTCTGGGAAAAAGAATGAAAATGAGCAGCCAAGGAAACAGATCCACGAATGTGTCCCCTTTGCAGACAGAAAACAGAAGTGGGTTTTCTGCAGCAGATGTGATGAGCAGCCCATTTGCCTGGGGTCACCCTCCCATTTGGTGGTCTATACCCTCAAGCTGAGGAAGCAATTGGACCTGCACCATCGTCTTCTGCTGCTCCTGCCACTCCTAACTCTCCCCAGGCAGCAGAAAGAAGTGCAGGAGAGCTGGATAGGTGTTTCTGAATTCCCAGAGCTGCCAGTCATGCTGGAGGCTCCTGCACATTTCAGCTGAAATGAATAAATGTGCACATGCATCTACTTAACTGTGGTGACTTTAGCAAATGTGTGGAGGCAGGGAGGCACGGAAGCCCGTGCATACGGAGCACAACGAAATATTTCCCCAGGAAGCCGTTCAGTTGTTACCGCCAGCGAACGAGCAGTTCAGTTTGACACGTCCTCTCCCTTCTGCTAGCTTTGTTCTCCCTTTTATTGCCTTCGTCGTGGCAAGCCTATATACACATGCATAAAGTAGAAGGCTGGGTAATGATGGAACTTGCCATGACATTGTATTTGGGTTCGGCAGCAACCTGCTGAAGTACCACTTGCCAGGTTGCTGTTCAGCCTAACAGTGAGCACACCATATAACAAAGGCTTGCTTAAAAATAGAGTACTTGTGTCAAACTTGGAGGAAGCGTTGATTGAAGCCTGAAGAGGAGTTAGTGCTTCCTTCAGTGCTTTTAATCCGTCTCAGTGACCCGCACAAAGAAACCAGCCGCAGACTTCTTAGGTTTGCTCTTACCTGCAAGTGCAGAGCAGGCAGCAGAAAGAAATCAAAGGGATGTCAGATGTACTGTGAAACTGGGTCAGTGCACAGCAAACGGAATTTATTGTTAAAATGTAAAGGAAATGGTAGGTAAAAACATGAAATAAATTGAGCTAATATTAATAGCTTGCAAAGGAAGCCTTCAAAATTGCACTTGCCCGGCTTACTAAAGGCACTGAACACTTGAGGAATCAGTTTCTAGACAACAAATCAAAACCTGGGAAACTGCTATGGTACCTGACCACAGCAGTGGGATTTTCAGCTTGTGAGCAGTGTTTTCATCATAGTGGGTTGTGGTCCCCAGGAAGCTGAGAAGCAGAATGTGGCATCTGCTCCGATTTCCTCAGATATTTTCATATTCTGCTATTGCAGCCAGTCTTCTGAAGTTGTGAGGAAAACTTTTGCCTTCAATCCTCCTTCTGGAAGAGCCAAAGAAGCTTGTGTCCACTAGGACAAGGGGCAGGGACTCTGGAGACCTGGTGAGAAACCTTGTTACAAAGTCCTTGGGGAATTCTAAAATGTCTCTTTTAAAAATTCTTGGAATAGCCATTGTAGCACTTGAACGTACAGCTCCTTGTACAAGCTATCCGCTGTTCAAGGGAACCCAGATGAGATAACATGGCAGGTCTTAAGCAGATGGATTTCCCTGGTATGCTATGGGAGGCTTAAAGATGTTGTACATACACCCTAACATGAATAAATTACAGGTCAAGAAGCTATTTGAGATTTGGCACTGTAAAGTAGGAATAAAAAGCTGAGGAAATTAAATGGAGATCTGTGAATCCTTTCTTTCTCTTCCTTATTTCTAGATCATGACATTTAAGCTCAGGAGTAACTTCAGGACACTTCTTCATAGTGGGTGGGACACTCCATGCCAAATTTCAACACTAATGAGGAGGCTGAGCAAGGAATGCACCTTTGCATTCTTCTCATTTAGTCTGATGCCAAATGATTTCTAGACTGGTATGTAAGCTTAGAATGATGGCAGTAGTTTGAGGGGAGAAGGTGTCAAGGATGGCAAAAGAAGACTCTATGTTACCCAGCTTAGTGGTTGCAACCACTAAGGAATGGAAGGAAATGGAACCACTAAAGAATGGAAGGAAAGGTGGTATGTATTGGCCCTCCTCACCACAAAACTGGTTATCTGTGGACATGGAAACAGAATAAAACACATTTTCAGTTGGCTTTCCAAGCAAAAGCCATTGAGGTGGAAAGACGCTGCCGTTACCCAGTAAATTATAAGCTCTTTTTTTTTGAAGGAAATAGACCGTTAAATAGAAAAGCTAAGTGAACTTTGAGGAACCAAATGGCCTATGCTTGTTCCATCATTTTTTATTAATTGGACCAGGTGGCTCTCTCTGGATCTTTGAGTGTAAATCTGAATGCTCTTCAGTGTTGCTTGGACTCTGATTGCAGGAAGCCTGAGCTGATGGTGACAAACTATCTTCCCAGGGTCGTTCTCAGGTAAAGGAATTAAATGGAGAGGAAAGACCACACAGATACAGGATATACAGAAATCCCTGCAGCAATGTGCAGACAGGGGCTCTAGGGGACTGTGCAATGTGGGACTTGCTGCCCACATGAATCAAATGAAGTTGTTAGGATGAAACCAGCCCCTTGGATAAACCACTGTGCCAAGAAATTACTGTTCCCTGCCAGCTTTTTTGGTGTAGCTTCCTCCCGAGGGCAAGATGCCTTTTGCACTGATTCTTACCTCATCATGAAGCTTTGGTGAACATGGAGTGAGGGACATATCACAAACATCTTTCTGCAGCCAACCTCAGGCCCAGTATTCCCATCCTTATTCAAAACTAAGATATTAAACTTTAAGTATTAAGTTTTTTTGGCAGTTATTGTAGATGAGCAAATTTATCTTTCAACCTGCAGCTTCTTTGTTGCTGCCACCTGACGTGCCACTGAGGCACCACAGCAATGGCAGTTTGTCCTATGATGCTCTTTAGATATGGCATGTTGGTTGCCAATGCAGTGTATTGTTTTTTCCTGATTGCTGATGAGTAGGTTGAGGCATAACTTTGCACGGAGAAATCGAGCTGTTTCAGGCTGTTGGAAGTATCACTTGGGCGGGTGGAAATTTCCCAGCTAGTGATTATCTGCATGCTTCATTGACAAAAGCAATTCCCTGTGGAAAACTTCTCACCTCCTCTTTCCCTTCAGTAGGTCTCCAAAGCCTGTTTTCATGAGACAGCTGTCTTGCCCTGGTGTGGGATGGCAAATTCAAGGGGGTACAAATCAGGAAATGAAACAGGATGACATGTTCATATTTTTAATGGAACGACTTCTGGACTGTGAAGTCTGGCTGCCTTCGAAACAATATTTGTCATGGCTAATGAAGTACACTTCCAAAAGTAGGCAATTAGCCACTTTTCATCCCTACTGGATATGCACCTATCTAAGCGTTGTATTTTCATTTTTATCTGTATGAATTATTAACTTCCTGTCCAAGCTCCTGGTGTGTATGGAATCATTTATGATGGGTCTTGAAAACTGTTCACACTTTGTAGGAACAGGGTCCAAATGTGACAAAAAAAAAAAAAAAAAACAAAAAAAAAAGACTGCCTAATGCAAGGAGGAGAAGAAATCCTTCTAGATGAGTTTGTAGCAAGGGATCCTCTGTCATCCTCTGAGATTTATTCTGCTGAATTTTGGTATTTTTGATGTATCTTTTTTGCACTTTGATACATTTTCCTCCCTGTCAGCAAGTCTCATCTTAAGCAGCAGCAGATTCTTTGCAATTAACTAGTATTTTGAAGAGTCACAGTTCCCTTTCCCCCCTCCTTTTCCCCCTCCAGTCTTCATCCGGTTTTATTCTTGCAAAGTCAGTGGCAGCTGGAGAACTAATCCCTTTAACCTCACTGTAGGATTTCTGAAATTAACTTTCTAGGAAAGAAACTTAGTTCTTACTTCACATTGAGACTTCAGAATTACTCACTCCCCTTGAGCTACAGTGCTTTGATATCCCCATGGTGGATGGTGTATAAAAATTAGAACAGGTATTCATGTTAACAGTATTAGTCAAAAATCATGTTAGGGTGTAGATATCATGTGGGATGAAACTCTTGTTCCATTTAGTCAGGATCCCATCTTTAACTGCTGGGAAGGAACTTTGATAATTATTATTCAGAGAGGTTTTGAGAAATGTTGTGTCTCATATTCGTATTATTTACTGTAGATGCGTAATGTGTCAGTGAAGGGTAGGAGTGTGCTAAGCGATTCTGCTGTCCAGTGCCAGTAGATCCCTGCTCACAGCTTTCTGTGGAGGGCAACTCTGTGAGTTTTAAAGGCATTCAGATGGTCCAAATACGGGCCTTACTGAGCTCACACTTGTCATTTTTGACTGCTTTTATTAAACATTTTTGTTATTGATTTAAATACTGAGTTTCCCTCCTCTTCAACTTGATACCAAAACCAGAGAGTGGTCTAACAGCATATTGATCTTTGAGATCTCTTCTGAAGGGGAGGGCACTCAAAAGGTGTGTCCTCTGCCTTATGTAGGTGATTTTTCTACCGCAACGTTAGTCTCTCACTTGTGTGGAAATGATTAAGTTACTTTAAAAAGCTTGTGTGGATAAATTTAGAAATGGCATTTATTCTTTAGGAAGGTTCTTCTTTCAGCTCATTTCCTGGCTTGGTTTATTGAGCGTTAAGGAGGTCAGAAGACTTTGCCAAGGTCATAGAAGGACTTACTGTGTCAGCTTTGATGAGATCTCTGGTCCCAACAGGCACAAGGGCGTTATGGATGCTTCAGTCTGTGAACTAACACATGAGCTGCCCTTGCTGTGCTGTGAAGATCAAGTGGTCTGTAAAAACCTCTGTCTCAACATACTGTGTTTTCTTTTGTTTTATCCAGAGGTAGGAAACATTTAAAAAGCACGTGCTTCCTAACGTGACAGATGTCTAAAACTGCTCAACCTCATGCCCATGAGGAGAGTATTGCTTGTTCAGCCCAGCCAAAGCATGTTGCTGGACTGGTAGGTTGTCTGCTGCCTCGTATCTACTGCAGCCGCAGTGGAATGTGAGGTGGCTTGTGAATTAATTCCATCATATTAATGGTATGAAAGCTGGCTGGTAGTGTTTTATATTCCTTTCCTGGAGGCTTCTAGATGTGCAGAATAGCTGTTGAGGGTCTTCTGTTGTTGTTGTTGTTGTTGCTGTTGCTGCAGGGCCTTGTGTTTGTTGGTAGCATATGTTAAGTGTGACTTAACAAGAAGATTCACCAAAGGGACTAGACAGCATGAAGCTGTAATTAAGCCTCTACAGAATTTGAGCTTTTGGGGCATGTAAGTTAACATGGGGAAAAATTCAGTGTGACTTTGATTTAAAAATACCTACAGTAAGCAAAAAAAAAAAAAAAAAAAAAAAAAGGCTTGTAATTAGTTCCTCAGGAACCTGCATTATGGAACTTTTACATGCATTTCTTTATTTTGAAATCAGGATTTTAACCACTTGAGATGGGTCTCTGAGTCCATGACAGTGTTTGCCATTCATGAAGGAGGAGGTTTTGCCTCTGAACATCTTCCATACCTAGATGACATCCTTGTCTTATGAGAATGGAAGGTGACAGAGGTCCAATCCAGCTCTCTGATATCATAAGCAGCCACGGGAGCTGTGGTAATGCCAGCACCAACTGAAACTATTGTCTTGACGTTCCTTTAACATTTGTTGGGAATTGACTTTGCTCAGCATGGCTCTAGGGAGTGGAGCAGCTGCAGTCATGCCCCCATACGTGCCCCCTGCCATACCCCTCTAACCCACTCCCTACTGGAACATAAAGAATGTGTCTGGGGAAAAGCCCCAGAGTGTGGTGCTTAGCCACAGGTGGAGGAGGAATAAGGTTTGAACTGCTGTATCACACCAAATGCTGCAATATATGCGCTAGGGAGATGTGGGGAAAGAGCTTACTCTAGCCATCAGATATGCAATCCATCTATTATTGAATTCAACCCTCAAGAGTCTACGAGCAACTCATTTTTTTTTTCTGCTCTGTGTGTAGCACAGCAGTGGGAAACTATCGTAGGTCCGATGTTAATGCACAGATAATCAGCTAGCTAGTTAATCGCTGCATTCGTATAGCTCTGAGCCTGCCTTGCTTCCTGGGAGAGATAAATTGGGAATGAGAGTGATATAAAACAGTATTTTAAAGCTGTTAAAAACTAGGCTTACACTTCAGAATTTGCTATACAAATTACAACGCTGATAGAAGGGAGAGGTCTGTTTCAGTTTTTCATCTAGAATATGTCTATATGTGTGTATAAATAATTGACATTGCTGGCACTTTTCCTCTTAATAAAGATACTGTTCATCAATAAAAGTGATTAATAGCTGTTTTGTCCCCAGACTGTGCTAGTCCATTAAGTGCAGAGCATATAGCTCCTTCCTCTGGAGCTCTGGGGAACCTGACCTGCCTCTTCAAAACGCAGATGTAGCATTCAGAAGGATGCTGCTTGTGGGGCTGCTGAACACCTGAGTCTGCTGGAGAGACTGGAAGGCATTTCATGTCTTGGCAGCTCCACCACTGGCACCGTAATGGAATTCCCTGTGAGTTTCTCTGGGAAAGACCTTCATCTTTGTGGCCTACATATCTTGGTATGGTGGCAAGGTGAAATGCTGGGGCTGATAGGGAAGCTTAAGGGAATCTGAGTTGCAGTGTTAGAAGAAAGCATGATTGTTCTAATTGCCTTCAAAGTCCTTGCACATCCGTTCTGCACTGTACTGCACACAGAGAGTTTTGTTGCCTGTGCAATCACCCAATCATATACCACATTAGTAAATAAATCATATGCCTGTATTATTAAATAAATTCTCCAGGAGAGCTTGGGTTTCTCTCATAAGCAGCTGCTGTAAATGTTGGTATTTAGACATTCAAAATGGGACTTCTATTATTGTTTCCTCACTGGGAGAAATTCAGCATTGAACTCAGTGTAAAATCTATGTATCTTCTATATATCCCACTCACACACCTAGCGTTTAACTCGAAACACATGGCCGAGATCCAAACAGACACCAGGCAAGAGACATTCAAGATCTTTAGTGTGTGCAGACTTCAAGCGGCCTGGCTGTGTGACATGAGCTGCCTGAGGAACATAGGGGAATTCAGTGGATGCAACTGCCTGTCTGTATTAAGTCACCTTCTTATCAGGGTGCTTGTATAAAAGCTGCCATTTCTCAGCATACTGAGTTCTTTAACTTCCTGATTTTCAAAGCACTTGCTGTGAAAAGGGTTACCTTTCGGCTGAATCCTGCTGGATCAATGCACTTATTTTTTCCCTTAGCTTAGGAGCAAGTTGTACTTACTAGTGAAGGATATTTGATGAGCTTTGGGGTGATGCCTGAATGGATTTGTTTCCACCTCTCATAGCATACATCTTGTCATACAGTTCTGAAGAGAACTACACATATGAAAAGGCTGCTAGCCTTGAAGGATAAAGACCTTGCGAGCAGGAATTGGGAGCACTGGCAGAGTCTCTTCTGCTGCAGTACCTTTCTGCTTTGTTCTTTCCACAGCTGATCAGACAAAAAACTAGGCTGGTCTCAGTCCCTGACTGGTGTTTATCTATCCTGCCCCTACAGTACCAGACTGGGACACTGAGGTACCTTGTTTTGTTCCTTAAGGACCAGGATTCTCTGACAGACCTCAGGACTTTGCCATGGAGCAAAGTTACAGGTACAGGGCAGAGGTGACACTGGACCAGCTGTGGCTTGTTCTTTGTAAACCCTGA
The DNA here is from genome assembly GCA_013398735.1 of Nothocercus julius. Taxonomy (NCBI): domain Eukaryota; kingdom Metazoa; phylum Chordata; class Aves; order Tinamiformes; family Tinamidae; genus Nothocercus; species Nothocercus julius. The sequence continues at coordinate 536,894 of VZSV01000044.1, read as the reverse complement.
GCTATCTTCTCAGTTTTTGCAACCATCCGGTCTTTTTTATCAAAACATTGAATAACAAAGTGCTTTAAAATACTTAAGCAGAAATTTGTGACCTCTGAGAGTTTTTTCAAAGTAATGGATTTGCTACATTGCAGTTTTGGGAGAGAGCCCAGAGATCTCTCCAAGGAGAAAACAAGAATAACACCCTTAGAAATGTGTGTTGGTTGAAGGGATTATAAGAATTAAAGAATGCTCACAGTTTTCCTTAGGTAGAAGATGATTTGCAAATCTGAAAGAAAAAATGTTTTTAAAGTGAGTAATTGTGAAAGCTTACTGTTGCCTTTCAAAGGGCATCCCTCCAGTGCTGCTGTTCATCAGCTGGTAATCTTCTGTAAGACTTTGTGCTTGGGAACACCTCTTCAGGTAAGCCCAGTCCTCAATAGTTAATGCCAGTTCTTCCATTAGCCTCAGCTGGCTTTGGACCAGGCCCTCAGTGCTTGCAATATTGAGTTGTATGGCACCTGTGCATTTTCCATTGGATTTGGCAACCACGGAGCAGTCTCCCACTGTGTGTTGTTCAGTAAAGTAGGTTCCTTGAAAAAGTCAGTGAGAAAAGGCTCCCAGCAGCACCTGCTCAATCCTTGGCCACTGCTGTTGCTGCTCTCATTGTAGGAAATGTTTCCTTAAAGATGTTATGCTGCCATTGCCACTCGTTCACTGGTTGCTGCTTGCCAATTTTAATAAGTCAGTGACAAAATCAGGTCCAAAAGTTCCCGTTCTGACTTCATTTACCTTGAGGGCAGCTGCAATACAAGGAGGAGATTTGAATCCTGTTATGCCAAACTGTGACTGTAACGGCTGGCTGACGAGGTAGAGATACCCATAATTTCCATGCTGGAAAGCTATATTAATAGTATTCCCAAAGGATGGTCGGTTGTTTGCCAGTTTGTCTAAAGCATAAGTGTCCTGTTTGCTGTACATGCTCTGCTTATGTTGTCCTTCATGCCGGGTAAGAGACATGACTGAATGATTGCTGACCTCCTTTTTGACATGACTGGAAGATGTTTAGATCAAACCAGAATGATGAATGTTGAGACCTCAGTCCTAGTCCCAGCCCTGGCCCCGGCCCCAGTGGACCACATTGGACAATGATGCTTTTGTAAAACAGAGAGCAACATGTTGATTTCCAAACAGGGCAACCCACACATAACAGAGTGTGTGGATAACGAGATTTTTCCATGCAGTCCCCACAAGAGATTTGTTTGCTCAGGAAACAAAGAAGCATAACAGGACTTTTAAGTCTATAAACGAGACCATATCTCTCCTCCTCATATTTACAACATGGATAGCTCTGTCGTCTTTGATAACAACACTAAAAGGACTGTTTGCTCAGAAAACAAGCCCTTATTGTTTGGGAAATTACCATTTATATTTATTTTATTTTATTAAGCTTTTACTGTTTGGCTCCTCACAGCGAGGGAGCACTGGAACGTATACAAAGCAGCAAGCCTGCTGAAGTCTGAATCAGACTGTAATAAGGGAATGTCATGTTTCATTTAAAAGCTGCTCCTCACCTTCCTTTTCCGTGCCGCCAAGTGAAAATAAAGTTAGGGTTATAATTACATAGCTGCCTCTGCTCCATATTATCTGTGAGATTTCTCACATTTTTTTCCACACCTTTTCCACTCTTCCCTAGCTTTTCTGCGTGCTTAACAGGCTGTCAGATTCCCAGTGCTCCCTTGAATAAGCAGATGACTAGCTGTGGTCCTCGTTCGTTATGAGGTGACAAGCTAAAGGAATAAATGCCTACAACATGGAAAATTTCATGCTGCAGGGTATCAGGTTGACCTGGTTGGGTGGAAAATCAGGTGGTCTGAACTTCCTCACTCTCTCTGGAGCATGACAGAGACTGACTCTGCCAGATGTTCACCCTCCCTGGTACCGTATTGCTCTCAGATCCACCCTGCCACATTGCTGTAGTATGTCCTTACAAAAAACTGCCAACGCTTGCTTCTCCCTAGAGTGCTTTAAAAACATTTTGTCCAAAATCTTTTATTTTTATTTTCTTAGGCCTTTTCTTTTTTTTCCATTCTGTATCTTACACTCTTCCTGATTCATCATTTTGTGCTCCTTTGCCACTTTTCTTCCTTTCTCTCCTGTGCTTCTTAAACCCCTTTTCTTCAAAGCTTCTCTACAAACCAGCCTCTCCACCCTCAAAGATAACTAGTGTGTTTGTTTCTTGTCCCATCCTGAGTTCCTAGGTCCCATTTCTGGTCCAAGACCCACACCTCGTGGGCTGGGCTCCACAGGGCTCCAGGCACATCAGCAATGCTCCATGCACCAACTGGATGGCTCTCCGGGTTGTTGGGACTGTAGACTGTACTTTCCTTAGGCTCACAAAAGCTAACTTGACAAAGGAAAAAAATATTAATCTGACTGTATGAGATGAGGACCACCATGCAGTTATATGAACATCAGAACTGGACACTGCAGGAAAGAGCAGCCAGGGGAGTTCAGGAATGTTTCTTTGAAACACTCTGGATTTATGCCCGGTTAAAGTGACTGTGTTACTGCAGCTTTAAAAATGCCACTTTGAGTAGCCTTCACAACGGATATAAAATGCACCAGTTGCACTTTATCTGATGAAGTCTCTTTCAAGCATTTCATAAAAGGAGGTGGCATTGCTCTGGGTGATGGAGAAAATAGTGGCTGAGCACTTGATAGTTAAAGCACCAACCATTTTCATGGGCATTGAATGCCATGCTCTGGCATTCTTGGGTCTTTAGCCCCAAGAGCAGGCAAGAGCACAGATGTTATGCGACACCACTTGTTATCCTCTGATTCCAAAACTGTCTAATGATTCCAGTCTTTTCATCTGGAATTGTTGCTTGAATATGTAACTGTGACAAGAAATCACGTTCTGCTTTAAACTCCTTTAGCTAGTGCACTTAGCAATTTTCTATGCCCCAAATTTTAATAAAGATATCAGAAATTATTCATGGCAATTTTTGATAAGATACATACAAACATTCAGTAGCAGCATTCAGTGGAAATTTCAGGAGTGTTACTGCTGAAGCCTCTCAGCTGGTCTGAATTCATTTGTAGGTAGTCTGATCAAAAGGCAATGACTATTGGCATCTAATATAAAAGATTCCGTTTGTAAATGATCACAGTCCTTTGTAAATCTCAGTGAATGGGAATAATTTTAAGCGCTTTAACATCTTTTGATTTTTTTTTTCCTGCTTATTAGTATTATCTGTGGCAGGATTCTTGAGCAAAGAGTGGAATTAATCTGACCAGTTTATCATTTATTACTATGATGATGTTTATTTATTGCACGTAGAAGTGCCTGGATTTGCCAAGCAACATATTATTCATTGAGTATGGATGCCTTTATTTGTTTCCTGGTCTATACAGCCAACGGGCTGATGTTCAGGAAACAGTATAAGCCAGCAAAGCCCATTGCTTGTTGCAACGTCAAATATAGGGCAGCTAATGCAATTCCATATTATTAGGTCATAATAACGAACCTTAGAAATGCAATGTTGACGTTCATAGCGATTTCTAAAATTTAAGCAAAAAATGCATGTTGGACTTGTCATACACAATAAGATCGAAGCAAAGTTCAGGCCAGAAGCTACTTTCCAGTTGAGGGTTTCCGGAAGTTACTTGCCAGTCAAGGGTTTCCTGGCATTATCACAAATTGGAAGAATATGTTTGACCTTGCCTCAGAACAAAGGCCAGATAGTATAGATCTGTTCCAACACTACATCTTTATGATTCTGCTGAGTCAGGGCAAAAACAGCATAGATAGAATGGAGTTTCTCCACGCAGAGCAAAAAGGCAGAAAGATAAAGTGACAGCAGGGAACCTTAACAACAGAAAACACCAAATATAGGCAAAAGCAGTTCCTGTTTCATTGTCCTTTATACCCTGCTGAGAAATTTTCCATCCTGCTGGGTGTACTGATTTGCTGATTTGTAGTTATGGCACTTTTATAACCCTTAATATCACCTGAGAGTGTAGCTCACACAGGCATCACTTTTCAAACACAATTGTGGAAAGACAGTAATGTAGTAGGTAAGTACATGTTTCTTCTTATTCTCTTGTTTAAAGAAAAGTGGCCACTGCCTGTCTTTTCACTGCCTTGAGTTAGCCTTTCTTTCTTATTAGATGCCTTCAATGCGATGTATCCTGATTTATTTTTTTCAGGTCATTTCTGAGTTTATGCATCTTAATTGCAAAGCGTCCTTTATTTGTTGGTTTCTCACGAGTAAACAAATGGAATGTCAAAACACATTTGCCTGGTGGTGTCAGACATAAAACTCATCATTTCTGAATTTAAATGTGATCCTCTTTGCAGAAACAAAATACTGCTACAAATACAGTTGAAACATGCAAATAAAGAAAATTAGCCTGTAAACATACTCTTCTTCCTCCTTCTCTCTATAAATATATACACGCTTTTACGTTTAATGTCTTTGGCTGTAGAAAGATCATCTTGCATTTTTTTTTTACTCCTTAGTGATGTTTTTGAATAATAAATACAAGTTGCATTAGCATAAAACCTATTTGCTAGTTTCATTCGTAAAGCAGCAGCGTTTTTGATACCTTGCCAATACTCTGATAGATCTCAGAGCGTTAAAATTCTGCTGCTTCATTTCAGAGTTTATTTTCCGGGTGCTTTGTGCTGGTGTTACAGCCTGTGGCTGCCATAGGCACTTTTGCTCCTGCTGTATTGCTACTAGCGCTGGTGCTAACTCTGCTGTCTCCTCTCGTTTATAGTGAAATCAAGTCTCAGGTCCTTTGATCTGTGCTAATTACAGAAGGGCATGAAAGCAATGTTAATTGCTTAGCTTCTGACTCCAGTTCTTGCCCTCAGAAATACATTTCTCCTCCCATATTGACTGTGTGGATGCAAACATTTAGGTTTTACCTACGGATGGACCATCTCCTTGACAATTCTCTGAGACCAGACTTTGAGCAGCAATTTATTCTTTTCGGTCATGTCCTGAGCAGAGCAAGAGCAATTCCTTGCTTCAGAATTGCTTCCTTTGGGGTGTGAAACCTGTGCAAATAATTTCTTTTTGCCCTAAGAAAAAGTGTGTATTGTTTTGTCTGTTTATTCCCCGTTGTATAGGGTATTAGTGTCTCTATTATGGACAATATGAATAATTGACAGAGGGCACAAAATACAGTTTTAATCTGAGCTTCATACATTTATTTAACACCATGTATTCATTTTTAATGGCATTATAGATTTTTAAGTAGGGAAAAACATGCATTCACTTGCTGGGGTGTGATCGAGGTGTCTTACATTCCTATGTGTGAGAAAAAGTTCAGATGTGACCCTGAGGCATTTAAACACAATCTTAAATAGTCATGTTAGAATTTAAACCTACTAACTCTTGTAAAAGTATCTTCAAAGGAAAATGTGATAGGTGCAATCACTGGAATGTATTCATACAGATCGATGAAATGCTGCCTAAATCTGTAACAAGCAAAGAAGGCAGCACCTCAGATGACTTTTATTAAACATCCCTTTTTATGAGAGGATGGGGAGGATGCCATAAAATCTATCACGATTTAATCTATTTATTAATTTTGGGGAAGTTATACTATCAATTCCCCCAAATGACTCACTAAGCCAATCATGGAACTCTAGGGCTTTAGAGTCTCCCCTGCTAATCAGAAATACTAAAAATAATCAGTCTATCATATTTTTTTTTTCTTTTTAATCAGTCATTTGAACTCCTCCTTCCTGTGATAAGTACTCTCTAATCCAAAGAGTCACTGGGTCACATGCATTTTTTTTCACTGGCATATGAGCAGTCCCCGTCCCTGGCTCTTGGTTGCCCTTGCCTTGTGCTGGCATTGCTATTTGTGAAACCATTACATCCAGACACGACCCTGAAGAAGCTGAACCTTGAATTTTGCATCTTGGCTGCTTCACCCATAAAGTGGATGTCATAACATTTGTTTGCTGCCATGATGATGTGTGAGGCATAGTAAGCAGGGGTTTCTGAGGAAACATGAGTATTCATTTTAACAGGATGAGATGTGAGAGGCTCGGCTGCACACCTTTGATCTGAATCATGTAACTCTGAGACATTGATTGCACTCCTCTAACCAAGGCAAGACACTGAGCAATGGGTTTACAGGCTACTCCGGGGAAAGGGGGCTTAGAGGGTTGCTGCTGGTACTTCATGCTTTATCAGGAATAATCCAATCAATTTTTTAAGGAAAGGAAAACCTATTTCCAGTCCAGCCTGATCCTGAATAGTCAAAAGCCCTGGGAGAATAGGAGTTTCAAGCACTGTGAGGAGTTTCAAGTGCTGGGAGGCATGTAAGAGATGATGAGTGGTTACATACATGCTTTGTTTCTCTTTTTCCCCTCCTTTTGATTATTTTTGGCTAAGAAGGTATAAGGAGGTATATAAAAAAACTCTGCTTCATACTTTGGCCTGGAAATATTTTCGTAAACATAGGCAGAGGCTGAAGTTGCCTGCAGCTGACTATGGGTGGTAGCCTGTGCTTATTTTGAGATGGTTGTCTGAGATGAAGTCCTGTGGCCATCAGGGGCTTTCCTAGCTGTAGGCAGACTGTTCACAAGGGCAGAGGCGGGAATTCCATGCGATAGAGGTGCTGCCACCTCAGCATCATAAGGTCTGGTTCTGCCAAGCTTTATTGCTGCGTGTAAGCTTTCCTCAGGCTAAGTGTATCTCGTCGGATTTCAGTGGATAGGAGGAGCATTTCATGTAAAAGGCAGGCTGAGGCGAGGTGCTGCGCTTTCACTTGGTTTGACCAGACAGCAGCACGGCTTCAGCATCTGTAGACCTGGCCTAGCACCAGATTTTGTTGGCATTTAATGTGCCTTGATTCTCTGAATATGAACGCAGTGGCTTGAGAGAAGGTTGAGCACAGTACGTCAACAATGTGCCTGCAAGGGCTTCCAGGCCAGAGGAGACAGCAGCGTGCTCAGCTCGTAACACAAGCAGTGGAGCTCAGGGGTGACTCTCTGTTAGCTACGCGCTAAGCATCGTGATTAGACAGGATTGCATCTCCCAGCACTGACTGGGAAGATGTGAGCTGCTCTCGTCACAAAACAGTCTTAGTCAACTAGTCGAGTTCCCTCAGGGAAACTCCTGGAGCCCAAAAGCAGAAGACCTGTCCCCCTAAAACTCCACCAATCCCTGTCACAACTGCTGCTACCTGAGTAGGATAGTCAGTATAAAATTAAAAGCAATGAGATGAAGAACAAATTGAGGTGCCTTCTTCTGAATTAGTGGAGATCTGGTCAGCAATAGCTAACTATTTGTAAAGTGCTGACATTGTTCCCAAGATGAATTATTTTGCCCACTATCAGTTTAAGGGGAGATATCAAAGGAATAAGCAAGAAAAGAGCTATTATAAGCATGAACAACTTAATTTCCCTTCATCTGTGACACTGAAATCTGTAGGAGTCTTACACACATATCTGATAACAGAACTGGGTCTCATCACTTGCAGCTTTTCTGTGATTTTTTTTCGTTTTGAACTCCTCCAGTCGTTTCAAGCTTTTGAATAGATCTGATCACACAATGGCTTTCCTTGCCTCCCGTCACTTCCATAATCACTCTAATTTTTTTTTTTTCCTGAACCCCATCTGCACCCCAAGCCCAAAGTTTAAATAGGGCATTGGCTGGAGCCCTTTCAACTCCATTTGTTGGGACTGTACTGCTCTGGAGTGATGTTAAAGCTGATATATGGCTCAATCTACACTTCCCTCAGAAGGTAATTGTTCAATTTTATTTTTATAGTGCTTCAATTTACAGCAGGTAGTTAGATTTTGTATAGGCTTACACATTTCAGATGGCAAAGCCCTGTCATTTTAGTGCAAAGGTTTTGTGTAGCCACCTGCAGACTGTATTTCAAAAAGCTTGGCAATTTGTTTTTGTTCAAGGTTCTGGGACAACTTTGTTCCACCTGTGGTTTAATATCATGTAGTATTAATTATACCCTATAGGCAACTCCACAGCTTTCGGTCTTTGCCTCTGAAATGAATGCTTTATAGGTGTCCAACCACATTAAAGGGGAGAACATTCCCTGCATTATTACTTTGCCATTTTTCAGCAGTAGATGAGGCATTGGTGTCCTGTGATGGTTCTGCAGCTTCAGGAATTGTGTGTGAATTCTTCCTAGCTATGGGCTATTTCATCTATAAAATTGCATACGTGGGGTCTCGGGCATTTTAGACACTCGTCTCGCCTATGAATGTCACCACGTGCAGCACTCTTAATTATTTTTCCCCATAGCAAATAAACTTTATGGGACTCTAAAAGTTAAAAAAGGTGCTGTCTGTAGTGAATGACGTAGATGACAGTAATCTAGATTAGATGCTTAAACAATATTTTCCTACTGCTTGACAATGGAGTCAGACTTTCACAGGAGACCTGACAAGAATATTTCAGTGTACCATAATCCATTAAACTATAGATACTAATGGCAGCTGGATGAGAGCCTATGGAATGTTTGTGACAGGGGTCAGATATTCTAAGGCCAGAACAAATTATTCTCATTTTTTATGATGACTTTCTCCATAACGTGCCAGTGAATCTCATCTAGCTACCCCTGCATGAGAAGAGTTAAAACAAAATTCTAGCACCTGAAGAGTAGTTTCTTTCTATATCCTTTTCAGAATGACAACAGAGATGGTAAAGAAAGACAAGGGATGTAAGGCAACAGTTACAGTTTTGTGTTTTCCCAACCTTTAAAACTCTATCTACAGACTCCTCCTGTGTGCTGTTGCTGTAAACCAAGCTGTCTTTGTCTAATTTTGGACTATATAGGAGCATATAAATGCCCTGTCTGATCCTGTCAGTCAATTCAGTCCAATATCCTCTTACCAGTAATACAGTTAATGTATTCAAAATCAGTTCTGGATATCCCATAAGGATGCTAGTGGTAGAAAATCTCTTTTCAACCTGTGTCAATTAGAAGCATGTCAATTAGGAGCATGTTTATTAACACAAAACCCTATATGTTTTTCCTTCTGAAATCCTGATTGCTGCTGAAAAGTTAAACATAAGCAATTTTCTCATTGGCAACTGCTGCTCTTGCTTCAGTATCAATAATAAATACACTAACCAACACCTCTAGCATGGAACTTCTTGGCATCCTGCTGTTAATCTTTTGCCACAGTAAAAGCAAGCTGACTATTTTCATTCTTTGATCTTGGTCTCTTAGCCAGTTTTCAATGCATGACAAAATGTTAACTCTCATCCCATGACTCTCATTTTCCACAACAGTCTCTGTAGTAAGGGACTTGGTTAAAAGCTTTTTGTAAATTTAAATAAATGGTCCACAGTGATTGCTAAAGGACAGGGTATCTCATCTCTCCATGTTAAATGTGCAAAATGCAGAAGTATTTGAAGCCCAAACTTTCTTACCAGAAAGTTATGACCACAGGAGCGGAATTCATCTCCATTGCCTGTAGCTGTGTACAAGCCAGCCAACTTGTTTATCAAGGCTAAGTCTTTACTTGCTGTAGAGAGAGAAATACACCTTCAGAAGGCAACTGATTGTATCTTTAAAAGGTGTGCTTAAAGGTTTTATTTACTCACATTTGATGGCAAAGATTTCCTGACTTCAGTGGCAAACTACATTAAGTAACTTTTGCTCCTCTATTTGCATTCATCTCCCTTTAGTTGTGCTTGTAGAGCTGTTGATGGGACCATATTAGAAGAGGGAAACTGAGTAACTTTGGCTTATTTTTAACCTTGCAAGAGACTCTTGGAAATAAAGGATGTGGTTTCACAGGCAGCTGAGCTGATCAAATGACTCATTAACAGTGAAAGGTGAAAGTCTTGGTCATCTTCCTCGCTAAATGGAATGGTCTGGTTCCTCTACATGCCCAACCGTGTGTTCCCATCCTCTTTCTGTGTCAGCATGGTGCTCCTGTACCTGCATGTTGCACTTGTCAGGGAAGTGATCAAGCAGTAAAATGAACTCTACCAACCATGATAACTTTTTTAGCCATGTCATGTCCTTGATCTTGCTGTTCTTACACCAGCTGGAATAGTAGGAGTAGTGGAAAATAATGAGGACGAGTTTGGACCAAACTAGTTGGCAGTAGTGCAAATTTCCATGGATGCAGAATGACCTATGAAATTGGTCATTGGTCAAAAGCTAAGTACATTGTGCTTTAGAGTCTGTCCCCACAAAGGCTCTTTGTATAGCGGATGAGATCAATGGTAGGGCTTACAGCCTGGCCCCATACACAGTTATAATGGTGCAACTGGGAGAGTGACAAACTAACCAGGACAGTATGAATGCTTGGCTCAAGGTGGTGGGTAATGAAAAATTTTGGACTATTTTTGCTGCTGCAGTCAGCATCTGACTCCATCGAACAACCTTTATACAGTTTGGAGTAATTTTGTCAAGGTACCAATTTTACCTCACTGATTATAGTGGGAGTGTTGATGAGTAGCTTGCCCTAAATGGCTAAATTCCAGACAACTAAAATTTGGCAAGATGAATACCCCTGTAAGTTGTAACTTATCAGCGCTACTCAAGACTCTGGATGTAGTTGTCATGAAGAGCAGGCCCATGTTGCCTCAGAAGGCTCAGGAAAAATCTTTCACAATATGCCAAAATCATTTCAGTCCTGGGTTGATTTTTTAATGTTATTATTATGCTTGGAAACCTCAGCTGATCACTGCTCTTTCCTGTCTCTAGCTCACTTAAGGGGGAACTCCATTAAGACATTGCAAATGATGTGGTAGTTTGGTATTCTCAGAGCCTCCTCACTTATTTAAGAGAATGCAGGCACTGAGATGAGTCATCTATTATTTATTGGTAGCACTTAAGAAAGCACTGTGGTAGATGGCGCTGCAAAAAGCTGTAACACGTGACTGAGAAATTAAAGTCTGTTGTTTCCACTTTCTAAAGATTATTTCAAAAGACCTTTCAAAAGGAGAAACATCTACATCCTCAGATGTACATACAGCTAATAAGAGGAAGGCCAGAGGGTAGCTAACCTACCTTCTAGCTAGCCTATCTATCATTAAGTCTTTAGGGAAGAACTGTGCGGGCAATTCTGTATTAAGGAGAGAAGAGGACTTAGATCCTAGCTTCCCCATATCCCTTAACCTGATGATCTTCAGGATGTCCTTACCTCCTTAAAGCGGTTAAAAATATAGTGAGTCACATTAAAGGAGGATTCCAAAAGAGGACGTTTTTTTTCTTCTGTGTATAGGGGTCTAAATCACAATTTCTTATGCTTTTATGCCAAGCCCAAGGAGTGTTAGAATTAGGCCCCAGATTTGTGCTCAGATGAGATAAACCTACCTGCAGGGTTGCTTTCTTGCCCTTTGTATGTCTAGTATTGGAGGAAGAGGGAATGTATCATGTATTCATGAGATGATAGGGTCAAACTGTGGTGCTGGATGGCTCTAGAAACAGTGTAAGTTAAGCAATTGTATGGAAGGCTGGGACTCCTCACCCCAGATTTAATTGCTTTCAACATAAGGTTTACATCTAATACAGTGGTCTGTTCTCCCTTTATGCTCAAGGGGAAGAAATAGGAACTTTTGGACCGTGGTTCATCCGGCCTATTTTAAACATCTTCCTATGGCTCAGAAAAACTATAAAGCAGACAAGGTGAGCAGATCAGATGAAGATATCTGAAAGGAGGTAAGAAGAATCCTCCCACAGTACATTCCAATCGCAGCACATGTGTATACTATACCGTTTTGTGTGGGAGCATAGTCAGCCTCTTCTTACAGAAATAAGTCTGTAACAATCCTAACCTAACAAATGCAGTAAAAACTTGAAGTTCAGCAGCCTCTCAGGAAATGAGAAAATCAGTGTGTATCTGGAGAAGGAACATATAGGAGAAGGTATTATTCATTTAAAAGCACAAAGGCAAATATAAAACTGCAAGCCTGTTCTTTAGACTCCTGGAAAATAGGTCTAGTCTGTTGTTCCTATGAGCATTTGTCTAAAAAATGCTGTTCCCTTGCCAGGTGAGATATTTGCTTTTAAGTTTCTGCAGGATGTGGAGAATGAACTTTCAAATCAGAACTTTTCTGATTTTTTTTTTTTAAGTATACATTGCAGTGCTTTCCTCTTTTTTTTTTTTTTTTTTTTTCTGTGTGTTTTACAAATGCCTAGAAAAGTTGTAAGTGCAGCCTAGAGCCAACTAAAGATTTGTGCATTGGTACGTGGAAATTGCAAAACTGCCTTGTCTCTACAGATAATTAGTTCAAGCACTGTGCCAAACTAATGGGGCAACATAGCTCCCAGATTATATCTGAGTGGCTTGAAGAGATGGGGACATCAGAAATGTAAGCATCTACTCTGCTGAAGTGAGAATTTTGTTTATGATATCAAATGCTTTGCTGTTTTGTGTTGTGTAAAAGAACTGAATAAAAAATGTCATTAGCATGATGAGCTCTACTTTCTCTGTAACCTGGTGGTGATCCAGCACTAAAATTCTATGCTTGGTCATTCAAGGAGATCTGAACTTTCCTTGGTAGTTCCTCTGTACTATAAATATCAACATATTTGTTCTGTGCAGGAGACCTCCACTATTACACTGCATTGATACCTAAATCATGTAAAATCAGCATCCCTACTCAATCATGACTGAATCATGTAAAATCAGCATCCCTACTCAACTTTTGTGGAACTTTTAAGGCCCAGTCTTTTTGTTTGCTACTGCTGGAAATGTAGCATTTTGAAAAAAAAACCACACAGTATCAAAAACAGTCAAGCACAAAGAATATCTCTTTTGCATCATCGGGAAAGAAAAAAAAAATATGATCATTTTCTGGAACACTGGCATTCTGTGCTTTTTAAAAGTCTGGATATTTCCAGGTAGGACTTTCTACCTTCAGCTACCTTTAACAATCCAAAGAATGTGTTTAACTACTCTCCATGTGTTTTTATGGTTGAAGCTGGAAGCCCTGAGTCTTCAGACTGAGGAGGGAAAAAGAAAGACCAAAAAAAAAGCATGTTGTACATATCTGTGTAGAGTTCCTTGGAGCTTTCTGAAGCTTTGCCTTTATGAAACATTTAAAAATGATGAATCAGCCAGTTCTGAGGGAAGGAGCATTTTAGTGGAATTTTTCTGTCTATTTTTTGCTCTGCCAAAGTCACTGGCAATGCTCCCATTTATATAAACAGAATCAAGGTTTCATCTACTTCTTTGATAGTAATATTGTGCCTATAGCTTTGCTATGTGTAAACTTTCCATGCAGAATGTTATTGTGAGAAATGTAATTTGCTTCGCCCATCATTAATTTGCATAAGAAAACAACCCTTAGGTACCGTGGATTGTGGTACAAGAGGTTAATAAAATTATTTGCATTTTATTACAGGTTTATGAAGTAAAATCAAAGAAGTTCCAGGTCTGATAGTGTGTAGTGTTGTACTTTCAGTAATTTATGAGAAAATTTTAGGTCCTGGATGCCTGTTATTTGTTTTTGCAAAAGAAAACTTCTTATGGAATGGGAACAGAAGTGTTTTCTATTAAGAAGAGAAGTAGCTAGACTCCAACATGAAATGTTATAAATTTATGAATCAAGAGACATTGGAGGTCTGTGTCAGCCTATTCGGAGCTGAGGGAATAGGGATTCTTGAAGAATGACTGCAGGGAAGCTCACATTCTTCACTGATAAATAGCAACATAGCCTAAGCATTGCACTTCAGCACTTTAGATGACTAATGATACCGGAAATCTACTCTTCCAGAATAACCATCCAAATGGCTCACAGAATCTCTGCTCCCCTTGCTGTCACAGGAATAGCTGTGTTTAGTATGTGGCCTTTTCTTTCCTTCTGTTTAATGGAGAAGTCTTCATTGTGAGTGGTAAAGCAATGGTGATATGGTCTAAAATATTTGGATGAGCAAGATTTCCTGACAAGAGGAATGGGGTTTATCTCATGTGATTTCAGTTCCTTGAAGATTGAACATCTACCCTAATGTTGCAGTTCCTTGAATATTTCTCTTGGGCATAGCACTGATCTAAACCAGCTTCAACTCTGGCTGCTCTTTCCTGCTCCCCTGTTTCACCTTTGAATGGGCTGTTTATGGGGCTATGCAATGAAACAAGAGTAATACAATCCAAGAAGAATGTTTTTGAGCTAGACAATTCTGTCATCTGGTTCACAAAATGTCCTTCAAAAAGTTTGACCAGCACATCAGAGAAGCAGTAAAGTCTTTGGAGGAAAGACAGAGGATGAGGAATGTTTCATGCTGCTATGGCCAAAATTGAAAATTAATGTTTGAGATATGTATCTCATAGCATGGGATGAATCACCTTCTGGAGGAGAACCTATCCATTGATTATAAGCTAAACAGAGAACTTAGATGAAGGGAGCAATTCAGATGCAAAACCATAGGTGTCTGTATCAATATATTCTCAGCCTCTGTCTGACAACTCCATAGGGTGAGTCGCAGGTTATACCTGCCAGGCCTGTGCCTGGCATCTATGTCTATCTTGGATAGGCAAAAGCCGTACAAAATGGCACTAGTTGTGCATGTCCGGGTACCTGTATTACTCTAGAAATCCAAATTTAGACAGTTAATTGAAAAGAATCCCATCCTAAGTTCATGAAGATCATCTACAGGGATTATGTGCAGGGACCACGTTTGTGGACCTTGCCTCTGAGCCGTTATCCCTGCTCCAGAGCTGTGCACAGGAACAGTCACCTTGTGTCTCTTCTAATGAATTTTGGGGAGTAAAGCCTAAAATGTGTGTGAAACTGGTACAGACAAGAGTAGCTAATTTTCAAAAAGTCTTTTTTGTTAATGAACTTTTGTAGAAACCTCCCTCTTGCTTTCCAGTATATCCATGAAAGGTCCATGCGATTAGAATCCTTGGTCATGCTGTGGAAGATGGGACTGGCTATAATCATAATGTGTTGTTCAATGACCATTAAATAAAGATGAAATAAATCGTCCCATTTTCAGTCTCCAGGGCTGATTGTTTGAGCATATTATTCATCTGGAGAGAGTGCATTGTATTGCCAAGGCTGAGAGCACATACATTTATCATTAGTAACAGCACAGGAATGAGTTGCTTTCCTGTAGCCTTCTCTTTTGTTTGTGAGATTAACTTGCTTTCAATATTACATATTCAGTGTGTACGAAACAATTGCATACTCAGTCATTTGAGGGCTAAATATGGTCTTCCCTCATACAGAAGTGAAGGCTTTTTCGATATGAACAGAGTGATTTTGGAGATTCACAGCTATTATTTTCTGCTCCAAAGACATATTGGACTTTAAAGGTCTTTTCCCTATGCAAGTGGACACAGTCTTTTCAATTGAACCTTCCAGTGAGACCATTGCATAAACATGGGAAGAATGCCATCTTTAATCCCAAATCTGCCATTTCCTCAAACCTGAATCATTAGTCTTTTGATTTTCAGAGCCGCAGAATCTACTTACCACTCCCTGATTCTTGCCACTGCTGCAAAATCTAGTCTTTTTCATTTGGATATCCAATATGGATTTAAATGCATGTCATTCACCTTTGGCTTTTAACAGTGATAGATTTGCTGACTTGAGTGAGAGGATCGGGAGGTAGAAAGAAGTAGGGTTGATGTAGACAAATGTGACCACTTAATCCTGCCTGGTCTGGTGTGATACTATAATCTAGGCAATGCTTTATTTAGTGCTTAGATAGGTCGCATAGAAATTTCCTAGAAGTTTTATCTGGGCTGGTGCTTGTAAAGAGGAGAAAGAACATAGTTAGCACTGAAAACATGTTTAAGTCACTGGGAGCACTGTATCTTGCAGTTATCTATGGTTTAACATTCAAGTATGTTTCATAATTTTGCACTCCTGAAGCAAATTTTAACGTTGATTTCAGCGGTTCTTTTGTAATACGGGAAGTGACATTACCTGCACTGTCCAGACTGTTTTGTCTCTGTGCATCTATGCCAGTTCAATCTCAGCTTCACGAATACCTTGAGGCATTTAGACTGTAAGTTGACACCTCAGTCTAACTCAGAAGTTGGTGTTTTTGGAGCCATTTCACTATGAATTCATGGCAGCGGGAGCTCATTTTGAGGCTCAGTCTCAGAAGAGCCTTCCAGGGACCACAGTGACTTTTACTCAGCTAGAGCAACCTTCTGCCTCATTGAGGCCGTCGTGCTCCTATGAAGAAAGGGCTTTTAGCTTCCCAGTGTCTGTGCCAATAGACCATAGGGTCCTGCAGATGGATTAATAGCAGGACAGCTACTGCCCAGTGCCTCCTGTTTTTTCTGCAAAAGACTTTTTGTCAGCAGGCTCTTCAAAGCAAGAGGATTTTATTCTGAGCATCATGGAGCAAAGTTCCTGTCACACAGGTGAGAAAACCTGTCTTCAAAGTGAGGAGGGATGGACCCATCTCTTGCATGTCCCGGCTGCCTCACGCCAGTTAACACCAACTGGCGATGAGTATTAGATTGTTCTTCCTGGAACAAATGACCAAAATTCTTAGCACTTATGGGGAAAAGGTTGGAGGTAGCCCCAGGGCACTGTGTGAAAGGAAATAAAAAAGCAATTGTAAATCATTAAACATGATGAAGAAAAAAAGAAAAAAAAAGGCCTATTGTCTTTTATTACAGCACTAAATCAATGAGAAAGGAGGTGGATGATTTATCAGGGTGGAATCCCCATTGCTTACAACACCAGAACTTGCTTTCATTCGAATGTCAGTTTTCTGATGGGGTGATTTTTCTTTCATTAGCCCCTATGTAGCTACAGCCCTAAAAACGAGCCAGTTTCTGCTCACAAGAAATCACAGTTGCACAGAAGTGGAGTGGTTGTGAACTCAGTTATATGTAAAAATCCTAGCAAACCCAAATCTCCTTATATAGCCACAGCAAAAACTAATAACACTTAATGCTTCAGCTGTCTTTTATCCCTGTTTTTGAAAGCAAGCACTATGGCAAATACCAGCTTAAATAACCCCCCACAAACAGCAGGTAAGCTACTCGACTTTGTTCAAACTGAGGTGTTGACGAAGTTCAGACCTAGGAAGAAGAGAGTTTTAAATTATTTTAACTCAAATCCATCATTAATGCTTTCTTTTTATGTTGTCTATACTGCTTTATTGCACTCTGTGTTTTCATTAATCCCTGATTGTCCATAATGGTGTGGAACAGCTTCAACAGGAATTCAAATATTCATAAAGAAGACTGCCAGTAATTCCACCAAAATGAATTAAAGGAGAGAGAGGGACAAGGAGCGGGCAGCAGTGGGATCCTCTTTATAGCTGAGTAGGTCTTCTGGGCAGTCTGTGTCTGCAGGAGAAGGCACTTAACTACACCACATAGATAATTAATCAAGAGCTGAATCATGCCATGGAGCCTGGAGAAATATTTAGGCTTTCTGAGGGCCTGTTTTGGGCTTTGGTGAGAAGGAGACAGTGACCAGTGGAAAAATTAAAGGCCTATGGGGAAGGGGTCCCAGACAGTTTCCTGGAGCCAAAAGGAGGTGGATTAAACCTTTGTAGGAGCTGTGGATACTCTTCTTCGTGAGGACTCTGGAGTTCTGGGAGCACTGCTACATTGCAGGGTTGGGGTGGCTCGGCCCTGGTTTTTGTCCCGGAGTAAGACTCCAGGGCAAATCAGACTTAACGCTGTGATTTCCGCAGGTTCTGGATACTGTGTGTAATGGTGGTTCCCTTCTTCCCTCTTTCCTAAAAAGATACATAGAAAGAGAAAAGCTAAGCAAAGGGTTACGATGGTAACAATGGTGCTAAAGGTACAGAACTGCTTCTATACAAAAAAAAAAAAAAGGAAAAAAAAAAAGAATAAATGGATAGGACTGTTTAGTCTGCTAAAGAGATCATCGAAAAGGCTTTGACAAAGGTTTATAAAATAGTGAGTTATAAGGAGAGGTGAATAGCAGACTGTCCCTTTCATTATAAAAACGAAAAGGCGTCAAAGAAAACTAGCAAGCAGCAAGTTCAAAACAAACAAAAGACTTTTTTTTTTTACAAAAGTAGTAAGTAAGTCTGTAGTAATTGGAGAAAGTGATGAATTGCCTCTTTGTAAGAATAATCCATGGCAGGAAAATTCCTCAAGGGCTGTTGAGTACAAGGACCTTGTCTCTGGCTCAGAAAGTCCTTGCAAAACCTTCAAGCCTGGAAGAATGATCTGGGGAAGGGTCCATACATGCTTGATCTCTTCTTCTTCAGATGGCAACATAGGGAGCTAGAAGGATCTTTGATCTGATCCAATAAATTTTCTGTTATAGTCTTATAGTTCAGTTCTCTCTCCATCTATTCCACAGACTTTTCTGTAGGAGGGTCAACTTGAAACCTTATAAAAGATTTTCGTGTTCCTCCGTATGCATATTGCTGCTTCCTGTTTTAACCATCTGGGTGCACACTCATATTGCCGCAGCCTCTTTGGAGTGCTTACCCTACATGTTTTTCCTTATTATTTTCTTTTTTTCCCAGTCCTAAAAACAGACACCTACTGATGAGCTAAATATACTGGGCTTAATTGTCTGTTTCTGTACTATGGAAAGACCTGGAGAGGTAAGATATTGTAAGCTACCTTGAGTGTTTTCCAGGGTGTATTTAAAGGCCTGTCAGCTGCTGATATGAAGATAGCTACTTCAGAGCCACTCTAATTTATGCCTGTGTTTCTACAGGCTTGGCAACAGGAGACTCCCTTGGCAACACACTCCCTTTATGCCCTGATACATACACTCATTTTCAATCCATGAGCATGACGGTCTTTACGCTATGCCTTCTTCTGGAGAGGATGGAGATGGGGAGGAGACAGACCAAAGGACAGAAGTGGGGGGAGAATCCT
Organism: Nothocercus julius; assembly: GCA_013398735.1. Lineage (NCBI taxonomy): Eukaryota > Metazoa > Chordata > Aves > Tinamiformes > Tinamidae > Nothocercus > Nothocercus julius. Next base: position 518,116 of record VZSV01000044.1, on the reverse strand, counting down.
CTGTAGGCAGATGGGGGTTCATTTCTCCTGGTTTTGAATACCTTTGGGATTTTTCTTTTGTCTTGGTTCTCCACCTGTTGAAAATAGAGGCACTTACTGGTGAGCTAGACTCCCTTCAGTCTTTCAGAGTAGGATGAAAGGTCTTTAGCATAATGGAGAATCCAGCCTGCTAGATACCTGCAGGCAAACTGAGCATGAGTTTGGAGCTTTCCCCAGGACTTTTGTCTCTGTCACTTGGAGTTCCTCCATCATCATCTGTATTAGCTCACCCTCTATATCCTTCATCAACTTCTCTAACTCACTTTAACAAAATGAACAAGACAACACATCCTTCCAAAAGTGAAGTAACAACTGGGGACCTACTGTTGTGTGATTTCCTCCTCCCCACTTTTTCTCTGCTCTCAGAAGTTTTTGTTCTTTCATTCCTCCTGCCAGGAACAGCCCCTAAGTCATCTGACTTTAAATGATGGCCCTGTAGCTGGGGAGGGCAAGAGGGTGGTCTCCTAAGCATGGCTGGCAGTCATTACTCCAGGTTAATTACTAGGGGAATTTATGTGGTGAGCATCAATCAAGCCTTAGTCACATCAGATTTTGCTAGGGAAGCTGGCCTGTGTCCAAACTCCGTAAGAGGACTTTTGTCTTAATATTATTATTTTATATGCCAGTTGAATATATATAGCTCAAACATATTCTGCAAATGGGAAATTAGAGCAAAAACATTAAAAGTCCAAGGACTGGAATGTTTTTCTGCATATCAGACAGGATAAACTTGGACTGCCTGGGGTGAATGATAGATTATAACAATTTGAATTGATGGGGAAAGGGCTAGTAATGCATTATAACATGTTGCCCTTGTATAGAGTTACTGAATCATGTCAGAGAATTATGGAGTGAAGGATAATATGCAAGAGCCAGTTTTGCTAGTGGGAGGGAGTGAATGCATCAGACAAAAGCAGGCTTGTTGCTCTGGTATTTCCTTTATCAAACCAGAAGCGCTTTTAAGCATTTGTGAACAACTGTTATTCCCTCTTGGGACTGACTTCTTGCGAAGGCAGTGTTTGCCGAATAAATAAGCTCAGCTGATCCATGGTAATAAATGATATTTTTAACCTTTCCATACAGGCAACAAAAGAAACAGAGGGGAAGAAAACTGGAAAAAAAAAAAAAAAAAAGGAACAAAAAGAAAAAAGACTAACCTTTTATGACTGGAGCTCTAGCCAAAAATACAGGCTGCCCTCATCCTCCTTCATCATAGCATGCTCCTTGTCTCCCAGTTCAACATATGGAGTGGCTTTGAGCTCATTAGTTGTCAGGGTTGTCATTTCATCCTAGCTTTATAGAAGTTAGTCAGAGAAATGTTTGTGAAGCACAGGCAGGAATTTCTTGCCTTTTTCCTACTGGAAACTCTGAGGTAACAGTACTCACTGGATTTAGACCAGCACTGAGATCCAGGGGTTTGAGGACGTGTGGGGAATCTGCCAGCTGTGGGGTGTTGGAGATGTTCTCCTCATTCCTGAACTGATTCTTCCATAGGAAAGAACAGTCAGAAGCTCATCTTTCACTGCCCTGGCTGGTCTCATCATGTGAAGTCCTTTGGATTAAATGACAGTTTGGGGTCTTCTTTGGCAGACCACAGAAATGTGGTGGCCAGTTTCTTTAAGCACCTATCCAGATGCAGGCACAGCTGGTGGATTTCAATGCCTATTATCACCAAGGAAACCACAGAAAAGATCCTGGGCCAGATGGGATTAAAAGCACGAGTGGGATTCAGCCCTCGCACAGTTCACTCATTGAATTAAGTGTATTTTCAGAGGAGAAAGGCCTCAGGAAATTAGGTAAAAAGAATCAAATGGCAAACAAAGTCTCTTTATGAAATATAGTAGTCTACAGATGAAAGAGTTAGAGTGACCAAATGTATTTAAAAAAAAGACTGAAGAATATATATAATGCTATAAAAGGTTCACGAGCTCACCCTTTACTTTGTAAAACTGTGCTATTTAAACTTTTTATAGCATTTTCACAGCCCACAAGATGCAGAGTGCACAATAGCAGAATCATAAAAAAGGCATAGGGCATACATAAAGCACCTGTAAGCACAGATTTTGTGACAGCAATTGCTTCCTGCTATTGTGCTTTTCTGCAGGAAGATAAAACATCCAACATTTAGAGTGTCCAGCAATCGATGAGTCCATATTGACAGCCTGTGTTCCAGGGACTCCATGCTCAACCCTGTGGGCAGCTGAGAGTGGAAAATCTGCTAAGTGTCTGTCTGGTTCAATAAGGTTTTCTTATTAACATTCTTCCATTGCAAACCTTGGGCGAGTGCTACATAGCCAAGGGAGAGGGAAACCAAGCACATTATTTCCATGAGATAAATGCATCGTCCCTTGGTGCTGCCCTGGTTGCTAGACATAATCTGCCGTCAATAGGGAAGAAGAAAAGCAAAAGGAGAAAATAGTATGGATGGGGAAAATCAGAGGAAAGGGAATATTATGGAGAGGCAGTTCTCTGCTCATTTATATATTTTTTTCTATTGTTATTTCCCCCATGTTGCTGATAGAATCACTCATGAAGATGATACCCTGCTTCGCTGAACGTGTCTGTTAACACTAAACACACCATTTTGGGGACAACAGTGCTGAAACCAAGAAAGAAGCCTGCTACAAAGAGGGGGCCAGACCTGGATCTCATGTCCTGGCACCACAGCCAAAAGGAAGCATTGAGCTAGAAGCACCAAGACATTTTAGACAGGACCTGTGCAGGGCATATGCAGCAGAGACATTTGGCACTCTCTTCAAAAGCCTGTCTATGTGGATATCCCAGAAAACTAAATGCCTTCAGTGGCTGTAGCTCTCTCATCAAATGAAAGTGGAGGTTTATGATATATTGGTGCTATACGGTAAGATGGAGGGTTATAGATATGCTGATAGCTGTAAAGTTTATAGGCCCTCCCCTGCACCCTCCGGTTTTATAGCGGCAGGATGACTCCCTTTGCTCTTGCTGGAGCAATGCATGGGGAACGCTGCCTATCAAAACTGACGTTCCCGCAGGGACCATAATCCGCGCACCCATAAATAAAGAGCTGTGCAGCCGTCACAAAAGCTTCCATAGATGCAGGTCAGGAAAAAAGACAGGATAAAGGTGTGTGACAATTAAACTACTTATTATTCAAATGAGCTTGATATCTTATGGAGCTGGCCTGGAGTGCATTGCTGCTAGGAAAAGCAAAACAAGCCAGGTGGATGCTTTTCCTCTGGCAAAGCGAAGGGATGCTGGAACTGAGCACGGCACGAGGCTTGATCTGCTCCAGTGCCATATCCTGTCATTCTGGTGCAGAATCAACCCCATATAGTAATATAGTAACCAGGGTCACAGGCCAAAGGAGGCTCACTGGGGTTAGGGATATCTCTTCCATGGTCCAGGGCGAGCAAGTGGTGTTCAGCTGTTTGGTGTAAAGGCAATAGCTCAGAGGCAGTGAAGGTGAAGGTGAGCCAAGATCATTGTAACACAAAACTTCGGGCACTGTCCTCAGTTTCTGCGTCTTATCCCCTTCCCAAAGCCAAGGACTTTACCTATGGTCGGACTTGATGCTCTTGAAGGTCTTTTCCAACCATAATGATTCTATGACTCTCTGATAAGGACCTCCCTGACCCTGTCTCATCCTGCTTTGCTCCGTGGTGCTCAGGCAAGAAATACTATTTGTCTTACCCTGATGGATAAGAAGCACGCACCTCTGATTTATTGATTGACTTTTAAAATATTTTAAGATCCCTAAACATTTTGAAACAAATGAAAGTGCCCAGGAATTCTTTTATTTATTTGAGGCTATTTTTGTCATTTTGCTGCTGCAAGTGTAATTTTGGTTGCTGTGTTTTTAAATAGAACAAGAGTGTATGCCACACTGGTTTACATATAATACGATACTAATGCAATGTCAATTATAGATAAGCATCTTAATTAAAAACTGAAGAAAGCATGCTTAGATATTTTCTAGAAAATAAGATTGGAATGTAATCTAAATCTTTATGAATTCAGTGTGGAATAACAGATAATCTTGATGTTCTGAGTTTTTTTTGCCTTAGAAACAGCATTTGTTTTGAAACACTGAAGCCCTTTTACACACAAGTAGTCCTGTTTGCAAAAAAATTGCCTGCTATGTTGACAGAAGAAATCTTTTTTTTTTTACCGAAACACAAGACATTTGAATGCTTTATGTCTCAGAATGAAGAGTGCCTTTTCACGAAATGTCTAAAAGACTGGTCTATGTAATTATTGAAATTTAGGGCGTTTTTGGCAATTGCTTTGCACAACAAGGTTGTTATGTTCACACAGTCCTCTTAGCTTTGCTTGCCTTTCACAGGCACCCGTCTAAATAAAATGCGACAGCTGAACCCTGGTACAGAGTTCCTAAATGCCCTGCTGCACTCAGGGCCAGATGCCTGAAAGTGGAATATTTCTAATGATGTCCCAATGAAAGCAGTCAGGATTAAACAGCAGTTGAGAGCAAGATTTGGCCAGTTATTTTTTTAAATGTCACTGGGCACATCCTCAGACAGTGTAAAGCAGCAGAGCTCCGTTGAACTCTATGGGCTGTACTGGGTTCTCCCGGGAGATTCAGACCCTGCTTTTCTGCCACCTTCCAAATATCTTTTTTTTTTTAATTCATCAAAATTCTCTAAATCAAATATCTAAGGAGTAGGTAGTATAAAAAAATAAAATAAATGTAGGGGAAGCTGCCCAGGAAGCTAACTTGGTGAAAAGAGCTTAATAAAATGCTCATCAAGAGAAGGAACTGATATTTGAGAGCAACAGCCCAACAACAGAGCTTAAAGAAAATGTTTGAGGCTCTTGATCGTCCCAGATGATTTTCTAAGCTAAAAAGATACCAGACAGTGAGAGCTATCTGCACACTGGAGACCAGTGTGAAACGTACTGCAAAGTCTGTCTTCCAGCTGACAAAACATTAAAGCCATTGCAAGGAAATCTGGATAGCATCATATCTTTTAATACATTTCCAGACTTTTGTTTCTGAAATCTCCAGAGGATCATGAGTTTCCAAGGTCATTAGGGTTTCGACCTACCTTTTTTTGCCATAGCAACCAAAGCTGTCTTTAGTGTTTAAATTAGTTAATCAATTGCAGTCTTTGATTTACACTGGTTGGCAGCAGCCATCCTTGAAAGCTATTTCTTCACTAATATGTGCTTTTATCGCAGAAGGGTATTCCCACACCTTAGTTGAATAAAACCCTTTGATAGAGGAATTCAGTTCATCATCAGAACTCAGTACTTCATCTGGAGCCAACTAGTATGAATTACTATTATAGATCTTTTTTTCCTAGAATCATCTTAATTCTGGTTTCCAACTCACTAGAAGAAGACAGGGGGTCACTTAATTGGAAAAAGGCACAGACTCTAATTGCTTCCACCAAAGGAGAATGTGCCACCCTTGAACTGTGTATGAATGAAATTACAATGCACAAACAAATTAATCACTTCAAAGATCTCTTTTCAGTTAGGTCAAAATGTGAACCTTTTTTTGTTTAACTGGCATATTCTGGTAATCCCTGCATCTTCTGAGAAAGAGTGTACAATAAAGGATGGAGGGCAAGGTCACCGACTGAAAGGCCCAGAGACCCAAGACTGTCCATTGATTTACTGTTTAGAGCTTGGGTACATTAGTCCATCCCTTTGGGACTCTGTTCTCGGCATTGAAAAATGCAGCTAGTATCTGCCTTGCAGATGTGGAATCAGAAAGGTTAATCAGTGAGAGTTTTCTGTTTGTTTGTTTTGAAATGACACATTCTTCTCTATTCCTTTTTTCCCAGTAAAATAGATACATCTACATGTTAGTTACGGACCCTTGCAGATTAGCTCTCCCTGGGCTCCAAGCTGTTTACAACAGCTCTCTTACAGAGAGTCACAGAATCACATATTGAGAAGGGACCTCTGGAGGAGTCCAACCTCCTCCTCAAAGCCGACCAGCCAAAGCAGATTGCCCAGGTCTGTGTGCAGTCAGGTTTTGAATATCTCTAAGGATGGAGATCCCACAACCTCTCCGAGAAAACTGAAACTTGAGATGACTGTTCCGTCTCTGCAGAGGTATATTTATGGGAATTTTATCCTTGCAGCAAGATTTATTCACCTACAATAACCCCTTTTAATGTTTTTCCACTTTAACTTGGCTTATCCTCTCAGACAATCAGTGAAGCTTGGCTATGGCTCTCTTGTGCCTATGAAGGTACAGCCAAAGAAATTTCAGACACAGGCTCATCGCAGCAGCTCTGTATTAAAAGTAACTCAGAGGTTATTTCCAAGTTATTTTTAACAGAGTTTGGCCAAGACCTGATCTGTATGTAGGGTTTTCTATCTCCTCCAGTCATTGGTAGCAGATTCAAAAAAGACAAGGATGGAGAAAGTTGGGAAATTCTTGGTGAATTACTAGAAAAGAAAGAAAATATTTTCTCTATTTTGGGATGTTTTCTCACCTAGATTCTTGGATATCAAAACTGACCACATTTTGTTGAAGCAGAATATATTTATTTTCTCTAATACCTAATAACATCAATGCTCCTTAGAGCAGAAGGGTATGAACTTTCCAGTGCAAAAGCGCACGTGCTGCTGAATCATGAAAAAGCCCTCTGCACCTTAGCTATTGCTAATTCAGGGCAAAGTGTGCTGCTAGCATAGTAACAAACGAACCCTGCAGTCCAGCGTGTTGATTCTTTCTGTTGCCTTCTACCAATAGCCCCTTGGGGACCACTCATGTGGGCTCACTTCTAAAAATATGACCTCATCATTATGCTAAACCTATGTTCTTCCTGTCCTTACACAAATAGTCTTGCAATCCAAATGAGAACAGTCTTTGTTATTTTAAAGAGTGGCTGGTACCAAAGCAAATCATTTTTCTTTTGATTAGCATTTTCAAAGGATAACCTTTGTGAATTTTCCTCAGAGGCCGCTACTGATGCACGGTGCATCTGGCTGAGTTTTAATCATTTAGCAATTCCTGGCCTCAAAGTGCCGTTGTCCTTGGGACTTCTTAAAAGTTGCGAGAGGTTGGCCAGTGAGGGCTGTGCTTTTTGACAGACGGGCATTCACTGTGTGATACAATTCATGTTTACACTGTTTGTTTACTGCCAAGAAAGCAATTGCAGAGGGGAAGGTGGAAGCAAAGAAGAGGCATCTTTATAATATACAACAGCTGCACATCTGACGTGGGACTAAGTTCTAGCTAAGAGGATCAATAAGATCAGACTAATTTTCGTATTCCTACTTAGACCCTTGGACATATTTCCAGTGTAGCTTTAATATCCAGTTTCCGTTTGGATAAATGTTAATGCAAATTGGATCAAAAAGTGGAGGCTTTGCCATATGAACTGAATACTACCAAGTGAGCTGACAAGGACCGAATTTGGAGTGCCCCTGGAACACCACTGGCTGTTTGCAGAGGTATTAATTAGTGATGGTGCTCAATGAAAGGATTTCAGTAGTAACTTAAGGAGTTTATTGCTTAATGTAAAATGAATGAAGTGGGAGAGGGGATAGAGATTAAGATGCTGCTTATCTGCTTTCTGACTTCTTCACTTTGTAGTATTTAAGCCAATTGCAGGTACTCAGGGTAGTCCAGAGATCACTTTGGCACAGGTTGGCACCAACCATGAGCCTGATAATCCAGTTTTACTCTCTGATGTGACACTGCGACCGATGGACACCCAAGCCCTTGGTGAAGCTAACAAAACAAGACAAATCATTCTGGTGGTGTGCCAGACACCAAGCTGTTAGCTGCCGTAACTGATCCCTGTTGCATTCACACTGTTAGCAATTGCAGGATGATTTTGGTGGTAGTCAGGATTCCTGGGTGCACAGAGGCAGCTGAACAGTATTTAAAAACTATATAAATAAGAGGCTCTGGGTTGTGTCATTCTCTCCCTAAAGAGAGGATAAACCACTGAGATTTAAGAAGACACGGTCAGGACATCTCAGAGGAGGTTTATATTTGACTTCTTGCACCAATCTTGGCTTTTTGGTCTGACAACGACTCGGTCGGGGCATCTCAATCTGGGGAAACACTGTAACGTTGTCTTACATTCATATCAAGTTTCATATCCTTCTTTCATTCTCCACCAACCTTTCGCCCCATTTTCTATTTGCCTTTTGCTAGTTTCTCTTTTTTTCCCCTAGTTGTTCTTTATTTAAAAAAGAAGCTGTAGAAAACTTCCTATTTCTGTCTTACCATATGGTCTCACTCTTTAGTGGCTTTCCTGCTAGATAGTTACAACAGGAACTATGTGGAGGATATATGCCATTCTAGACACATACAAGTTTTAAAAGCAGCTATTACAGCAGCAGTTTTTCCCTTGGAAAGTGCAATTCCAATACAGATTAGAATGATATTGGTTTGGGCCTAGAATATTTAAAAGCAAAGTTCTATTAAACCAAGATATCCTTTTCTAAATATAGGAGAGGAATCTAATCTTAATGTTTGCTCTTCACTCTTCATTTTAAGTGTCAGAATCATATTTGAATATTATTTTCTCATTTTCTGTACTTTTTTCTTGTAGACCATCTTCTCTTCACTTCACTCTTTCGTTCCTCAACAGTGTTCACTGCTGTAGTATCTGAGTGCATTCCTGTATATGAATAATATTTGTCATGTGTTTTCATTTTCACTCAATTTCAATAAGCAATGGGAATGTTCAATAAGCAATGGGATGATGTAACATCATTTTGTAAGTCATAGGAAGCGGTTCAGTTTGGATTTCGTTTTCATTTTTTAAAATTCTTTCTTTTTTACCACGTGCTTGTTAGTGGACAGAGGCCTTCATTTTTTTCTCTTTGCCAATTTGTCCTGATAGCCTTCCCAAGTCATTCTTAGTGCATATCCATCTCATAAATATGTCTGGATCTGAGATGATGAATTATGGCATAGCAGTTTATTTTATGTAAGTTATGCATAGCCAAGTAGGACTTAATGGGCTTCAAAGGATGAACTCATGCGAATAGAAGAGCATTTAAATTATCATTTTTTGGATAGCTAGAGGAATTGTCAGGAAAACAATAATAGTGATATGGATAAATATTTCAGTGAAGGCTGTATGGAGAGAGGAGAGGATTTGTAAAATGAATTACTGGGGAACTCCTTTAATGTCTGGCAATGCGAGTTACGTCTGAAAGCCTGTTTTTAAAACTGACTTTAGATACTCTGATCTCTGCACTCCAGGGTCATGTTTGAGGAGCAATCTATCATAAAAGACAGGGTTTTCCAGAATAGTCATGGTGCGTGTTTCTCCCTTGCTTAACGAAACCCCAGCAGCCAACAAACCAAAGAGCAACCAGACAAGGTTCACAAAGCTTCAGCTCCTGCAAGTCACTACCCTGACCAGCATTCCTCCTGCCCATTCCTCTCCGCTGAGTAGTTTCCATGTTGAAAAGTACAGCTTTTAGTCATCCTGAAAGCATTTGGAAGCCTGCCCTGAAATTGCTGGAGAACGCTTTTTCAGGCCTGAATTTGACAAAGGAGGTGGTAAGGAGTCCCTGGAGGTCCCTGGGAAACATCTGAGGGACTCAGACCCTCCTGGGGAACACATGAACGCAAGATACATGCTGCTCCCTGGAGGGTTGTTTTATGCGTTCTTCCTTACGAAGCTGTTTTAATGGGTATAAAGTCCATAAATATTCATTGTCCTTGAACAGAAAAATAGGAATTCCCCTTCCCAACTCTTTCTGTGACTCTTTGACTCTATGAATAATTATTTATTCTGTGTAAAGTGGGGCAGGTCCAAAAGCTGGGGCTGAGCTGGGTCAACCCTTGGCACCTTGATGACTGTGGATCTGGCACACAGGTCTGGGAAGGGACAAATCTGAATCTGAGGAACTCTGTGTGTGTATGAACTGATGGGCTATTTATTGTCTGATTTCTTTTTCAAGCCAATTTTGCCTTCATTTTGGTGCAGGGGCCGATTGTGACATAACCCCTCCAGAAATTATGTAGGAGATTACTCAATAATTATTTCTCCCTGCATTTCTCTACTGAGCTGCTTCAATTTCAGCTCGGCTGGTTTATTCATTTGACAGCAGCCTTCGTTTCATAGCTTAATGCTGTTAAAAATGCTATCATCTGCTTTCTCATTTTGTAATGTTGTTTAGCACTAATGATTCTTGCAGATAATGTATACACTTCATAACTGGAAATAAATACCATGGGGTTTGCTAGAAGAAAGGTAGTGCAATATTTGAGAGCCTTATTCCCTGGAGAACAGAAACTGTAATTGTTTTCATAATGGATCTGGCGGCTTCCTTTTGAGCATCTCAGTCTGTGGGATGGTGCTTTTTCTCCCCACAGCCTTGCCACAGCATCTCAGAGGAAACCTGGAGTACATTCGCAGCAGGGAAAGAAGAGCATTGCTCAGCCAGATGCGCAATAGACAGGACCTCTCCCAGCCCCTGCTATCTTGTCCCAGTGCTTGTCCCTTGGGGTGCATTTGTTGTGTCCCCATCCCCTGAACTATTTAGTGACCGTAAGCATGTGCCTAACTCACCTGGCTTGTCAGAAATAGTTTGAGGTGCTCATAACTCTCAGTGCAAAAGGTGACTGAGGCAGGCTGTAAGATTACATGTGGATGGTGGCAGCTCCCTGGGCTTCTCCTCAGGGCAGCAATGTTGCCTCCACTCCCTCCAGCAGTTCAGTTCTGACAGACTCACCATGTGAGGTCTTTCAGAAGTCTGATTTAAGGCTTTTCTGCACTCTAGGCAGGTCTTCCCCCAGCTCTGTAATCCCGTCTCTCCTACTCCAGGTACCAGTAGCTGGAGCTTGGTGCTATGGCATCAACATCATGCCATAGATAGAATATGCTTTATTCATTAAATAACACCAAGATGAGTTACTGAGTTTCTGAGGCATCCTGCTTTTAATCTTAGTGGCCTGCAATGGTTTTGCTGAGGGAAGCTGACTGCAGATCAGTCACAGGTGTTTTCCCGAAACCCAAAGGGCACAAACTGAGGCCAGTAATTTCAAAATTGATCAGTGATTATGTTTCCTCACCACCGATGGACACCTGAGGCTGAATTTCAGAGTACGAGTTCTTAAAGCCAAGGCCATACTTAGCTGGAGCCTGTTAGCAGAGGGACTGGAGCGCAGTCCCTCTTATTTCATTAGTACGGTCTGCTGCAGTCCATGTTTCAGGCCATGGTCCAAGATAACAGCCATGAGGATCTAGCTCTGCTGTTCACTAATTAATTATTGGGAGAGATATCAGGCTGCCATTACATGATAATCAATTCTTGATCTTTGTACTGCCAAAGCGTATGTTTTTTTCACTGTGGTCCAGGGCAGGCATTAAGATGTGGTCATATTCCTACTGAGTTAGGTTGCATATTAACTTTTGTTATTGCTGATGAGTGACAGTAGATCTGTGGTCCATCTTGAAGATAGAGCACTTTAAGTCCTTTGAGACAAAGTTTTTAAGGGAGAGGTAAGGCTTTCAACATTTTTTGATCAAATTTGAGTGTTTTTTATCAAGTGATTTTTCAGCCATTCACTGCTTTATTTCGCACAGATATTGCATTTCTGCTTTGACACAAGGTGCCCTAAAATGGGATATAGAATCTTGTGAGGCCATGTCAACATTTAGTTCCATAGAATACTTCAACCTGTGAATATAAATATCGCACCCCTAAACCATAATTCATATTCCGTGCTGAAAAATCCCTCCTGCTCTCTTCTCTCGCAACCTCATGTTTCTGTCATTTGCTAAATAGATTGTTGTTTGACACAAATAGCTTTCCAATAATAACTAGAGGTGGTAACAGCCATGTCAAGGATATTATAAAATCCTGCTGTCTGTGCTGTTTTGCTTAATCTTAAAAACACAGCCAAAAGAAGCAAGCACTGAACAGAAGGGATATAAAATCTCCCCTAATTCAGTATAACGACAGATAGCACACTTTGCCCTTTTTCAGATGTTTATGAATAGTTAAAATTATGGTGAGGCTTGTATTAAGCAGCGTTTCAACCAAAATATTGCATTTAGCTCTTTCAGACATTAAGTCATTTGAAAGATGGGGTAAGGTTTAATCTTACACCCACACGGACATCTTAATTTCCAAAAGCAGGATCTCTCCTGATGTTTCATGACTGTCCAGCATGTTTTGAAACTGAATGCTGAAAGGAAAATACATTAGTTGGCAAGGAAGTGCTAAGGCGCTCTCTCCACTATTTTGAACACCGTCATCAGTATCTCTGGCTTTTCGGGCATTTTTACTTGTTAAACATTCTGGGCAATACTACTTATTTTTGTGAATTTCATATCTATATTTCATTAGCCAGTCTTTCCTGTTTCCTGAGCAGAGTTAAATGCCCAGATTCTCTAGGAACTGTTTCTCTGCCATGTCTGGGTTACTGGTTTCCTTTATGTCTGATCCCTTTTGACAAGTCATTTGTGTCTCTTGAACTTCACTCGGACCATCTGGAAAATGGAGTGAAAAAAGAGACTCTGGAAACCACTTGCTGTGTCTCAATTGAGATCTCCCTTTATAGATGCAGTTCATTATTAAAAAAAAAATCTGTGCCTTAGATGAAATACCAGGTGATTGGAACCTGTCTATCTTTTTAATGGCAAACTCTTCTATAGTGGACTTTTCATGAATGATGCTGTTATTGAGTGAATACTATAGTCATTCAGTTACTATTAGGGCAGAGATTTGTCAATGAAATAAAGTGAACGTTTAGTATATATTCAAATCCTGCCTGATTTTGAGTCAGCTTAATTATGTCACTTAATTGTTTGAGCAGTGTTTGAAGGAACAAAGATCAGAATATCTTCAATGTCTTTAAGCCCCTTTGTGGGACTGGATCTCCTGAAACAGATGCCCAAATAGTCAGATCCAATTAAGAGTTAATATGACTTTGACATAGTAGTGGACTGCTCAGGATAGGGATAAAGGCAAAATGCTGCGTGTTCAAGCCACATAAGTCTAGCAGATATCTTTCACTGAGATTTGAATAAATGCATTTTACCTCATGAAAACGGTAGGCTAGAAGGACATGCTATATAACGCAAACAGGTAAGTCCAGCATAGGAGCTCATAAGCTCAACTCTTAGGGTTTCAAGTCCATTCTTGCAATAGAAAGCTCCAATAAGTCCCTCTGTCAACTCCCTCTCTTTAGAAGGAACTTGGGAGGGAAAAGCGAGATGTTTCAGGGCTTACCAGAACCTCAGAGGATTCCCAGGAGCAAAGATGAATGGTGATGGCATGTTGAGCTTGGAAGTGACACAAGATGCTTGCAATCACCTGCCCTTCTTTTTTCCGCATGTCTCAAGGAGAAATTACTGGCAGCACCTGGAAACCTAGAACTAAGCAGAGTCACAAAGTGGCATAGTTATTAGGAAGTTCCCAAGATGTCATTTTACCTTCTGCATTATTTCACCTTATTGCCCAAGAGACTGGAAATCTGGGATGAAATGTAGATCCAAGGGTTAGAGGTGAAAGCTGTAGGGTAGCAACAAGTGCTGTGTCTTTGAGGTGTCTGCTCTAGGGTCTCACTTGAACATCTGTCATCAGAATATGCCGTGTGATAAATGACAAATACTTTCTTGTGCTTGCCACTGTGAGCTCCTGTGCACTACATCCAGATGTGGGAAGCAGCTCCTACAGCCTGCAATACAGATGTTACATGGATCTTTAGTTAATACCACTAATAACACTGGCAGTTGCTCTGTGATACAATTATTCTGTGGTACTGTTTCTATTTTTTTCTCACATATTTAGGTTTTGTAATGTTTATTTACTTATTTTGACAAGCCTTGAAACAAACAAACCAACAATCAAGCTGCTTTTATCAATCTAGGAACACTTTTTGCTTGAGCAGTGAAGATGGATTTATTTCAGTGAACTGAATTGTTTATAAAAATGCAGAGAGGCTGGACCTGAGTCCTGGGAGATTACCACCAATTCTGCCCCCTTTGGAACCGTAAAACCCATGCGCACGGCTTCTAGGGGAAGGTGATTTACTGTGCATCTGAAAGGCTGCTGAGTCTATGTATTTTTTTCCAGTGCTAACCTCCAGATGTCTTATTACCACTGGGGAGTGTAACACGGCTCTTACTACCAAACAAAAGAATTCAGTGACTCTCTGCTTTCCTCTAACAATTATTTGTGTTTCATTGAGTCCTGCTGAAAGATTCTAACTTATCCTGTGGGGAGAAATGTCAAAATGAGAGCCAGCTGCAGACATTTTTCCCTTAGCTAGATCTTTGCTATTTTTCTGAAAAGGGACATTTTCTCTTTACATAAATTATTTTTTCATCACATTTTTTTCTTCTGTTTGTGAAAAAGAGTAGTTGATAGGCATTTACAGTAGGGGGTGAAGTGGTAGATTTGATCTTTTCATTAGTTGCATGGCACTTTGAAATACGGATGGTAAAATTAACAGCATCCAGCAAGGTATTTCACATGTGTAGAAGTCCAGTAAATGCTTTTGTCCATTCTGCTCTTTGGAACAAAGGCACAAAAAGTTTGTTCAATAATTTTTTTTTCTCTTTCTCTTTCTTTTTTTTTTTAAAGGCAGAAGGCCTTCTTGAAATAATGGTGTTGCTCCAGCTGCACAGACATAATAGCTAATGCTATTTAGGGCACATAGGATACATGAGACAGCACAAGTCTGGCAGACATGGCACAGGGCCTATAGGTGACCTGTGCACATCTAGAGCGGCAGCTTAAGGCTAGGGGGGCTACCCTAAAGCATTGAATAGCGGTGGGCAGGTGTGCCAACAGGTCTAAGCTAATATGGATATTTACCCTGAAATTCCCACCCTGGGGACGAAATTCTGAAATCACTAGGTGAATGAGAACTCATTAATTAATTTCAGTGGATTTCACTCAATTATTTGTTTTTGTTGTCAGGCCTGAGAAAGTGCAGGTAAGGACCATGTGGGGATCTACAGGTGTGTGAACGTGTGTGCTCCTCATGGTCCTGTACAGGCAGGTTGTCCTCCGATCCTCAGCCCCCTACAGAAGCGGGCACAGGGGAGCTGACAGTCCCCCTGTGCCCTCCAGATCCTTTCATCCTGTGCTGCCGGTGTGGGATCCTTCCCAAGGCAGGCCTGGAAAACAGGTCCCAACTTCCTTAGGTAAGTCAAGTGGCAAAGCGCAGCGCTGGCGGGACGGGGCACAGTGACCCCCGTACAGAACAGCAGCACCAAGGTGTTCGTGGCCCTTTAACGCTCGCTCCATCTTGCAGCAAGTCTGCGCTTGAAAGGTGCTGCTTAGTCAGATAGCTTAATACAGAACGGGTACATTAACTTTATCCTAAACACATGCAGTACTCTGAGTATGTGTGTATTATCAAATACCTCCATTAAGTTTAGTAGTGGTTTTTAGTGACTGATTAGCTGTAGCTTGTAATATTCCTTTTTACTCTCATTGTCAGTGTGTTTGGTCCTCCTATAAAATGACATTGTTTGGCATCCAAAAGATAGCCGTTATCATTTATGTCTTGAAATAAAATTGGGAGTGAAAAACGCTGAGAAAAAGCAACCTAAGGTTTTGGATTTGTTAAACCTATAACATTTGAATAGATAGAATATTTACTGAACTTGAATATATTCACATTCTACTCAATCAGTAACAAAATCTATTGAACTTACTGATATCGTTTTGGCTTGAGATTCTTTTGCTCATTTGTTCCATTTGTAGCATTCCTCAGCTAACATGAATTTTTGGAGAATGGGTGTGAGAGCAAGAGAAAATGAGTGAAATTGAAAAAAAAAGGAAAGAAAGGAGAAAAGATGAAAAATTAAGGAAGGGAAGAGAGAGAAAGCAAGCTAGCAAAAAAGAGAGAGAAAGTAAGCTAACAAGAAAGAGAAAGTGAGACCAAGAGTAAGGCAGAAAGCAAGAGAAAAGGAAGGAAAAAAAGAAAAAAAAAGAGAAAAGAAAGAATAAAGAAGAAGAAAAAAAATGAAAGAAAAAAAGAAGGAAAAAAAGAAAAAAAAAAAGTGTGTATTTCAGCCACAAATCTAGTGCTATTCCTTGTGCTGCTATAATGTGGTTACTTGAATTTTCTTCAAATTGAGAATATGGCAAAGAACTGCCATGCTGAAACTGCAGACACATCTCTCAGACTTTAATCATCTTCAGCACATTGTTTGTAACTGCTTCTCCCTGCTGCCCAGTAGCTTTCTAGTACTGGTACTCAAAACTGAACATTACACCTCACTTTGCTTCCCAAGTTTAACAGAAATTATCGCTTTCACAATTTCTGGTATGGATTTGTTTTTACTTAAACAGTTATTAGAAAGACCAATCCGGTTCCCAAGATATACTGGAATGTCTAGCTTGTTGTTTACTTCTGTATGATCTTTGGTTTGGTGGTTTAAATAGTTTAAGCGAGGATAAATGTAAATCAATGGACGATAGGCTTATTTAAATCAGTATATGAGAACTGTTAATATTGCATGAGAAACTCTAGTCTTTTTAAAGCACACACACACACAAAAAAACAAGAATTCAAGGATAAATTCTCCTCTGTACGTTTTTATAAGCCCACATAAGTTTCTTGACTTCTGTTCCTTTTTGATGAGACTAATTTTACCTCTGAGAGGGGAATACGCTGATCTGTCTTTAGTATATCTTGTGTTTGGACTATGGGGTAAAAATGGTTTATCTTTTCTGAAAATTGATTTTTTTTTTTTTTTTTCGGCTACAATAGAAATAGGTGTGGTAGGTTCATAACAGGAGCTCAGTCAGGCACCGTAAGAGTAGCAGAGGTTTTAAGCAGTACTGGCTAGATGGTGTAACACTGAAGTAAGACTGGTTCTCTCCAAAGGGCATTTCTTGTTCTTTGCTTCAAATTCTGAAACGGGGATATAAAGTGGTGGGGTGGTGAGAGGGACAAGTAATCTAGAAAGCTTCTTCAGCTTTAAAGGATCAATGCGTTCTCTATCCACAGCACTCCTCGTGATACCAGTAAAAATTTTACAAATGATGCAAAAGTAGAGTTGTAGCCCAAACATTGCAGAACATTAGGAAAATGCAGGCTCCTCCTTTGCTCATTAAGGGTATTCTTTTCTTATCTACAGATATATGCAGATAAGGTGCTAATTATATGGATCCATCTGTCATACTTGAAGTGTCATAAATGTAGATTCTAATTTTTAAGCTGTTTGTAGAGGCTTATTATATTCAAGACCTGCTCTTTAAGAGTATGATTTGCAGCTGGATAAAGTTTAAGAGGCTGTGAAGACCTGCAGCTTGCCTGGCAGATAATGGTGAACCACTTTTTTTTTTTTCTCTTTTGGAAACTTCCATGTTTTTACTCACCCTGGACACAGCTCCCACCATTTTTCTGACGTCTGCTCCTCGCTCCTGGACTGCACGACTCAAAATCCAGGGTGGGGAAGCAGGCATGCTTTTGTCTTTCTTCAGCTAGTAATAGCAGTTATCTGCTAACCTGTTAGAGGATAACTTACATCTGAGCATTTCCCCAGAATTGTTAGTCACAAATGATTTGTGAATGTTTTGTGAGGTGCTCTGGCACAAATAAAACCTTGAAAGGAGAGGGGAAAGGAAAGCAGCTTAGCTTTACAGTGCCTGACTGTAAGGTGGTGAGGCTGGAAGCTCATCCTATGCAGCTGGACTGTTGGAAACAAACCTGCATTTTTCAGGTTTGCAGTAGAATAAAAAAAAAAGAAAAAAAAGAAGAAAGAAAAGTCGGGAAGAGAGACAAGCAATGTGTTGCTATGCAAATGAGAGATTTCCAAATACCTATCTCTCTGTTTTTATCTTGCAATTCAAAGCAAACGTTGTGTTCAGAACATATAGTATCTGGCTTGCTTAAGGAATACAGCAAAGCATTCACATTTGGTCTTTGAGCATGCCCTATAAATTGTGACGTGCTTGTCTTGCAGCAGGAATTCTTAGTGGTTTCTCTGCCTGCCTTGCCCCACTGCCCACCCACTGCAGATCCAGGCCCCCATGGGCTTCATCCTTTGCCCTCCTTCTCACACACATGTTCAGAGAACAGTGACATTTCGAAGCAGGTAGTTTCTACTTGTAGTCCGGTTGGACATGCTGCTTTATGGAGATGCCAAATATATTTCAGTAGCTGATACGAACTTGCATTGGATGATATTATCCTTTCAGAGAAGGAAAACAACCATTTTTCAAGCAAGGTAAACTAACAATAAATAAGGAACAGGGGAAATAAATCTGTACACTGGTGTATTTCACTGAGGAAAAGCAGGCAAGAAATACTGAAGCTCTACTCTAAGGCAAACCTGTGTGATCCTGTTTAATTGTTAATTCTTGGTAAGACCTAATATAAGATTAGAGCACTACAAGCCAGCAGTGAGTTAGTTTCCATATAGTCCCTCTGCATGTGAGAAGACCCTTCAATTTGGATACGAGAGAGGCCTCTACATAGCACTGACCTTGTTTTTATTGAAAATTTATACCTGCATCTGATAAGGACAGATAAAGGAGCCCAGGGCATCTTGCCCTAAATCAAACTGCAATCAGTGAGGGTGGTTTGAGATCTGCTACTTTGGAGAGATATTTTCTTAAGAATATGATGAATTCCACCATAGCTTTTTAAGGCAGGGGTATTAAGGGCAGTATCCTGGTATCTGTTACTATATTCATGCTTGTACATAATTATATCTGCTGGTATTGTCCAAACAGTATGCCAAGGGCATCTTAGACATATACAGTGTGCATATTAGTATATTAGTAAGAACCAGTAGTATTTGGATTCTAAATAAGCATAACTTTCCTTTTATTTCCCTCTGCCTTGCTGTAATGATGTAAGTGACTGTTTGTATTGGTCCTTACTGATTTACTGTCATTTTTCCTGAAAATATTTGAATATGGACACAATGTCCATTACATCATAGCTGCACCCTATTATTAAGGAAAATATTGCTAAATTAAAGCTTAGTTCAGATTCAGGATCTGAAATCATTGGATGTTTGTGTCTGATGTACAAACCTCAGGAAATGCAAAACTCACCCAACACTGGTTATCATATGCAAGAGAGGTCCAAGGAGCATTCAGGGACTCCTTCCTTAGCTGTTAAAGTTGCACTGGGAGTTGGCTGCTATGAAGTTGTTTGATCCTGGAGAAATATTTCTTCTTGGAAGCTAACGTGCAATAAGATAGCGAGTTCCTTCACCAAGTGAAGAAGTGGAGTGGAGCTATGTGAATTGCTTCTGAAACAGGCTAAAGTGATGGAAAAAAGATTTGACAGGAGATAGATAGGTAGTGTCTATTGCAGGCAGGTCTTACCAGCTCATCCAAGCACTATCAAGAATGTGCAACTAGACCTGAAAGGCTTCAGTTTCACAGGCAACAGCTATTAAAGTTACAAAGAAATATAATCAATCTGAGTTTTGCATATTGACTGATGCATTCTCCAAGATGCTCCTTCCTACACTGATGCCGTCACAGTCTACGTGCCGTCAGAGGTAATACCCTCAGATTCTCTTCTCAGGGATAGAGTAATGGAAGAATAGTTACTGCAGTTTGACACCCAGCCTGAGACACTCCAGGATTTGCAGCAAAACCTTGCTTGCATATTTTGAAAAGGTTTAGCAGAGCTTCCCCCCTCCCTGCTCCCAAACTCGGGGTTTATATTAAAGACTTTTTAATATTAAAATATTTCCTTTTTTCTATGTGGCTTTTAAAATAAAACCTTTGGGGCTGTTAATATCTCTGATGTTATTGCTTTGAAGACTGCATTAAATGATTTAAAGGAGAAAAAAAAAGCTTTTATAGGACACATCTATTTCTGACATTGGCAATCAATCTGACTTTGTAGCTCTAGATATAAGTAGAAACTTTGATATAACAGAAGTTAAAGGCAAAAGATTTTGCATGACAGTCTGAATAGATTCATGTTTCTAAGTGCTGAACTTTCATTTTTTAAGATTTCATTTAGTGAAGAATATTCTATAAAACTGCTTCATCTTAATATCTTACAACTACTGTGCAATTATCTTATCTGACTATAGATTGCTAAATACAAAACATTTGCCTTTAATGTAACTAATTCAATAAGGAGAAAAGAAAAAGAGCTTTTTCTACCAAAAAATGAGGAAACACCAGAATTTTAGCAAATTAACCTGTGTGTCAGTTTGGAAGCAAGTTTAGGCATAATAAGAAATGACTTCTTTAGAAAGCCCAGGAAAAAATATCTGTTAAAAATGTCAAAAATCTGACTTCAGTATGTCAAGACATATTCTTACTTGCTATTATTGCTAAGATTCCTGCTCTGCAACGCTGTTTTCTCATTTCTTCCCTCATTTGCACTTCTGAGAATTCGGAATAATTCTCATATTTTAAATGGTGAGATCTTTGAAAGTTTTAAAAAACAGCAAGACCATAAGTTAACTGAAAGGTTGGTGAGCTGTCAGCACTGGGTGGTGTCAGTCTTTTACTTGCTGGATCAGAAAGATCAAACAATGATAAAAGAGAGGAAGACAGCAATCACGCTGGTGAGAGCATCCTAATCTCACAGCTGGGACACTTTTCCCTGGGAAACAAAATCTGACTGTTTTTTATCAGAGATGGGAGATCACTTGTTCTAAACAGATAGCATTGAGCATGACACTGGGGAGGAAGAGCTATCACTCATTCTGTCTTCAGTCTAAGAAACAATTTTTTTAATGAAATAGGATTTCTCGAAAAAAAAAGTTTCTCCTTTGACAAATGAGAGTTCTCTGTATGAATCTGTTTCATTCTATCATCAGCTTTATTCCACCATCTATGATTGAGTCTCACATCTTGGTCACTCTGAGCTTATTCTAGCTACAAGCTAGAATACATATATATATGTAGCATGTATATATAGTGTATGCATACACTATACATATATATATATATAGTAGAACTAGAGGTAATGTCCACAAACTGAAGCCACCAAAAGTTCCACAGGAACTTAAGGAAAGATTACTTGCCAGTGAGGGTGACAGAGCCCTGGAACAGGCTGCCCAGGGAGGCTGTGGAATCTCCTTCTCTGGAGATCTTCCAAACCCGCTTGGACGCAGCCCTGAGCCACCTGCTGTAGGTGACCCTGCATGTGCAGGGGGGTTGGACTAGATGATCTCTAGAGGTCCTTCCAACCTTAAGGATTCCATGATTGTATGAAATCTGCATCTATATCGCTTTAATATATTCATCTTTATACCTATAAATCTATCAGCAGGGACCATTTTTCTTTTATGTCTTAAATTATTTTTGAATTTGGGATGCTACAGCTGTTAAGACTACTTATTTCCTCAGGCATGTCTGACTCATTTCCTGTTTATATTTTTCCTTAGAAACTTCTGTCTTTTGGGAATTTGCATGAGACTTTTTGGTTCTTTTTCGACTCTGCAACATCATGTAGAAGCAAGGCAATATATTAAATTAATGAATTATATCTCATTATGCAAATTAATACATTATAAGTGTCTAAAGCTTTGACACAATAAGGCTTTATGGTTTCAAACAGTATGGTTTGGTAGCATACTATGCTCACATAATGTCTGAAAGTTTTAGGGAACTGTGAATATGATAGTTTACTTCATTTTAAACTCTTATTCAAACCTGCATTCAGTTCTTCAGTCAATCTCACCTCATTCTTTTTGAGGAAGTAATATTTAATCTGGCTGATACTGCAGCCAGCTTCTTAGGGAGGAAAGCAGTCTTTCCCAAAGATCTCTCTTAATTGTGTCATACTAGCCTAAGGAATTATTTCCATTCAAAGACTGTAACAACTCTGATTCGTAATCATTGCCGAGGCATTAGGATCTGGCTAGACCCCAGATACCAGCACCTATGTGTTTGTGAACACGGCTACGTGACTTAGGGAATGTGACAGAGCAGGGGCCGGTGAAAAAATATTTCCCTCCCTATTCCCCCATAACTAACCTTCTTAGGGATTAGCCTCTGTGACCTGCTGCTTCTGCTCATGGCCACGGGCTGCCCTCCCGGCTTACACGGGGATGCGCATCCCCTTCCTGGTCCTGGCATGGCAGAAGTGCACATGTGGAGAGCCTGTAATTTGGTTCAGCGGGTTGGTGGCAATGTGTCCCATTCCAAGGAAGCACATCCCGGGAGATTTGACTTAGCAGAGCTGCTAAGCACGGATCTAGTGTCTCTCACAGTGGGGAGAGGGCTGACTGTGGAAGCAGCTGAGATAAATTAGCAGGACAGCATAACAAAGATTGCCTTCACACGTGTTAGAGTCATTGAAATCATGTTTTTATAATGCTGATTAGCTTTATGGCCTTTTAGCTCTCCCACTGAACAAGCTCTGCCCTTAAGTACGCCGTATCCTGTAGTGCAAGGGGAATGACATTCCTCTTAAGCTTCTCTCCCCCTTCACATCAGGAACCAGCTGCTCGTCTCAGAGTAACTCTTGGAGTGGGAATTTGATTTATGGCATCCAGCATGTCACTGAGGATTTATATTACGTCAAGGGGATTGTAATCCTCTGTTTAAAATGCCTGTGAAGAAAGACTTCATGGAAGTCAGGCAGTCTGTTGCATTAGTTAGTGTTTATTGCTATTCTGATAGATTCCTTCCAGGTATCATAACTTTTGTGCAACCTGTGCTTGGAGGAGAGGTGCATAAATGCCCTTTCTCACACCGACATGTGGGTGCCCCTCTCCACCCACTGCACTGCGACATCTTTGAGTATCTTCTCTTTGGGAGCTCTAGAAAGAAGGATTTGCTAGCCCAAGTGTGCATCTCAACACACCGTTCTCAGATAGGCAGAAATTAAAAAGAGAAAAATAGTGAAGATTTTGCTTTAACATTGCGTTGTCACTCCTCACGTCACTCCAGCTGCCCCAGATTCTGATGGTTCAACTAGAAAAACCCAATGAATATTGAGGAAGCCACACTTCAGGGATTAAAAAAGGCCTTTTCCCCCACTTCCGTGTGTACTAAAGTCATGTCAGACTGAGCAAAGAGCAGAAATAGAAAATATAATGTGTCCTTCAGTGCTGAATAATTCATATCATTTATTTAGCATCTTCTGTGCTAAGTGAGAAAATAACACATTATTGCCCTTTTTCATCTGAGAAGCTAGTGATGGCCCTGCTTTCTTGAGGTAGCCATTCAGGGTGTACCAAATATAACAAGAACTATTTTACCAGATGTTTTCGGCTTAACATGAAACAGAGACTGGCTCTTTGTTTTCCTAACGCGCTGGCGTGCACTCTGATCTCTGAGGGGAATGACCTTTGAGCCAGGTTAGTCACTCACCCATAGACTGAGCAGAGTTAATGTGCAGCTGAAAATGGAAATAATTATGATTTGAGTAGATCAAATTTCTCTGAGTATAAAATAATATACTGGGCAAAAGCTGTAATTCACATAGTGCAGCCATCCACTAATGACATTTCTAGGTTGTTTCTAGAGTGATTTCAAGACACTGTGCCATAAAAACTTAATGCATTTTATTAGAATAAGCATGTGTTTTATATGTAACGATCAGCAAACTCCAGGGCATGAATGAAGCAGTAAGGGACAGTTCTTAAGCATAATCATTGTATGATATATTGTGTTTTAGAACTGTTTTTAAGAATTGATATTTGCAAGTGATAAGTATTTTTTTCTGCCTAGTAATGTGGCTGGAAACAGAACCATACAGAAAAATAATGCACTTCAGTATTCTATATATGCAGTTAATATTCTACTATAAGAAAAAACATTCTAAAAAAAATTAATTCCTGTTTCAATATAATACTGTTCAGTGCACCAACTGATCCTGTACAAAGAGAGTGCTGTGATGAAGCTTTTAATTGTTTTTGATCAACCAAAAGTAGCTTAATTGATATAATAAAATGACTCATAACAGAGTGACTCCTGACAAATAAGTTTTTGGGGTCTTCAGGGCCTGATTTTTACATGTCTCAGAAATACTTTGTACCATTTTCATAGATTTAAGGAGCAGCCATTTAGACAAGAGGGCCTTTACTGTCACTTAAAGTGACCCCTGACCCGGCACAGCTGGGCAAAGTGGTGTGCTGGCTTCTGGCCACAAAGTTCCCCTAGAGCCAAGCAAGCTTATCGCAATGTCTGTGGTGAAAAGATTTCAAGCTTCAGAATTTCAGAGGTTAATCTGAACTGCCTGTATCTCCTGAAGCTTCAGCATGGGGCAGAAGATCCCTAGAAAAACAGACCTTTAGTGAAATGTCCGATACTCTCTTCCCAAGGCAGGCCACGTATGTAGCAGCCTCCGTGGTGATGTTTTAGCATAGGCTTTTCCACTATGGCCAACAACTAGATACACTAGGGGTAGCATAGAAGTGAGAAAACCTTTATTTTTTTGCTGGATGCTCAGGATTCCCAAGAAGCCTAATTTCTTGCTGGTCTGCATAAAGGGGCTTTGCAGAGGGAGGAGAGTGGAGAATTGCCCATGAGGTAGTTTGCACCTCTGTGGACATGTGCAGGATATGGGAGAGCTCTGTCACGTTGCAGCCTGGTCCTTGGGACATGTGTGCGTGGCAGGGGTCCAGCACATGAACTTGAGCTGGGGACCCTCCACATCCTTCCCTCAGGATTGGCCCTCGAGACCCTCGATCTCTCCAGAGCACATCTGCTACTGAACTAGTAACCACCAGCCACCAGTGCAATTTGGGCTTGACATGGGGCTTTATTAATAGCACTGTTAAGCCTGTGAATACCTCCTTGGAACAAAGGATTCTACTTACCCCTCTGAGCATCCACTATCCATGATTTTTTACATTCTTGACTCTTCGTTTATCTACTGAGTAAAGACTTGGTTCATGCTCCCATGTAGTCACTCTGAGTTCCTGTTTGGACTCTCTTTCACTCAGTGCCTTTGCTAGTTCAAACCAATTATCTTACATCTTGTTGGCTTTTAGATCACAAAAATTTCATTTCTAAGTTTACATGAATTCCTATTTCAGCTCTGCTTTTGGCTTTTGTTCTCAGGGCTGCTTTTCTGCCTGTGCCTGTTTTTTGCGACTTTGAAACATTTGGCCTAGGCTATTCTGAAGGAAAGCTTTATTCTTAGAATTACGCAGCAAGGCAACCTATTTGACAAGCTGGCCTGACTGATTGCTCCCAGCACCCCCACAAACCTCAAACAGCTGAGAAAATAAGATGAAGTCCTTTGCCCATCAGTCATGGAGTGATAATCCCAGTTGGAATTTTTGGATAATAGTAATTTAGTAATAGTAATTTAGGTGCAGATCCAGTGTAAGCTGATCTAATTTAGGACTAGATCTCCTTCTGGTCATGTTCAGGTGTGTTTGACTCTCTCCGGCATGTAGAAATGTTGACTCTTACTTTAGCTAGATTGTTTTCACTCTTTTTTTTTTTTTTTTTGAATTGGAAGTCTCAAATTTGGGTGCTTCAGTGCATAAGTTGTTCACACTGGCTCCGGACCATACGGTAATACTTATTATTAATATTCAGCGAACTTGATATTACATGGAAATACCAGCTCTCTACCAAAATAAGCACAACCTAGGACTTTAATAAAACTGAACCTTTTTAATCCATGTGCCAGTCATTGTGGAATATGATGGTCTAATTAAATTGTGCTTTGCACCTTTTTGCTCTTTTGTGTTGATCTCCCACTGAGTCCAGAATTAATTTGACTATTTGCATGCTATAAATCCCACAGTGGGTTTTGCTTTTGTGAGTCTTTGATGTTAATGCAAAGGAGCCAGTGAGTCCTGAAAAGTCAAGGCTGTTTAATTTTATTGAGATAACGCAACACTGTGAAGTTTTGGTGGTTAAACCAGATATTTTATTTGGAAAATTTAGGAAAACTCACAGCTGTGATATGGTGGCTTAAAGGCTCCCGCCTTAATGAGAGACATGCAGTTGTCTGTTATTCAAAGCATGGGATAATCATCAGTGTTTTAACAAATTCAAATTGATATCAGCTTCTGCTTGTTTTATTATGCAATTTCCACTTCCTGCATCTGTTGGCTGCATTATGGAATGGAGATGCATTGATAAAGCAGAGGATTTATAGACTTTCTGAAAATAAAACCTAGATAACCAAACATTGGCACCTGGTTCTCCCAACCGCAGATGAGAACTGTTGGGATATCTTTCTTAATGCAAGCCTGACCAGAAATACACTGAAATCTGACAAAAGCTTCTCCGTCCTCGTAGTGCCGCTCCTGGCCAATGACCATGCCAGGAGGTACTGCAGCCTAAAAACTGGCCCCACTGAATGCTCTTCTTATACCTTTAATAAACTGCATTTTGATCGAACTGAGTTGTATCTGAAACTGTGCCTATAAACTCCATAGGTGCGTTAGTAAGGTAGTTGTGTTTCATAGCAAGTGCCTGTCACAGCATTTTTGAAGTTGGTAAAAGGAAATTAGAATCTGATAGATTTATTTAATGCATTTAAGATTTTCAGAGGGGAAAAAAATAAACTCTACTACAAGACACTTCAGTCTCATAGAATCAGGGATATTTGTGCCTCTTTCCACATTTTTGTCGCCAACTTACCACCTTGGCAGTCTGATAGGGAGGCAGCCTTGAAGCAAAGGAACGTCAGTGAATCCCATTCTGCCTCCTAGTAATGCTTGAAATCTTTTAATGATACCACCTCAGGGTCTGCAGATCCCCAGCACTTTCCATGCTGAAGAGCCCTGGAAGATAACACAGCACGAGGCTGCTCTGCGCCGGGGTCGGATCCTGCTGCCGCTTTAGCGCCCACCCCATCTGTCCCACGAGCTGCAGCGCAGCCCAGGCAGGCGCATGGGGCTGCCGCATGGGGTTATAGTTCACCAACGTCCTCAGTGATAACAAAGACTTGATTCTATGCTGGAAGTTCAAGACAGGAAGGGGGGAGGGAGAGGAAGAAAGAGAGACAGGTCTATTTAGGACAGTTCATTCACTAACGAATGCTGGGAGGGACAAGCCAGACTTAGCTGTGCTTGGGCACTCTGCTGTCAACCAAGTGAACCTTTTCCTCTACCTTACAAAGATGTTAGGCTTATTGCCTAATGCAGATGAGGACTGCCAATAAATAACGCATTTCTCCCAAGAGTTTCAGCAGAAATCTAACTCTTGTCCCCTCTTACTGTAACGTCCCCTAAGATCAGCCACACATTTATTGCTCCTCATCTGCACTCGTTTTCTTAATCAGCCTTTGTCTGGCTTTGTTGCAATGCTTTGACCTAATTCAGCTCTGTCAGTCAGATGACTACTGTGAATTTAACAACCCAGAGACCTCACCAACGCTCTTCCCTCCTCGCCACTGCCTGCAGACCTGTGCCTTTTAGGAAAGGTGCTGCTGTGCTCCCACATCCATAATAGGATCATGCTAATCTCCTCAACTATAAAGTTAATTTCATGCAGCAGCTTTAACTCTTTTTTTGCTGGGTAAGATAGGAGAGGAGATCCCCAAATAATAAAGTCTTTGGATATTTTTTTCTCTAGCATAAGCGTTTCATTTGCTCTTTGGAGAAAGCAATATTCTTCCCAGGAGCTGAAATAGGATTTACTGTATATTAATGTCTTATTTTTTTTCTCTACTTCATCCCTAGCTTCTTTGATCTATATCAAATCAGTTACACTGTCTGACCTCAAATGTGTCAGATAAGAACTTCCCTCTACTGAAATGCAGGAGGAGCTAATCTTTTTAAAATGAAAACGTCATGTTACGGAAATAAACCTTCTGATGAGTTTCTTCTATTCTGAGCAACATGGTGGTCTTTTGTGTCTCTCCATTAAGCAAAAGTCTCAAGCATTTAATTTGTTATTCAGTGCTGAAATGTAGCAGTCATTGGTTGCTGATTTCCTCCTCCCACTCCCAAATGCAGAGACTGAGTGGGCTTGTTTCTGGGAACATCTTCCTTGAGGTTTCAGCTAGGAAAATGTATTAAAAGGTTCATCTCTTTTCTCATCTCCTTAAATAGCTGAGGAGTGCTAGTGAAAAATGAGTAGGTAGTTCCACAGCTGGAACGGGGGGGGGGGAGTAGAAATTCCTCATCTTCCATTGGATCTGCATGCAGCCAGACTCTCTTTGATGCCCATGGAGACTGCATAATGGACTCACTGGAAATACCCATGGCATGTAGGAATTACATACACTGTTAAATTCAGAGTTTAACTATTTGCGCCATATCAACTGTGTTGTGCTGATCCTCTGGTGAGTGCTACACCTGCCACAAATGTAGAACAGTTTGACTTATCTCGACCTTCTTTTACTGTCTCTCCTATTGGAATCAGGCAGCAGATCAATTCAGTCCTACCTTCTAATTCAAACTTGTCTTAGAGAAAAATATCATGCCAGTCACTTCTCTTTCCACTATCATCAGAAAACATCAGTATTATGGCTCTGCCTGTGAAAGCATCATCTGTCTGAGGAAAGCAGTCGAGCTGAGGAATTTGCTTTGGACAGTAGTAATGGATGGAGTGGTGTCCCTGATTTCAGGTATCTGAGGAAGAAAATTATTGCATAGTGTTCATCAAAGCTGAATGGCTTCTTAGCCAGAACAGGTTGCAAACTCAAGGAATACCACCCTGGAAAACCTATCAAGAGAGAATGCAATTCAAAAACCCTTATTTCTAGCTTTTTATAAACCCTACTAACAAGAGAATTTTACTGACAGGAGACATTCATCTTCATTCATTTACAACAGTCACCTTCTACATTCAAGAAGCATTTTGACTGACAGAGAAAAGCAAAATAGACTCACTGGGGAAAGCTTACGTATAATTGAACTTGGAAACATCTGTAAGCCACTGTTATTTTTATAATTATATGAGTAACATTGTCTTGGCTTGTGCTCATAGGATTGACATGAGCTATATAAAGCCAGGTAAAAACCAGCTCCCCTCTATTCCAAAAATGCTGGGGTGCTTCATAATTTTTCCCACCTTTTGTCTGCAGTCATGTTGCTTGAAGTCGCATTGCCTGCCTGGTTGCTTACATGGCTGTCAACCTTGCGGGGGCTGCTGCCCCTTGGACCACCTGACTGAACAGTTTGTATAATCGCTTCCTAGCCCAGCAGGCTGAAAATGAGCTTAAACAGGACATGTCTGCAAATCAGATTTGGCCCAAATGGTGTGATTCAAGGAGCCTGTGAGCGAAGTGGCCAGCTGAGTAGCAGCCTTTCTTGGATGCTCGATTTCATCTAGAAGAAGATATCTGTACTTAGATGCAGCCTGCCTTTCCCAAAGCACCTACCTTCCCTCAGGGGCAATACCACAGCCCCTGGGCATGGCGCAGGGGGTGCTTCATACACACCCTGCTTTGAGGCGCTGCTTCACACCAAGCACAGCAAGGCGGGTGCCAAAGGCGCCTTCTACCAGGGCTCCACAAAGTCGGGCTGCATCAGTGGTAGTGAATAGCTTTGCCTTGCAAACTGTCCACCTAATTCTGTTTTGTGGTGTGAAGAACTAATAATGAAATTTGTTAGTGTTTCTGTGCAGTTCTGCCTTTGGAAAATATCCCAAATCTGCTGAATTAGTGTGAGCTGAGTGACACAGTAATGATGGAGGAGTCTTCAGAAGGTCCATCTTGTGATAGTTGATAAAGAGCTAGAAAATGTTGCCCTTGCACAGCTTTGCCAAGGACTTTTTATGCATGATACAGTAAATCATGATTGTCAGCAGCACATTTTTGGTACTGCCAGTAGTTAGGAAGATCTTCCATCTGAATGAGATTTGGAGGCATTCTTCACCTCCAGAGTAATGAGTTCTGAATTTTGATTTTGTTCTTTGTCAGTACAGTGCTTGTGTTCAAAAGGAATATTGCAGGGAGACCACCCTTCTTGCCCTGGGAGTTCAGCTCTCTTCAGTAGTGTACATCGCTCACCATGGCAATGGGAATTGAATTTTACGCTCCCTGAGCTCTCCTGGATACTTAAACCAGCCTCATGTAATACTATTGTGGCTGGTGTCATTGTACCACTGAAAACTAAACGAATGAATAAATTAGAGCTGTGGCATTTTGGATTGCTAAATTGCACCCAAGCTTTTTTGCAGTCACAAACTCCTTTTCTGATGACAGGATGATACTTATTAGACATTTAGGCAAACCATTGTAACAAATGAACATGAGAAATACAGTAGCAAGGCTGTATATCAGGGAACCGAGAAGGGATTATCTCTTAAGAAACCTCTTCCCAGCACCAATTGCCTTTTGACTGGAGGGCCCCTTCATATTACACAACAGTTTATTCTCCTTTATTGATGCAAGTAATCTCAGTTTATGGCTCCTAGCACGATCTCTTCCTGCTTGGCCTTTTAGCTGCCTTTAATATAGAAGCTATTCCCATCTTCTTGAAAGCTTGTGCTCCTTCGGCTCTCAGATTTCATCCTGCTATTTCATTTATCTCTGAATATCCCTCAAAGTCACTTCTGCAGAATTCGTTTCCCCCATCTCAGTTTTGTGCGGTTGTCCTCCAAGCCTTTCCCTCATCACACTTACCACGTTTCTCCTTAGCCAGTCTCAGCCAGGCAGAGAGCCGCACAGTCCCCTTGGCTCTGCTCCCCGCTCTGGGGCTCACACTCATGTCGTACTGCTGCTGGTCTCTGCTGTTTCATTCTAGATATCTTCTGTTTGTTTCATCTATCCAAAATGGATTCCTGATCTGTTTAAGTCCTTTTGGATGCCCAGAGGGCTCAAAACAAGGTGATCTGGACTATGGCTTGATCATTTGTCCCTGGCTACCTGGTGCCCCTTTGCCCTTGGCCCTGGGATTTTTGTCACCCATTGGTAAGCCAGTTTGGAGAGTGACAGCCAACAGAATAATAACCCTATACATTTGTTTTTTTTCAGTGTAACTCCCTGAATTGATCCGTGTTAGCCTAAATGAAGGGTCAAGAAAATTTGGGAATGCATTGAGAAGCCTTCCCATGCCAGCTACTATAGCTGCTCAGCTGTAAGATGAAGCTCACCGCAGCTTCATAGGTTGTGGCTCATTAAACATAAGCACGAGTTGTGTCAGGGAGGGCAGTCCCATTCAGAGAGAAGCACCGTTTTTCATCTCTCCATGTGTTTTCATCTCTCCGTGTGACCACAGAGAGTGGCACTAAGCATTGCCTGAAGGCAGCGTTGGGTTGTTGTGCCCCAGGGAAGCTGGGCAGCTGACTCATTACAGGCTCCTGCACCTGGGGATGCTGTTGGCATTGCTATATGCTACTAATCCTCCCAGGATGGCGCTTGGAGATGCTGATGCCAGGGAGAAAGTTATTTCATCAGTGGGAATGAAGGGTTAATGGGATGAGATAAAAGATTGTCAACTAGTGGAGGGAACTGGTGTTGTCTTGGATAACACCCAGATGAAGCTAGCAGAGCCAAAGTGCTGCGAATGGTGCTTGCCCATTAAGGGTGGAAGTGTTGCAGGGGCCCAGAGAGCGGTGCCTGCATTGCCCCTGCTCTCGGTGCAGTGCTGTTCAAAATGTTCTTTCTGCTAGAAATATTAAATGAGAAACTAATGCAATAAAGATTTTCACAGTCTGACCCTTTGATTTACCATGAAAGGCATTCAGGATATGTAGGCAGTATGAAATGAAACACCTCCTGACAGGGGGCTAGATTCAAAAAAGAAAATTGTTCTAAGTGCACATGCTGAACTTTCGAAATCTGTTTTCCTGGAGAGGGATAGATATAATCCTCCACTTAACTGCTCCCCTGAACTCAGACCAGAGTGATCCATTTGACTGTGGAATAGTTCCCTGAGGAAAGCCATAAACCTTTATTGCTTGGGGATGTTTAAAATTAGACCAGACCCACTGTGGTGTTCAGCATAGATGAAAGCAATGTGCTTCAGGGAGCGAAGTACCACGAACAACCTTACGGAATGGACTTTCCTTCATCAGGGGAGGAACAGGATGCAAATTGTTCTTTCCTATCTACAGTTTCTGCAACTCTGCTGAATACTGTTGGACTCGAATACAGCAGTTTCAGGATGCGGTTGTACAACTCTTTTTTTTTTTTTTTTTTTTTTTTTTTTCCCAATAATTTAAGCTAATTTAAGTATTTATCACCTGCCAATTTTTTCTTCCTGATTACATGTTGCCCCTTTGTCCTCAGGAAGAAGAAAACACTATTTCCAACTGTTTTAGTTCCACAAACAGCCATATCAATGCTAGTTTTGGGACAGTTGAAGAAAAAGGATGGGGCAGGAATGAGCAATAAGAGTTGCAGATGGGGAGAGAGAAGGTGTATGAACCATCCGGCAGTCAGTGACATCCAGGTAGAAAGATGGGCATGTTGCTGTCCATGGTGAAGTTATCCTGGCACTGTAACCATGGATTTTAGGGATCGGATGAAGACCTACATTGTAAACACCAAAACCTTGTCTTGATCAGTTTTCATGTAGCAACTGACTTTGAGGGACAGTTTAACTAAAAAGAGAAGATATTTATTCTATCAACTTTTGATGCTCTCTCCTCTAGACCACTAACAGCATCTCATACTGAATTTATGCTTATTTCCCTTTTTGAAAGCAAACAAAAAATGCACTTAATCACTTGTGAATGAACCTTAAGGTAAATTACCAGCTTTTTAACTGATACTTTTCCTGGAAATCTGTTATTTGGAATTGAGATAGGTAGCCTCCAAGACCATCATAAATGGAGGAGTTTACAAAATAGAGATGACGCTGGCTCTGAGTTTCATTCTGTTCTTCCAAATGTAGGATTTGTCAGCCTCTTGGCTTAGACTTGCTTATCACAACCTCTGGCAGCAGCCTGCCCCTGTTGCTTCTGCAAGAGGAACACTTATCTGTATGTCAGCCTTTTCAGATCACAGCCGGATCTGATAGGTTAAATGGCTATCAGATATGAGTGCTTCTGTGCACATTAGTCAACCACTGCAGTTGAATGACAGATCATTTCTTTGTAGTGGTGCACAATGCCAAATGTCTCTGTTCATTGCCTTCCTCGCAGCCAGCTATGGAGGCCTGCTAATTTGATTGCATAAATTAGAAGGACTCAGTAGCAGGACTTTAACTTAACTGCATCTAAGGTGCTTGTGTTGTAGAGCTACTCCTCCCTGGGCCTTGTCTGTCTATGCACTTGTTGTATATTTGAGTTAAGTCACATGGGGTTGGAAGATGCCATGGATGCAGATTTCTGCTAGTATCTTAGGCTTGAAACCAGCTGTGGCCATAGAGGACTACTGTGGCTATCTTGTTTGAAAGGTTGAGCTTGTTTAATTGCTTTGTTTGTTTTTTTCTTTTTATTCTTTATAGTATTCTTCCCCCATGTTAAGCTGTTGCAGAAGGAAAGAAAGTTGACATGAGTTTGGGTCCAGCATCAGTCCCTCCAGCAAAACTTCTTGATTCATCCACTTCTTTCTTCAAGTTTTGTCCAAGGCTGAAAAAATTCAAACTGTGTGTGTGACAGCTTTCCTTTTTCTACCTTCTCCCCCGCAAGGTCTCAAGGCACATTATAGCTATTATTTAGAGGCATGAAATCCCTCTGCCTTTTGAAACTATTATCCTCTATTATTCTTCATAAAGGAAAAAGAAGGTTTCAAGAGATTAAGTAATGAGCAATGTAATGGTTACCCAGAACTCTCTGACAGGGCCAAGAATAGGTTATAAACTCCGTAACTCATCAGGTCTCTACAGTGATCGTAAAAACAGGTTTTAGTCTTTACAGTTTCAGAGGTTTTACTTTAAAAAGATCATCACATCAGTGAAATTTAAA
Organism: Nothocercus julius; assembly: GCA_013398735.1. Classification (NCBI taxonomy): domain Eukaryota; kingdom Metazoa; phylum Chordata; class Aves; order Tinamiformes; family Tinamidae; genus Nothocercus; species Nothocercus julius. The sequence goes on along the minus strand of VZSV01000044.1, from coordinate 484,471 downwards.
ACAAATTCCTCTTCCAAAAAGTCCACCAGAATGTTTTCTCTGAGTTACTGGCTCTGCTTTTGTGAGTCCTACCATCTGAAGGGCAGTCAGAGCTGCTTTGAGCTCAAGCTTTGGCTTGAGCAATATTGGTGTCCTGAAGCTGGCTCAGGAGACCAAAGTGGGCAGGGTAAAGAGTGTTCCTTTGGTCTTGGCCCTTGCTGCTTCAATATCATGAAAAGTATACAACTGAATATCAATTAATTTGCATTCAACCTGGTAGCCCTTCTTCTCAAGCCTCCTTTTTTTCCTAAAGCTGACGAGATGTCACGAGGAAGTGACAGGGCAGTGACATTTTCCGTATCATGGTCCACTTCTATTTGAAGAAAAAGAAAAAGAAGAAGGAAGAGAAATAAAATGTGTCCTGAGGAAGCAAGCTTAAGCTAGAAAGCTTTTCAGTCCGCTTGAAATAAGAATGCATCACAATGTACTTTTTCCCTCCACACCAGACCCCTGTTTCCTTACAAGGTAGACTGGGTATAAAAGGGGTTTTGCATTATTTATTAGTGTGCCTCTGTCACACATAATGAGGGCTATAAAGTATGTAAGAGTTTATAATTGGCTATCTGCAAGAAGTAATCCTAAGGGGGCTGTGTAGGGATCAAATAAATTATGGTTCATTAAAGTAGTTATGCCAGGGATATTAGAAAATTGTTTTTAGTTGGAGGAAGAAAAAGAAGGAGAAGCAGTAAAAGAAAAATCCTCATGGCTTCCCAGACCCACTTCTGTCACAGCTTTTACAGTCTGAGGCAAGATTTCAGTCCTCCTGTTTAAAATTCCTGATGTGTTCAGGATGCCAAATAAGCAGTTGCCAAGATACTTGTACAAATAATGCATAAATGGAGTTTATCTAAATTGTTTTATTAATAAACTTTGCTGAACTCTCCCATCGAGTTAAGCAGGGATCCCAATTCCCCGCGATCCACTGTGGGCACATCAGCTATCAGAAATGAAACTTTTATCTCTCCTTCTCAAGGGGATGTGAATGCCTGGCCCCCCTTTCCTGAACACAATTATTGTTCTGATAATTCAGAACAAGGAGTCAATGGTAGTAAAATACAAAGAAAGAAAAGATGAACAGCTGGACCTAGAAACTGCAGTGGTATCATTTTAAAATGAACATTTACATTTCAGAAAAGCTGTGATGAAAGTGATCTCCATGTTTTTGACTTCTTTGCACCGCTCTTCTGTTGTCTCTAGAGATAATTTGTGCTACAGGGGAGGCACACAGTCCATAGGCTAAAAGATTGAATCACATAAGTTAGACAAGGAAAAGTATTGTCAGATCCAGGACAGAGGGAACATTCCCCCCTTACAGCAGCTGTTGAGTTTTATTCTAATCTCAAGCAGGAAAGCAAGGTAGATCAGATATTCTCTCATTATAAAATTTACTTGCTCTTGAACAAGCAGTGGAAATTACCTGAAGCTGAAGACTCCAGGTTATCAGTCTCCTGTAGACTTCTATATCCTAATACGGGATCAGCGTTCTAGGATGAAGCAGCATGTAAATATTTGGCACATGATGGGAAGGGGACCAAGGAAGCCTCTAAGAATGAAACTATTGGCAACATTTCCTAGCAGCCTCGTGTTGTGTGAAAGCACAGGAGGCTCCTGCTAGCTGCAATGTCCAAGTTTGTTGGAGGGGCTGTATCTGAACTTCTCTAACTTACTCAGTGACAGTCAAGGCAGATGGCAACCTGAAAACCTAGCTCCAGATTTTTTGCTCTTTGCTAAATGCAGAATTATGACAAACAACTTTGTCTTGAGAACACTTGCGGATGGATTTAGCTGCATTACAATAAACACGGTGCGATTAGCAAGGATGCCCATTTCAGGTCTGAAGTATAAACTGAGGGGATTCAAGCAAGGATCAGCAGCAAGTGGGCAGCTGTATGTACCGCAGAATTCAGTTAGTTCTGAATGAGCAATGCACATAATGCTTAGTACGAAAGGATAGATGAAAATATGGGACTTCTTTTCCCTGAAGGCTTTATCAGTAGTATAAACTCCATAATTAGTTGCTTCTGCAGCCAGCTAATGTTCATCTTGTGACTTGTTTATTTTTTGTTTCCATTTGAGTCATATTTTCCCTTGAACCTTTTAGAAGGTCCAACAAATGCTACTACTGCTGTTTATCCCTCACTAGTCTTAGGTCCAAATGAGAATGCATTCTTATATCTAGCAATTGCATGCTCCAGTCACCAAATATTTATCCATTAAGTCAATGATCTTGTAAATTGGAGTAGAAATATTAAGTGCTGGGGATGACATCAAGGCTGTGATAGGCTTTTATCAAGGACAATCTTTATAGCAAAGATGTACTTGAGTCTTTTGCTGATCATAAAGCATCGTTTCTGAAAAACTTGTAGGAAGGGAGAATAGCAATAAGCTCTGAGAACCACACATTTTGCTTCAGGATTTTGCTAGTTAGTTTGCCCATCACTTTCAAGGTCTTGATTTAACTTGCCTTTTTTTTTTTTTTTTTCTCAGTTGAATACATGAAATATGGTTCGTTACTGAGTTGCTCTGATCTTACTTTGGCATTGCAAAAGACTTCAAACTGAGATCTGAGGTCATCATGGAAGAGTTGCACATCTCTCATGCACCTGTCTTCTTTACCAGAGAGAGCTAAATGTGCTTGAGATTTTGGTAAGGTTATCCATATGGTTTGTTTCTGAAGAGGACTAAGTGGCACTGCCAAATTCTTTTGAACTACAGATGTGCAACATATAACAAACTGCAGATCTTCTCCAAAACTATGATTTATCACTTTTTCTGACAAACTGAAAAATGGTGCCTATTTGAGGGAAATTGACTTGATATAGTATTTTCTCCACTTCAGATTGGGCCAGTTTTTAAGTTTGGATGACTTCAGATAGAAAGCAGAGAAAATTCCATATTTTTCATCTGCTTTAAAAAAGAAAAATAAACACATCTCTTTCTTGGGTATACCATATGAAGCAGACTTTAGGGTATGTATAAATCATTAGAAACAAACCACAGACGGTGTAACAAGCTGGAACACTATTCTGTGTCATAAAGTTCATGCGTGCTAAGCTATATCATCCCCTTTAATGAAAACAACATAGCTGAGAATGGGACAATAGCTACTTTTAGTTTACCTGGGAAGCTGTACAAGCGACTGACTGTACACAGAGCCTATTTTTGGTTAGACTGGACACCATTTCTTTTGATTTTGCTTTGTAATTTCAGGACAAAGGCAACACGCATTGAATACACCTCTGTTCAGGCATAGATTAATTTATGTGCTCACTACATGCCCTGTGAGTAGCCTCATGGACACGGAGACATTCAGAAAGACTGCTAAAGAATACTGCAGCTACAGTAGCAAACAGTAGATTAAGTTGGTGTCTCCTTCACTGGTTCCCATGCATTTTATAACTCTACAGCTTTCTATGACTTATCCTTCAGAGAGCTGTACACTGTAGCGAGAGATAGCTCTACCCTGTAGTGAGATATGCATGTGATGGCTGTGGGTCTATATATCACCAGTTTCTTGCCTTTGGCATTTTCCATAGTCAGTGATCTCATGCAGCTAAGCTGTCGTGTAGGTCTTTGAAGAGCAGAAGGAGACTGTGAAGCAGCAATGCAAATAGTGTAGTGGGAAAAGTGATTCTTAGCTTTGTTTGGTGACTGGCACTGACTTTAGAGCACCACAGCAGTTTATCTCATTATAATATTTCTCTTCCAGAGAAGATGTTTCCAACTTCCTTTGTTTTGAGGGGTCTTACAGACTTCCCAGTAGAACTGTAGACCTATTCAAAGATTTTTGTGGGTATAGATTGCTTGCAGAAACTTGCTCAATAAGTAGTCCAAAGATTGTCAGAGCGTCTGCAGACCAATACTGTTTTGCGTTAGTATTCCTTGAATATGAGTAAAGTTTTAATAAAATGGACAGTGGTTGATCTTCTAGTAGTCTTTTGTTGCTGTACAGGTCAGCCCCCCAAAAAAGGCAAATCAGAAACCCTGAGTCCTCCAGATTGGTGGGGAGCAGGCATGGGTATGTAGTATCTCCTGGTAGGTGCATGCTTTTCATCAGTTCCTGTTCCTCATCACTTCAAGGATACGAAATGAAAGAACTGGTCAGAACAGTTTTGTTGCTTTATCCAGCATCTACAAACTGTTATTTTTTTCTACAGTTCACTGAACAATTACACTTGTCAGAGCAATTCTTTGGGATTTGATCAGTTTTTGAATATTTCCAATGGCTTGAACAATCTAGAGGCAAGTAAGTGGAGTGGCGCTCAGGAGACTTGAATTTCCACTGGAGATTCTTCCTTAGAAGAATCTTAGTCCACCCAGTCTGTATTCTAGAGAGATGCCAATGCCCCTTCATTTATCCTTTTTGTCTGTTTACGTATCCTCACAGGACTCTGACGTGGGATATGTTCCTTTAGTCTTCTCCTTGTGGTTTTCTGTGAGATCAGACTACTTAAAGGGAATTCCTTAGAGCAAGGACTTGGAGCTTCTCCAAAGGCTCCAGCTGGCTCTGTCCAGCTTCCAGGTGATATTGTATTTCATATTAATGAAAGTAAATATGCCTTATCTACTATGGCTACATGGACAATTATGCAGTTTGTGAAGTTAGTTATTAAACTACCATTTATTAATTACAGCAGGCATCCTTGTGTTTCTAATGGAGCTATTTCTATTTAAACACACTGTGTCATGTGCCATATGCTGCTCTAGACTCTTTGAAGCATTTGATTCTGAGCCTCAAAATGATGGTGTGAGCACACAGATGGGTTGTCACATAAAGAAGTCTGATGGCATGTGATAACTCTCTGGCTTCTTTTTATTTTTTATTTTTTTTTCATAAGGCTCATAATATACAAGCACCGATCATGGCTTGCCAAACAAAAATGAGCTGACAGTCAAACTCCAGAGTGTTTTCTGGAGCTCTTCAAGCATTTCAGTTCCACTCTTCAGCTTCACTCTGCATTTAAATGGGCCAGTACTCATCCTTTTCAGAATGAGCAGTGTCAATCATTTTGTAGTATGACAAACTCGGCTAGGAATGATGCATAGACTCACCAAAGCTAGTCTAGTGGTCTAGCTCCATGGTGGCATTTGAGGCATGTCAAGGCCATTTTGAAGGTACATCTATTTTTTTTTTTCATAGAAATAGCTCTTTTTAAAAAAATATAGAGACAGATTTACACTATTAAACAAAAGAACTTCTCCTTGGCTTGCTCTTCTCCCCTAACATTCAGGTCATTTCCCATAAAGGGAGGCTGGATTCATAACAGAAACTGAGGCATTTGCATACTCAGGGCATAATGAGGGCAGGACGATAGAAGATAAAGGTGAAAATAACATGTAGGCGACTGGGTAGGTTTCAGTTAAAGATACATACACTTACTGAAGGTGTCTACAACGCAGGTGTTTACCCTTGGGGTAGGCTTCTAAATGCATTAAGATCAATGAGTGTGTAGGGTGAGACTCATCAGCCTAAATTTGGATGTTTTCGCCGTTAGAGACACCCTGGGGTCTGCAAGATCTCTGCATGGACTGGCAGGTAGGACATAGGGCTTAGGAGAGAGTTGCACGATTCTGAAGTGGCAGCTGGAGGCCAAGGGAGAGACTGCAGAGAACTGTTAGAAGGTGCCTATGTGTGGGCAGTCAAATCCCACTTCTAGTCAATACTGCCAAAAGAGCACAATTCGGATGCCTGCCTATGACTGCCTACTGCTTTTGGGGTGCCTCCAGCTGGGCTAGGAGCATCTGACTTTCCTTGTTGGCTCTGTGTCATATCTGTCAGCCCTTTGTGAATATCTTTGTTAACTTAGACTTAGGTAGACTTAGATATATCCTAGACATAGACCAATGTATGTGCATACTTTAGGATGAGACGAGTAGGGTTTCAATCCATTTGCCCATGCAGGGACATCTCATCTTTTGATATGTCATCTGAGTCATCCGGAAAGGATGACTCACGCTCTTCTGGAGCAGCAGCAGATGACCACATGGGATACCACACTTAAATGCCACTGGAGTCCTGAATGATGGAAAGACATTTCCCTAAGTCATTCATGTTGGATGAGATAGCAGGAGATCTTCTAGTCCTACCTCCTACTTAAAGCAGGATCAACGTTCAAACATGGCCATGATGTGACTTTAATGGGTTCAAACATCCAATTTAACAAACAAAAGCAGGATAATCTTGACTTATTCAAACTGCTTACTGCTTGTGACTTGTGTCTAAATACTGAAGGACTTGCAGTCTAGGTACTTTCCCACTTACTTATCCTTGGGGGGCATAACCAGTGGATACTATGTGAATCCTGAAGGAGAGAAAGCTGGTGATGTGGAATTTCCCATGTCCAGTCACTTGTGCCCATCACACATCAATTGGAAGAAATGGCCATGATGAAGACCTTCCTGTATTTACCTGATTTTAACGTTTTCTCTCATTGTCTTGGAGATTGCCCCACCTTTGGAGCTTCCATTGGAAAGATATTGTGATTGGTACTAAATACTAGCTGTGGGAATACAGGAGGGAATGTAAGAGGGAAGTAAGGGAAGCAGCCTAGAGTTCCTACTTCAGGAATGCACCCTCTCAATCAATCAGTCACATTGGTGATCAGTTGGTACATCCTCAAGTACCCTATACTGTGATTTTATGGCCAGTTTTAGCCTCATTTGACCTTAAACAATAATATGTAAATTGCCTGGGCAGGTGATGTTTTCCTTGGATTTCTGTAAATACACCTGTATATGAATACTGTGATATGAGAAACAGTAATAAAGGAAAATTAAATTAATTATCCAGGTACACACTGCAATTCAACTAGTTTTAAAGATCATATTACTCCTCCTACTATATACATTAAATAGGATTAAACATTTTTTATTAGTAGCAGTAGTAGTAGTATCTAGTGCCAACTTGTACAGACTACGAATTCTGTTTACTGCTGCTTTACAATATCTGGTTATAAAAAATACCTGCAGGAGTTATTTTTGATGGTTGGAAGTGGAGGAAGCTGCAGACTCTTGAAGTACCTGCAAACATCACCAAACATCACCTGCAACAGCACCTGCAGTGCTTTGAAAGTGGTGCTAGACCTTTCCCCTCCACAGTAGCCACTGCCATGGCCTTGTTACTGGTGCCTTTGTCAAGCGGCTCATTAATTCCCTTCCATTTATCAGCAGCTCTGTGCTTTATTCCTCTTCTTTTCTTTCTTTTTTGTTTCTTTTGTGTTTCTCTTGCATGCACCCTATTTTTATGGCACCTTCAGTATTATTTTAAAAACTCCAGGGGCCAACTAGAACAGATCGAGCACTTGCAAAGTAACATCTCTGGCTGGGGGGGATTTCCCCCTCAAAGCCTGAAGCACCTCTGTAGTAATGAGCACACCACCTTTGATCAAGTGAAAATCAAAGTGAAGTCAAACTTTATCTGCTGCAGAAGTAACACGTGCACTTTCCACTCCCCAGCACACATCGGTGGCCTACGGTCAGGGAGAAGGCAAGGGCTGCAACTCTCCCAAGACAAGAGCCACAGGCAGGAACATCCCTTTGTTAGCACCACGTGGGAAGCTGGCAGGCATTTATAGTGCTTTCTCTTGCTTCCATAGCCAATGGACTGGATTTCCCTGGCTTTCCCGGAGTTCCTGTAAGTAGCAGCAAGCAGGAGGTAGTTCTGCCACTGTGGCTGCTTGCTGAGGCTCGGCACAGAGCAGCAATGAGTGCTCACAATGTGGAGCAACCCAAAAGAACAGAAAATGTATATTTTCTTAAGTGAGAGAAAAGAAGAACTAAACAAAGCCAAATGTATTCCATTGAAACTCAGCACCTGAAGGAGGGGGATGGTATATTTCTCCAGGGTTGTCTGAAACCCAGGTCTAATGAAGGTCTACTGTTTCCATACTGCTAAAGATGAGGCAGTATTACTGGAGAAGGGCTCCATGACGCTGAGGTCCTTAGCATTTTTTTTCTCTGTGATTTTGCTGCTGCTTTTTTGTTTGTTTATTTTTTCCTCTATTAGGCATCCACCTAACATCCCGATGATTTAAACTCTGTGGCAGAAACACCTTGGCCCTGAACCAGCCTGCTCTTCCCCATCCCGTGACCCTTATGGATAGGACTGGGAGGACTTCTGGGGCAGCGGGAATACCAGCTCTCTTCATGTGCCCCTATTCCTTCCACCCTCTTCCCTGGTGAATCCCTGCCTGGACACCTAGACCAGGGGCACCTCACAACTGCTCGACTCTTTGTGGGAGAAGCTGGAAATCTTACACTGGATATATGTCTGTCTTAGAGGTTGACACAAATGTCTTCAGAGTGCTGTGAGACACAGCCCAGGAGAAGAGGTTGAGCTAGTGATCCACACCAAAGCTGTATGTCTTCACTTATGCTCTCTGGGGGAGACTCTGTCCAATAATATACAAAAGGAACTGGGGAAGAGGCTGTTCTTAATTGTAACACCATAAGGTGCGAACATTATTTGGCCTATTATTTTCATATTTATAGGAAAAAAAAAAAACGTTTAGGATCTCTTTTTATATTTGTGCCTCTTTTGAATACAAGACCAGAAGACAAGACTTATGGCTCCTGACAGATATTGGTATAAATGGCTGTACTTAGATTAGATGAAAGCAGCATTAAGGAGGTATTAAACATTTATTGTATTTACTCACATTCTAGGCAATTATGCCCTCTTTCAAAATATTCCTTTTCAATTCTGGCTAAATAAGGAACCAATAAAAGCCCCATATTGAGTGACTAGCAATTCAATGGAGAACCGTTACTCAAAGTTTAGATCTCATATTTAAGCCTAAGCAAAACCTGGCTCAGGTTTATCCTTGGATTTTGTGGGAGAAAGATAGTAAGTGGTAATGGATTGATTTAATTACTTTTTTCTAACAGAAGAGCAAGGGAGAAACAAAGGGATAGAGAGATGATATCAAGAAAAGCATTAGTAGTGTGACCCTCAGAGAGGAGAGGCTTTTGAGTGAAGATCTGGGAGCTGCAAGTATAAAAATACCCTTCCTTGCTAATTGAATCTTAGGCTGAACTTTGACAGCAGCGGGAGCCACTCTGCCTGCAGATTGCCATGGCCCGGCTCCCTTAGCTCCTCTGTTTGCTCCTTTGGGTCCTTTGCTTTGTCCGGGCCCTGGAGCTTGACTGAATGTGCTCTGAACCATTTTTATCACTCTGCAATTGCTGTTTGGTTGCAGCTCCTGAACAAGTTCCTCATCAGGGACTTGAGAAGCTCACTATTTCTGCTAAAATCATAGTTTTTAGCCAATTCTTTTTTAAGCCCGTTGTTTATTGGCTGGGGTATATCCATCTTGAAGCTGACAAATGATCTTCCTGTACTAGCTCAATTTCACTTGCACACTGCAGGGTCACTTTTATAGCAGGTAAATATTTTACTGCCATTATCATGAGGAAAGTTTCTAAATCACATGAAATAGAGAGTAAAAGTCTGTGCTTCATCTGAAAATTGGTTTTGTTTTGCTTGTAGAAATACTGTATCTTCAAATGGCAGATGGGAGTGTGAAAACTTTCTATCATCCTTGAAGATCAGACTGGTTTATAGAGAAAAAAAATGCGATGGGGAAAATCATTATAAAAATGGCCTTGAAAGAGATGACTTCAAAATTTTTGTCAACTTCTCCAGATGGTCTGATTTTCTATCAGAAGAGCAGCGTTCACTAGAGTTGTCCATGAAAAAAATGCCAGGGTCCAAAATGTAAGGGGGAAAAGTAGAATATAGAGGAGAAAAAAATAAAAATAGAAAAGAAGATATTAAAGGAAGATTTATCTCACTAAAAAGTGACTTAACATATAGCAGCAATTAAGTTCTGTTTTTATTTTCTCTCAGTACTGCGCATAGCAAGCTTGATCATTTTCTTTTATTTTTCTAGGTGAAATTTTAGATTTTTTTTTTTTTTTTTTTTGAAAGTAACATTGAGTTCCTTACATCTCGAGAGAGACTTTCCAGGCCCTTGATTACAGCTGGACATCTCCTAGTGCTGGTGAAAGAGGCTCTTTCTGGTACCTGAGCAATCACATTCACTGCATTTGTAGGGTATAACTGGAGTTAGGGTTATACAGAGAGGAATACAATTCCTAGTGCCCTCATAAAAGGCATTGCAAGCTCTTAAAAGGGCCATAATCAAGGAAAGTCACCACTGGTTTACTTCCTATTTGAAAATGCCTTTTTTTTTTTTTTTTTATCTGCAAGACTCTCAGGCTATGTCCAAAGCTAAGTGCTTCACTTACTGCCATCGCTATCTTATTTTATTGATCAAACTGATTTTTTTTTTCTTCCCATCAGATTTTTCCAAATTGTGTGCTTAGTTTTATCCTATGAAAGGGAGAAGGAAGGACATTGGGGAAGGGTTGGCTTTTGAGGAGGCAATGAACTAATGGGCTGAGAACCCAACAGGAATGACGTGCTTGTGAAACGGGTCCTGCTAACTAATGATCAGGACAATTACAAAAAAATTAATTTATGGTGCAATGCCTATGTGTGTCATATGCAGCACATCAGATCTTCAGGCAGAGGCTCCCACTGCAGCCACACTGACAGTCCAAGGACTGCCCACCATAGAGATGCATAAACATCAGTTTTTGTGCATTTACTAGTCCTGTTTGGCCTTGGCTTCTCAGAGCACAGCCATGCAAACAAGCCTTTGGCCAAATCTAGTTAATGTTTCTTGGTTTATTAATCTTTCTATATTTATTATTTTACACCTGTCTATATCCAGGCTATTTCTGGGGATATTAATAGGTGTTCATATTTTACATCTTTGAGTAAGCTGATTGCTTCATGCCACAAATCATGTATTTATCACTTCAAAGATGGAACTTAGATTTGTGCCAAGCCACTAATGTAATTACTGTCCTGTCGTCTCTTTCCTCTCCCCCTCAGCAGCATCAGCCATATGCAGAACTACTTATTTTTGATCAGGAACTCTGCTCCAGACAAACAGCAATTGTTTTTCAAATACTAAGTGTTTGTACAGTACGATCACATGTTGTACCTGCAGCAAGAGTGCTAATGAAGGTTGTTGTTTATTTCATCTGTCCCTGGGAGGGATAGAAATTGCTCCGGGTAATCCTCTCCTTGGCACCCTGCTTTGTAGCTGTGCAACCTCTAGGCTGTAGGCATGGCACATCTGCAGGGCGCAGTTGTGCATTGCTAGCAAAAGGGTTATGTGGTCACCCAGTGGGGTGGCAAGACCTCTTCAGCCTCAGTTAAAGTTATAACAACTTCAGTATGGACAAAAATGTGTCTTGGAGATTTTAAAGGTTTCTTTTGTTGTGAAGAGGATGCACCAGAGAGAGCAGCACAGTCAGGGCGATGGTAGTAATCGTCTGCCCGGGGTCAGGGCACAAGGCAATCCTTAACCATTAGTCACAGCGACTCTGAAGCTTTGCCTCTCTGGCTCCAGGCCCACCTTGCCCTCTTGCAGTATTTTGTGGCTTTGTGGCTCAAGATGCAGCACAGTGGATATAAACATCCCTGGACTGAGGGAGAAGCTGGACCCAAGTTTCCTTTATCATGGACCGGGAGCTCAGATGGCTCAGTGGGTAACTCACACTCCCTCTCAAATTGCACTTCAAAAAATAAGCCCAGCTCAGTCCGAAATCTGCTCCCAGACCAGGTGTTCATGCCCTCAGGTGGGTAGATGTGACCAAGGCTGGAGTTGGACCAGCATGTTCTAGGTGCTTCCTCTAATGTTTTTTGTTGTCGGGGTCTGGGCAGCTCCTCACGTACTGTGTAAGTGTTTTTAGATGACTTTTTGGAGGTATCCAGCTCTCTTCATTGACTGTGCAAGGAGCCTAGTGGCTAAATGGCCCAGTTAAATGTTGAAGCCAGGCGTTTAATCCAGGCTCTGCATTGCTGGCTCTGTTGAAGTGAGCCCTCCGGCTCTCCCTGCACGCGCCAGGCTAGTGTTTCAAGCCAGCTGTGACACTTGCAGCAGCAGTGATTAACAGATCCTCAGGCTTCACACAGAGCAAGAAGCCCTATTCATTTCTGAATGCAAAATTGCTCCGTAAGAGCTGGTCGCTGACAGCGCCAACATCTCCACTGTCATACGGCATGTCATCTGAAAGAAAGTCAAGTGCCTCCACTGCCAGCTAGCTCCATCCTACTGACTCCTCCACATCTCCAAGCTCCAGCTCCTTTCATGAAGCTGCTGTTTATGAACATCTTGCTGCACAGTCCCTTCTCCTTTTTATTTTTTGAATGACTGTAGTGGATAATGGAAGGTGACAGATGACAGTAATTACAGCAGGGCAGTTTGGTGTTTTTTTCCCCCTTTCCTTTGAAGAATGTTATTGGCATCCTAAGCATTTTAAGCAGCTGTAAAGATGGGTGTGGTTTCCTGCGTAGCTTAGCTGGCTAAATGCAATAACTACAGGGCAGGTCAGGATGTGCACTCTTGAGCTAAACCAGTACCAGTCACTTGCTCTCAAGTGAAGCTGCAAAATTGGCTTAAGCTTTTCCACTGGGCTTGTGGCATTTGTATTTAATTCAGATCTTTACATCGAGGTTGCAGCTGTTCAGTAGGATCTACATTCTTTGTGATGAGACAAACTGGCTACAGGCATGTGTATGAATTATTAGAGATTATAGTATGTAGACTTTTTGCTTTCCCAGACTATGATACTCGCATATCGTTGCTTACAAATGAAGACAGATTGATCAGGAGGAAGGAAGGGAATGAAGGGCTTTTGTGCCAGAGCTAATCACACCAGGAAGGCGCGGTCCAGCTCATAATATACGATTATCTCTAAAGGGAGTTCATGGTGTCCCATATACCATCCTCACTGCTCATTCAGACCTTGCCTATATCCAGCTCTGTTGTATTCATGCAGGATCCTGCTGAAAGGAATGAGGCAGGATCAGCACCATTATGCATACAGACACACACATGCTCATACATATCTATATATTTATTTATAGATATACACATGCCTCAGCATTAACCAAAACTTGTGAAATTTGAAAAAGGGAATCTCTCTACTGACCAATGGGCTTTGTGTCTTCTTGCAAGTTTTACACTGAAGCCAGCTCTGTGAGTTTAGCCTGCACCCTGCATGCAAGAACTACGTGAGAAAACTACCATTTCACCAATAGACCTAAATCCATGACAGGTGTATCTACCCCACCACAGGGAAATATTTGAAGGTCAATCAAAACCAGCTGAAATCCAGTGATGTCAAAAGAGATGTCAAAACAATAGCTTTAGGAGATGTATTCATATGGTACCTGTCACAAAATTAGCGTTTGTAAGAGCCATTTTGCCCGGTGGCACCACAATGCCGTGCTCCTGGCAGTCCCTTGATCTCTGGTGGGTTTTGTGTTCACTAAACCGAGCCTGCGAGCTCTGCAGGCAGCTGTTTTGTGGCTTTCTGCCTTGTTCTCTGCACATGAGCATGCTGCTGCTTGCGCTTCAGGGTCCCTTCACAAGCTTGATGTCCAAGCAGGACTAATCCTGTTTTGATCTGTCAGAAACTCTTGGAAAATATGAGAAGCGTCCTGCCCCTGACTGTTCCAGATTAGTAAGAAATTGGCTCTCCAAAAAGGGGCCATGTATGCACTGAAGTTAGGTGGTAGTTTCCCACTTGATCTCATTTTTGCAGTCAGTGAGGGCTGTGAGAAGAACAGAAAATGCAGGAGATGGTGGCTTGTGCTCTACAAAAGAAACTCAGCACTGTTAAAATTCATAGTTGACTGGAGAGCCAGCTCTTTTGGGGCTACAGACTTTTCCTGTCATAATACACCATTTTGCCCTTGTTCAGTGTATTCATTTCTGGAAGGCACGGTAAGGCCCAGAGGTAGGTGATGTGATCCAGTTATTAGATAGGATTGACTGGCCTTAACGGCCAGTTTCATCCAGACCAAGGCGCTCCACTTTGTGGAGTATTTTGAAAACACTAAGTACATGAGGTAGGCTGACCCCTACATCATTTATTTTCACTGAAGCTGGACTTTTGGACTTACGGAGATGAACTGACAGAAATGGGGAAGAGGATGGGATATGGAGGTGGAGAGGTCTGGAGAAAAGAAGGAAGGAAGGAAATTGTTAATGTTTATGGCCACTTTATCCAGTGTACCATCAGAGGCAGAAAGAGTGAGTAGAAAACCTTCCGAAAAGGACAAGCTCTAGAGGGGTGGGAAATGATCTAAGCAGTATTTGGGGGATGTGTGGCAGGAAACCACAGCAAAACCAACCTGTCACTACAAAAAACCCTAGTGGGAGCTACAAACAAGCAGTCCTGTGTGCATGCTCTAGACACTTGCTGCCTGAGAAGAGCATTTGGCAAGTGCTGAGGAGGAATTTGTGCTGCATTTCTGAGGGACGGGCAGCATCGTGATGATAACTGTCCTTTTGCTTGCTTGCAATGGTGCTTTTGTGCTCCTCTGACAGAACTGGACAGGAGGTTACCCAGAACTGATCTGTGACTAAGGGCTTGCTGCTCTTTCAGCAGATCCAATGTAGGCAGTGTAAGGCCTGCATTCCCTCCCTGCACACCTTTTCCTGCCCCTCACATTGAGGGGTCATTTTTAGGTCTCCCAGCGAGTGTCTTCAGAAATCCAATTGCACTGAAGCCAACCCAGCCACTGGTTCATTTTTTTGGCAGGTTCAGCAGGTTCTTTCTCCCTTCCACCACTATCCTCATTTCCAAAACTGGAGTTCTTCATTGCCCCATAAGGTTCTGCTGCTCTAGTACTTTGGGAGGCAGTGCTATGAAGGCTTTGCGATGTCCTTTTAACTTTAACAGTTCATGTGAATTTCATTTCATGTGAAAGCCATTTCTGAGAGCCTTTAACAAACGTAGACCCAGTTTTGCCCTAATTTCCCTTGCATGAGAAACATCTTTCTGAGAATTTAATTAGAAGCAGCTCTCATTTACATGGATTCTACCTGCTTCTATTAGCTCTGCAGCCCTAGGCGGGGAAATCGGAAGGTACTGTGAAAGCAGTTAGCAAAGACATTAGAAGCAACCATATCCAGGTCATGTAAAGTACTAAAACTATCTAGCGTTCATGTATCCTTAATTGCTTTTATCCCTTTGTAGCGGTTGGGAGAATATGCCATCTGAAAGGAGGTTGTCTCAGGGATTTCTTTTCCATTAAACAACGTAGATATGAAGAGAGGAGTAGGCAGGGATTGCCCAACCAGAAAAGGAAGAAGTAGAATTTAGTAGCAAGAAGGAATTTGAACTTAAGGGAGGAAGGTTGAAGGGGCAAATATTTGGCCCTGAACAGGGAGAGATGTGCTTGGAGCAGCAGCAAAGGAACTGCTTAGCTAAGAGCATCCAATATCTTTTGAGGAAAGGTGCACTTCCACTTCTGGATTTCAGTGCCTGGGTCAGGTGTGTCTTTGAGCATATCAGAAAAATTATAAGGTGATTTCTTTACTTTACAGGTTCATCAGTTATGTGTGAAGCTTTGGTTTCATGAGGATGGAGACTGTAAATATACACACATAGCCTCAGAACCGAGTCAGAAATCCCACTTGAGAATTGTATAACTTCCGTGGTGCCGCTGTCACCATACCCAGTGCTTTTCTTCACTGGAAGAGTGGTAGCAATGTCCAGAGGACATTACCTTTATTCTCGTTGCAAGAGAGATATGAGGTGTTGTGAAGCCAAGGAACTTGCCCAAGGTCAGCCAGGACAGCTGCAGACCTTGAAAACCTGTCCCAGTCCTGTGCTCTATCTAATAGGTAAAAGGCACCATTGCAAAACCACATTACAAGTTTTTGAGGACTTGTCTGCCCTTTCAGCCTGCAAAGTGCCAGGCACACTCAACTTGTTACCTTTGTAGTGATTTATTTTTCAGTCTTATAAAAAAGATCTTACAAAAAAGAGATAACATTTAAAGAATGTAACATATGTTTTACTTTTCTCTATAATGTCCTTTAAAATCTATATCAGAAAAAAAAATTATCAGCTACATCTGCTTTTTGGCAGCTGCTGCAATGACAGCTGAGAATGCAATATGACAAAAATGTCGCTTCTTCATGGGGTGATCCCCAGAAAGATCTTGTGAAGGGAAAGACTTAGCTAAGACATATTTGGTTTGGACAGCATGAAGACTGGAGAAAGAAAAGCATATTGTGAATGCCAAGCACAATAATAGGTGTAAGTTTTTTAAGAGGTCAGTTGTTTTTTGCTGAAATGGTTTGAAAACTTTGTGCAACATGGGATATGAACTGATCAGGTGACAGGAAATCTCTCTTTCTTGGCTTTTGAAGGAGTGGAAAATAAAGAAAAATGGCAAGCAATTAGTACAACTGTTAGTTTACTTTCTCCTGCTGGAACCATGGCAGACCCTGGTTGATTGTTGTTTCAATTAATCAGAAGTAATCAGCTTATAAATGCTGTGATTAGCACAGCTGCTATTTAACCCTGTATTGAGTTTTCCAAACAGAGTATGTAGTGGTTCTGCAGAATAAAATGGCAATTTAAAAGCATGAGGCTTCTTCCAGCACTTAGGCCAGCTGCAAGCAGATAACTAGCCCCGTAGGCAGCTCAGCTCTACCCTGTGGTCCAGACATCCTCTGAAAACACCATGCAGTAGTAGGGATCAAAGTGACTTGCAACTGTTCTAGGGACAGGAAGAGATTTTTTGCTGAGATTGCCATGTGGCAGCTTGACTTCTAACCCTTGTTTAAACAATTAGCAGTTGCTTGTGTAAACTCCTATATTTTTTTCTCTCCATAGGTTTGTTGATTGGCTCTGGTTGTGCTCTCTATCCTCTTGGCTGGGACAGTGAAGAAGTAAGACAAACCTGTGATAACCTTTCTAACCAATTTGAATTGGGTAAGTCACTGTGAGAGCATCACAGCTACGTTAGACTCTGTCCTATCTCCATAAAAGTGGAGAAAGGCAGGAAGGGCAGGCTTGGTGGAGCAATTTATTCCCCCCAGTGCAATTGTCTATCTAGGAAGTCTGGCATGCTCATGGCCTACTGAAGTTTAAAGAGTATGGTTTTGACTACTCACATACTGGGGTAACTGGTGATGTCTACACTGAGAGTGAAATGAGAGCTAGAGATGTGGCCAAACTAGGCTCACTTGCACATCGGTAGAGCTTCCTCTAGAGAGCTCATCAGGTGGTCCAAAAAAGGCCACATAAGGAGCTAAGCATTAAGTAATATGGATGATCAGGGGTCTGGCATTTGAGAGCACATCCAGGTCCTGATTTAGCTAGAAGGACTTGTGTAACTGCTCACTGCCCAGCCTGTAAGCACTCAGAAGATCCCCGCTCTTGTGCTGCTGCAGGAAGAGTAGCATCTGTAACCTCTGTGAAGGAGCAGGAGAGACTGAGCACACCAAGGCCCTCCACAGGCTGAGCTCCAGCTTCCAGATGGGAACACACACAGCTTCTCAGTCTTGGCAAACTAAATGTTATGGTGAACATTAGAAATCCTTACAATATCTGAGTGTGCATGATTCCTGGTAACCTGCTAGTAATCCCTCTGTAAAAAACACTGGGCAAAAACAGTTTCCTAGGGTTAAACACAAACTCTTTGCATTATTTTTTAATTTTGCAGTGATATTTCTGTCAGGTTCATAAAGCAAGGAGTTTTCTCTCCATCTCCAAAAAGCTTCTCGGGAGGATTTGCAGATGAACTGAGACTGAGGGCAGAGTTGCACTAAATAGCATCAAATTGCTAAAAAAAAAAAAAAAAAAAAAAAAAAAA
>VZSV01000044.1:400449-466027 GCA_013398735.1 Nothocercus julius | reverse complement strand
CTTCCCTCCTTCCTTTTCTTCCCTCCCTCTTTGATGACCAAAGCTATGAGATTCCCAAATATAGCCATAAACATGATTGGGCACACAGCGAGACCAGAATCTTTGAGACCACCTTTTCCATCTGAATCTTGACTCATGAATCAGATATTTTCATAACTTCAATCAATTTTGCCAATAAGGTCAGTAAAGGAACTCCTGTGAAAGATTTCGTCTGGCAACTTTTCCTTCCAGTTGCATATAAGGACCATGATCAGGGGACATATATTAATTATGTGAAGCTCTGTATTCCTACAGTATTTTCTGGATCAGGAGTATGCTGGGCATGTATTAATGTATGCCTAGAGTTGACTGGAGTGCTGTTCTCACTGGTGTGTTAGAATGCTAAGTTAACACATTAATTAACACATTATAGAGAAATTTGCTGTAGTGATTTTCACCAGACAACTCAGCAACTACATAGCTCTTTTCCACACATATTAGTAGAGAATTTAAATAATTGGCTTGGATTTTAAGCTAATATTGCCTGATGCCTGGTGCTTGGTTGATGCTGAGTTACCAAGGTCATTAGTAAAGAAGTGGCAATTTTCAAGGGCAGTTTAATAGCTAGGTTGATCATCTTATTTTTGATAAATAACTGTTGGTTAGTGATGGACCAAACCCTCTAGTCTTTTCTCTTTTCTCAATTGTTAGAGACCGGTTTACTCCTTATAGCCTAAAGCCCAAAAATGATGTTTCAAAGACTTAATCTCAAAGTCTCAAGTCAAATTTAAATAATTATTGCTTTCATTTGAATAGATAATTTGATTAATCTGCAATGCTTTGCTTTCTATTCCTAAGTCTATGAAATGAGTTGCCTCAAGAACCACACATTGCATTCAAAATCTACCCTCAGGAAAGCTGCACTGCAGTGAGCCCTGGGCTGGTTTGTTGATGTGAGAAATGGTGGCAGTGCTCCTCTTCTTCCACAGAACCTTCCTGCTTCTGTGTGTGCTAGCTAGAATGGGGTTATAAGCCTAATTCCCAGACCATACAGTTACTCCCAAAGGAGAGGGCTTTCACAGGGATGCTGAACAGGACAGCACTCTGCATCCTCCTTAAGGAAGCCAGAGATGCTGTTCTAGCATGAATGAAGTGGGACATGGGGAACACATATGTGCCATTAGGAAAAGAGGTTCCAAGTAAGCGAACTTTGATCACAGAGCCAGCAAAGGTGGGATTCGGTGACAAGTGAGATTTGGCCTGCACATACAATGGATGAGAGAAAAGAAAAGGTTGAGGATGGATGTAGAAGAGAGAAACCAGGAGCTGGATCTGCATTATTGGAGAATGAAAAGGACAAAGGGTGGTTACAGAGGAGGGACTGTGAAAACTAACTTGAGAAGCAGCTGAATTTTGCTTTGTGGAATGCTATGTTAATCAGAAATATTCCAGAATTAGCAATTAAATGAAAATGGCTTTAGCAAAACAAGACAGAAAAACCCTGAAACATACTCATAACTAGATAGAAAAATTAAATAGCAATGTTATAAACCCAAAAAAATCCTAATCCTTAGGGGCTTTGCTAGATAAGAAATGCATTTCCATGTATTCAAGCGGTCTGACAAAGGCATCAGAATAATAGGCTCTCCAAATGCTGCTGAGATAGCCCACATTGTGAAGAGAAAACACTTCCCTACCCCCACAGATCTTCATGTACATTCCAAAGCAATATTTAATAAAGCTGCAGGAAAAATAATCATACTTTTAATTTACATGTAAGAGGATTTGGGTGTTCTTTTTTTTTTTTTTTTAAAAAAAAAAAAAGCTATCAAAAAACCCCCCACTGAGCTAATGAGTTAACTTCTTGAAATACCCAGTAGTTTGCTGATTTCTTTAAAACTGGATATTTATTTCTATTTTGGGTTTTCCTTTGTTTGTTTGCTTGTTTTTTCTTAAGTAAACTAAGTCCAAATTGTCTAAGTCTAAATTGTCTAAGTCCAAATTGGTCTATTTTATTTTTCAATCAATCAAATGAAACCATTTGTGTAATTCAATATTCAAAAAAAATGAATCATTCTTCAGTTGAAGATCTGCCAAGAACAATCCAAGTTGCTGATTAAATCACACTCAACAGACTAGCTGTTTTGGTAATGAGGATGGTGAGTAACCTCTATAAGTCAACAGTATATCTGTAGAGAGGTCAGCCAGCTACTAATCTCTAGTAATCTGTTATTACCATCATGAAAAAAAAAAAAAAGCCCTGATACATTAGGGCTTTGACAGTTGAGCTGTGGTATATCTTTTTGGGGTGGGTTAAATCCATATTCCCCACTCTTGGTCCTGCCCCTCTGCTTAGGCTTCCTGACTGCCCACCAGGCAGAAATACTGTGGCATCCCAGCTTAAATCACTGATGGAACTGAATTCCCACCAAAGCAGCAGCTATGGACTGGAGTCTTCTGCCTCTGCCTCCTAGAAAAAGAGCAGTAAAAATAACTGGGTTGTATAGAAAAGAGATATTTATGTTCGAAACCAACCTAGTTTGCTTAGTGGCCAAGTCAAAGGTTCTTCAACTAATTAGTATTTGTCCATAAGATAATGCCTGAGGTACGGACTAGAGCCATAAACTAGCAGCTTATGTGCTAGGAAACTGTCTTACTCTTTTACCAGATATCTGTGAAATGATCAAAATCATCTTAATCGCTTGTCACAGCACAAGCTGTTACAGTTACATTGCATTATTTATACCCCAAAATTGCCCACAGGCTTGTTCAGGGCAGCGCTAACATGGCAAGTTAGGCTCAGCAGTACAGAGCTGCTGACTGAAAGAAGGGAAGGTAAATCAGATCTGCAGAATAATATGGTGTGCAGAAGGAATTAGCAAGCAATTTCCCAACAGAAAGTAGCTTTATAGCATATCATATAATGCCCATTTAGTTCTGTTGAGCTAGAAGCACTAATATCCTGTTTTGTTTTCATTTTTTAAATGCACTGCACAAGAATAACAGCCACAAGAATAGCAGCCAAAACCCAAAATTCTTAGAAGGACATTTCAAGAATCAGAGGGAGTCTGCTTTAAATTGAAGGCTTCACCAATCAGTTGCAACAACACCTGCATTTTGCACAACTTGAACTTCATGAAGAAAGCTTCTTCACAACTGCCTTTCTTTTTAAGGAAGATGTGAGTGTATGTGTGGGTGCACATGTTGGAGCTGGTTTTGAATGACTAAAACCAATAAAGGACTCAATTTTTGGCCATAGATTTCCCCAGACATACAGGCAGAGGCTACTGAGCCTTTGACTGCTCAGAAGTACCCTGGACTCAGGAAGCAATGAAACTCTGTTGTGATGGGTGAGGAGGCAGCTCAGTCCCATGTAAGTTCCTAGAGAGTATGTAGCATGTTCAGCTTATCTTGCCAAGCTGAAATTCCTAAGAAATAGTAATGTAAGACCAATACCTAAGAGTCTGCCCAGCAAAGTGGTTATTGCAGGTGGGATTCATCTGTTAAAATATAATGTCTCATATCATTTCAAGAGCCTTAGGAAATTTCATCTGGCCTCCAGCTGCTGCTCCAAAGTCACCAGTTGTATGAAATGTTATTAATTACCTACTTTATTAACCTGAGAAAACAAGGACCCCAAATTTAAGTTGATTCCAATTTTAAAATTAAACTACATGGGGAAAAAAAATGTCGTCTTCCTTTTGGGTAAATATACTGTGTTTGGGCAGCTGGAGCTCAGCCTGGGTGCTTAATCCTCCAGATATTTTTTCTGCTTTTTGTGCAAGACTACTTTTTAGGTTGTATATTTCCTACCTCAGATGTATTTTTTCTGCTGAGTGATCATTTATGCTAAAGAGCATCCCACAAGCATGGCTTGGTGTTTGCTGTGCATATCTGCCTTCAGAGCTCATCCCTGAATTTTGAGAGGCTTTATAAATTCACTGCTAATAAAGGCAGTGAAAATCACAGATCCGTCAGCAACAGCTTCCACCACTTCAGGAGTGGCTGTTGGCAGGCGTGCCCTCTGCATCCGCCTGCGCCCTGCTCCCACAGTGTGCCGTGCTGGCGGACCAGCTGGGCATGCAGGGCAGAGCACTGTGCTGCTCAGGGCTTGCGCTCGTGAACAGGGACCGGCGCAGAAACGCCGAGCTGCAGCAAAGCAGGGAGAGCTGAACAGGAAGGGGCTTGCTTCCAAACCCACTGGCTCACAGGAGCTGCCACTGAACATGGTTTGCATTTATTGGCCACAATAGGGAGCATTGCCATGAGGACTCAGGCTGAGATACATGGTTATTACCCTAAGTGCAGCCACTTACTGTCTGGGGCTTACGGAGGTGTCTGAAATCAAGACATTGGTGTTTCCCGTATGTGAGAAATTTAATGGAGGGGGCCTGGTGCTCCAAGAGTGTTCCACGTTTCCCCGATTTTTTTTCCCAGAATGGCCAAGGACAAGGACTTAATGAATTTGATTTTTTTTTTTTTGTTGTTCTCAAGCTAAAAGCTTAAAATTGAGTTTTGTGAAAGTTCCCCTCATGAACTACCTCCTGCGTTCTGACGAACTATAAATGCTATGGTCTTCATCATTTAACCCTGCGTGACAGAAAAAACAAGTCATCCTGCGCTAGCCAATATGGTTTGTCACCAAAGTGAGTTTATTCTTGAAAGCACAGAGGAGTTAATGTATCTTTGAAAACAGCAAAGCCCTGGAATGTATTGGCACCATTGTGGGAGTCCTTTTGAGGCTGGGAGCAGAGTCCTGTCCTATTTTTCTGCAACTCCTCTTGGATCCTGTCTGCTGGTTTCCTGCTCTCCAGCTGTATACTCCATTTCCAGCAGTCACACACAAAGGTATCCCAGTGTTTTGGGCCAATTTACAGCATCAGCCAAAGCAGATGGTTCCAAAAATGTACCTTTGATGGCCCTCCATGGTTGCCCTTCTTTGAACCATTCTTTAAGGGCTCTCCTGAGCACAGTTGCTGTTTGGAGAGCAACTTAAGAAGCTGGTTCCCATCCTGAGCTAACTTGTTCAGCTGAATTGTCAAAAGCTCTCAGAAGGTGCTTGGCTGAGGAGTATTTGTTTCCTCAGATCGTTATTACTAAGACTCCCCTCTGCCACTTTTAAAGGGTTTCAAATCTCTTAAAGAGAGCTGTTGACTTGATAATTACTTTTTTTTTCTGTAGAAATATTAGAGTAAATGATCTTCAAAAGCCAACAGTGCAGTTACTAAAGTAACAACATAAAAACTCCACAGAAAGCAGAGAATACAAAAAAAAAAAAAAAAAAAAAAAAAAAAAAGCTTTGTCAACTAGTTAACTAGTTAATTGGCCTTAGGTGGAGTCATTTCAGCATCTGGATGAGTGTTGACATACATTGCCAAAACTATGAAGAAAAGGATTTTGAAGGCAGGACAATGTATTAGAATCCTATTAAAAAGAAAGGGCTTCAAAGCTGTGTGCTTTTTTTCTGAGCAATCTATCTGACAAAGCTCACTTTTTTGTTATTGTTGTTGTTGTTCACACATTCTCTGCAAACAGCTCAGATTTTTTATCAGTTTTGGTGTTCTTCCCCCTCCTTTCTTTTTACTTGGTGCAGGAAACAATTTTTATGAGCAGACCTGAGCTGCAGCTGCTGGGTTTTCAGATGAATGAACGACTCGGCCTATGCACTAGTAAAGGATGTGTTTCTTGATGAAACACTTCCCTTTAAATGCATCCTGGAAAATTCAATTCTTAAATGTTTGTGAAGATATCAAAACCAATGTATACTCTATCTAACTTGAGTTACTTTCCTTTGATGCCAGCGTTAGACCATAATCATGCAAGGACCCTCTGTGATCAATGGAGACAAGGAGGGACATCCAGAAGGGGATCCAAACCACCTGTGAGCAGATGCCTCTGCTCTTTGGTACTTTAGCAGGGTGTCTATATTGTTAATTAGAATCCCTTCACAAGTAAACAGAGAAAAATAGGTGCTACTCGAGCAGAGTATACCCACCATGCTTTAGACATCTACTCTAAGGTGAAATGAGCCATTACCTGTAAGTGATTTATCTCCCTGTTATCTCTAGAAGGAGTTTGGGGCACTGGTTCAGTCTGGATCTCTGCACTGTGCATATCTAAAGAGAGGTGAAGTTAATTTCATTTCCTGCAGTGAGTGACCTCTCAGTTGATTTCTTCAAAGGAGCTGGGAGAGTGCCTTGTTAGAGTACCCAAGCTATTTGCTCTTGGGAGTGTGAATGTTGTAGCTGTCAGGCTGAGTTGGTTTGTCCTCCTTTGCTCCACAGTAAAGGCCCACACATCCGATTACAGACCAAATACCCAGACAATTTCTTTGAGTAACAGTAAGTAAGCAAAATAGCTTGATCTGTACACACTTTTAAAGGAAAAAAAAAAAATGCCTTGAGAAAAAATCACAGCTGTGATTTTTTCACAGAGGAAATAGAAAGAAGCCATCTTCACCAAACTCATTATTTTGTCCTAAGCTATTTGTTCAGCTGCAATTTCACCTTATATAGTGTTCTTTCTTTTTTTTTCACATAGCTACTTAAATCCTTTTTGGATGCATTCCAAGTTTTAACATTTTTTTCCTTTTGTAGCTTTTGTAGCTGATTTCACATGACTGTTTTTCATTGTGTAACTCTGTCAAGAAAAAAAAGTCTGTAGTTCTTTAATTTAACTTGGCTTTGTTTCAAAATAATCATGCCTTCTTATTTATTACCCAATTATCTCTTACATTAATTTGTGGCTTTCATGTCTCCAAATCCTTGTATATCCTTTACCATCACGCTCTTTACTTTATTCTCTGCTTATTTTTCTAACACCCTGATTGACTGCATGAATTCACATTCTCCTATAGTACTGGACTCTCATGTGAAGCTGTTAATTAGAGTTCCTCCACAGGTTTTTGCAAGCAGGAATTTTAGTTTTTATTTTTGAGGGTACATAATTTTTATACTTCAGTCCAAGTAATTCTTGAATTTCATCTGGGAAGCCAGGCTTTACTTAAAGTTAAATGATTAGAGTCTGCCAAATACTCTAGGCTGCAAGCCCAGGATAGTCTTAATATTAAGTAAGGTGCAAATATTTAAGAAACTAAGTCTTGCAATTAACAGGTTTGCATCCAAGACAAATCCATATACTAGAGTTTTTTTTTATATAAGGGTCATTTATTGCTTATTTTAGATGAAAATCACATGTTATATGTTATTTCCAGGAACTATATGACTACATGTGATAAATTTTTATAAGATATCATGAATACCCGATGAAAATTCTCTTTCTGAAATGGGATCCTGGCAGAGTTCCACAACAGATCAACTATCCATAGAGTTCCTCTTGCCAAAGTTCATGCACTTCCAAATTTGTCTTACATATTTGTCTTATATATCTGAGGAGGAGCTAGAGGGCTACATACCATGGCCTTGAATATCACATTAGAAGTCAGGCATGCGATTGTTTTGTAGTAAGCCCATCCACCACTGCAAAACTCATGCTCTCCATTCTTTGACTTCTTTTGCTTTAGTAAATATTCTCTTAAATTCTGTGGAACTTCTTTCTGCCTTATCTTCTTTTGTTATTCTCTTCATTCAGCTTGCTCTTTGTACTTTTTCCTCAAGTAAAGGAGTGTAAGTTCCCACTCTTTCTTGCTTTTAGTTGCTTGGAAAATGGCCATCTAGTCCTATAGATGCATGGTCTGTGGTTCTGTGATTTGAGAATTAATCCTGATACTCTTACAGCCAATTCCAGTAAACCACATCTGAACACAGAAGTCTTAATGGATGTCTACAAATTTCCCAGAGTTGACTTGGGCAGTCTTGCTTCACTAAGCAACCAGAAGACAAGAACTCTAGTGCTCCCCTCTACCAAACAAAACAAAACAAGGAATAAAAACTAGCAAAATACTGAAAACACAGCTTCTCCTTCTATACTGACTTGTCAGGTAAACAGTGATTTGTAAAAAGCAGCATGAGTTCTGAGCAGAAAAGAAAGATGCTGTGATGCATATCATCTTTATCAGCTAGAAGGTTACTTCATCTGTTGGGAAAATTACTTTGGCATGAAACCAGACCCAACTGATCCTATGGCCAAGGACATCTGCACATTCTTGCTCACATCAACACACCCTGCAGAGGACTGTCACACTTTTACCCATTTATATATATATCCATATGGATATATCTATATTGAGAAAAATACTAGCTTTTGTGCAGGGTGTTGGGGATCAGGGCTTTAACACGATTTCACTTAAATTTTTTAAATGTAACATGTAATCAGGTGGTCTTGCTCTTCATTTTAGAGTTTTGACATTAATAAAAATGACAAACTGCAATGATGCAAACTGCAATTCTAAAATTTAATATGATGGGCTTCAGGAAGGCAAAGTGCTATACTTAGTAGTTGAATTCAAGCTCCAGTCCTGCAAAGTCCTAAACATTTGCTGCACTTCAAGTACATGACTACTCCCACTGATGTCTCAGTGTGATTATAGTTGAGCATGAAGAAGGCTTCTTCTATGGTATTCATTATTACGTTTGCAAAATTATAAATCAAGAAAGCTAAGTCTATTTTCTGTGACATATAACTTTTCTATAGGTGTATTTCTGTTTGATTTGACATTATATTTAATCATTTGTAAACCTTGCCCTTTACAAAGCTTTATCTTCTTTTTAAAAGGAGTGTTTAATATCAAAGTGAAGCAAAAGTCATTTTCCAAGTTAAACTACAGTTAAATTACCCAACTGCTGACAACCAACAATCTTTCTGTAGGGTGCAGTGGATTAAAATAGCTCATACACAGTAAAAAAGAGAACATCAGAGCAAAAACATAAACTCAGGTGTTTATTTTTTTTTTCCCCTTGTGCAATACATGATTCTAAAAGGGATAGTATTATTTCAATCTGACACATGGCTATCCAGTGCAGTCAATGATTCATTTCAGCAGGTACATTTGAAAGTGGGTCTCTTGGGCTTCATAGCTATACTTAGCTATGGGCTTAGGACTTACAACAGCAAGTATAGCTAAGCCTTTACTCACCTATCCTCCCAGATACAGGCTCTTCTTCAGCACAACAGCTCCTCTACTCAGCATCATTCAAGAACAGATAAGCTATTTTATCCAAGACATCCCATTGCTCCTGACACAGGCTGGAAATAATGACCAAATTTATCTCTGTGTTATTATGGCTCTAAGGTCAGTCTCCCTGCTCTTTCATCCATCCTCCAGTACTTCCCTGTTCTTTCATTTGTTCATCTTGACCCAACTTATAAGTGTGAACTATATTGCATTTACATCAAGACACTGCCTGCCATGCCTTAGAGCATTAAGTAGGGCAGTGGTCCTTAGGGTAAATGGAGCACAGTATGGAGAAAGATTCTCCTCATTCAAGATTAAATGTGCAACTGGAATTTCTTGTGCATTTCTCTGACACTGATTTAACAGTTCTGTCTTCCTAATATGCATTGTGTGTACTCTCTCCTTCTCCTACTGCCAACGCACAAAAGTTGAAATCACACTGTGTAAGAGGTCATATTTCCTTTATTCTACTCCAGCTTATGTCACAGGCGAGGAGCTTTGCACACTGCTAACACTTTAAACACTTTGAAAAAAATAGTTTTAATTTTTTTTTCTACCTGGAAGCATCATGATGAGAAAGATTTAAAGTTTCAAGCTGTCACAATTATTTAATAGTTTCAGGAATATTTAGCAATTAAAAGAACAGTTAGATGGAATCTTATCACAAGGAATGCTTTATCAACCTCCTCCGTGGTATGGTTGATTACACAGCAATCCAGTGAGTTTAGAAACTCTTCTATATGCTTAAATTCCATTTGAAAATCCCAACTGAAGCTGTTGGCATGTGTGTATGTACAAAGCAAGGGAAGATCCATAGGCAGGTCTCTCTTGGGAGTGCTGTGATGGTGTGCAAGGATCAGCATCCAGGACATTTCCAGTTGCTTCATTGCTCTCTGTGTTTTCTCAGTAGAAAGACAGACTTACTGCATGGCCTTCTCTAAGAAAGCCAAGAATAATGTCAATCTATATAGCATAACCAGATTACAGCAAGTAAATCTCTCAAACTTTTGGCTCCAGCATTTCAGGGAGAGAGGCTAACAATCAGAAGCTTAAACTTTAGCGTAGTCATCTGGTCATGTCAGAATCTTTGGGTTTGTTGTTGTTGTTTTTACTTGAGTCAACCTCTTTCCAACCAGTTTAAGATGTCTTTCTAAAAGGATAATCTGTCCCTCATGAGGAAGAAGGGTTTCTGCTGCCTGTTGAAGTGTTTCATTGCTCCTTGTGCCTTACTGAGAGCACTCACTACTCAAAGCAGGGAGATGTCCCCGTTGATGGGGACACCAGGAGGACCTCAGTTACAATCAGTCTGAACACGCAAGATCAAGATTAATGGATGCAACCAAATTAAAAATGGCCTTTGAGATATGGTGAACTCCTGAGGAGCATCAACAGGTATCTTCCTTCTAGGAGTTCTGTAAAGATGCCCTCTCTCTGCTATAGCTCCTGCTTTCCTGATCACCTTCTCTACTGAAGATGCTGTGGTGGCTGGAAGGCGAGAGGGCCCTTTATGAGCCTTTGGACCACCGTAGGACTCCCCATCACCATTCCTATCAACTTACCCATGCTGCTGATGAATTTTGCTAAATAAAAATACTGAGGCCATTAAAAATATGCAGGACCCTATCGTGAAACTATTTTTAAATATCTTTTTCTAAGAGATCAGTGAAGTTTCAGGCTATGGATGGGGACACTGAGCGGGGACAGGGAGATCTGCCTCTTTCTGTGTTTTAATTAAACTTTCATACTAACTGGGATTCTGGTCTTAAGTTAAAAAGGGTTAAAGAATAGTCCTTACGACTTTTCCCCTCATGGTGGCAACTTCTGTAGTTGCCACTATGTAGCAGAAGTACTGGAATCCAAGGCTCCCAAACACAGTCCTTTTTTTCACATACTTTCTTTCTGTGACCCACAAACCTGTATTGAATCCTCCCTCTCAGATACCACCCCCTACATACACACATGCATGCAGGGATGAGCAGCAGCCCTGCTCTGCTCCCCCGTTTTGCTACAGAGAAGAAAGCAGATTGCAAATGATGAGGCAGTACAGGCGTAGCAGGTCAGCAGAGGTGAGGAAGTCAGGCTAAGCCCTTCAAGATGGCACAGATTAATGCTTAATGTGTTTAATTCCACAGCACTAACATCTAATTTTGCTGTTGTTGCTAGTCATATTAATCAAGATATCACTACTATATTGGTATGTCTCCCATCACTGCTGTATGTGATCATTGACTCCAAACCTTACTGTCCAGCTATAAAAGAGATTGGATTTGAGGGCTCCATTCCCATAGTAGACCCCATGCATGGGATCCCCCACCATCATGCTCCTTTGCCACAGGAGCCTCTGTTTCACCTCTTAGAAAGTCAAAGTCCTGGTCAGCCCCCCACTTCATATCCTGCTCAACAAGATGCAGACGTCTGCCATATGATCCATTTACTGTCAGTACCTAATGCACAGGGTCATGGAGCACTGTACAGCAGATAAAGCTGTGCCATTACAGGTGCCAGGCCAAATGAGTCTCCTTGGAAGGTACAGTTTCTCTAGCTACTTAGCATGTGGCTACTTGGACAGGGACGTCTCCGTCACGTAGATGGGGGAACCTGTTCATCCTGAACACATGCTGCAAGTGTGAGAGCCCATGTCAGGGGCTGTGATGATGCAGGTCAGCCAATACGAACTGTTGGAGCTGAGATAGGGGGAGAAAATTTTCCTCCTTATCCATCGACCTCCCTTCCTTCCTCAAGGTTTTGGATGTAGGGATTGTTTGTGGGGTAAAGCAATAAAAGAAGGAATTTTGGCTTGGCCTAGTAAGGATTTATGTCTGTGGGAGTGGGATGGGAATGGGTTCCTTAGAACTGAATCCTGACCATACCATCAGCTAGTATTTTACAGCAGAGTCCAATTTTAAGCCCCAGTGTGGCAACAGTAGAAGCTGATTCACCAGCTACTTGTGAAGGAAGCAAGCCCTGAGTTACGTGCAGCGGGTCCGAGTGCTCTACCTGAACAACAAAACAAGTGCTCAAAACCTCCTTGGAGAGCAGAAAAGGAGGGGGGAAAAAAAAAAAAAAAAAAAAAAAGGGAAAAAAAAAAAAAAAGAGAAAGTAAAAAAAAAAGAGAGAGAAGAGAAGGGGGGGAAGAAAAAAACCCTTCTGCGTGCAGCTGCTGTGAAAAACAGCCCTACAGCCTTTCTCCGGACTTGGCAGGCAGAGGGGCCTCCTGCTCCACTACCAACATATTTTCAGTGCCAGCAACCTCTACTTTAACTGTCAAGTGTAGTTTTCCCCTGTGTTGAAAAGAGCAATTTGCCAACCAAGTGAGCTTGGAGGCTTCTCTGATGAACCATTATAGAAAGTGAAGGGGAGCAATTTAAACAGCTTTGCTTCTCTAATTTGGAAAAAAAAAAAAAAAAACCACTGGGCAAACTAATTCTTCCCACTGCCTGTTTCCTTTTCTGAGGTGGATGTATTGCAAGAAGGCAGAAAACCTAAAGGAGCATGTTTTACTGCATCAGTATAAGGCAGAGCCTCCCAGCTTGAGCTCTTGGAAACGCCAGGCGTACAGTAAATAGATAAATGAATACACTTGCGTTTATTGCCCTCCTACCTTTCCTTCAGCACCTGGTGCTGATCTCAGTCTAGCCTACCTGGTGTGGAAAAGGGCTGCAGCCTCCTGCATCCTCTAGGAAGTGCCGCGGGTTCCCTATCATCCTCGGGCTGAGGAGGGACAGAGAGTCCTTTCCTACCGAGCCTGGGGCAAACAGGCGCCAAGGGGGCCCGTCTGCTTGGGCGAATGCCCCGTCACCAGCGGCCAGCTCGGGCACCTCCCGCCACTTCCTCCCCAGGGCGCTGGGCGCTCCCCGGGCCGCCTCGCTCGCATGAGCCGGCCGGGTGTTTGAGGGGAGGTCGAGGCCCAGCTTTGCCCTGCTCCCCAGTTAACTCTGCGTGGTGTTTCGTTGCAGGGACCTGCGAAATCGGCTGGGCCTACTACTGCACCGGCGGGGGGGCCGCGGCGGCCATGCTCATCTGCACCTGGCTGGCCTGCTTCTCGGGCAAGAAGCAGAAGCAGTACCCGTACTGAGAGGCAGCCGTGGCGCCGGGCCTGCCCGCAGCCTCCCTGCAGCCACGCGGCCGCCGCGGACGTGGGACTTGGAGCATCCTAGCTCCTTTTGCTGGAGGCAGGCGGCACAGGGAGGAACGAGGGCAGCAGGGATGGGCAGGCCCTTCCCCGCGGCCTCCCAGGGCCGGCTCTGGAAAACATCGGCTCGGAGAGCCAGGGAAGCCCCGGCTCGGCGACCCGTGAGGATCCAGCGGCACCCAGTAGTTGATAGGTTGGGAACAAGACGGTGCTGGAGGGCTGGGGCAGCTCCCTGCGATGCCTTTGGCGCAGCACTCCTGGAAGCACACACGCGTGTGCGCACACGGACATGCACACGTGCTCGCACACCTGCACACACGCGCGTTAACGTGCATGCACACGCATGCATGGGCATATGCACATATACATATGCATGCACATATACACCTGCATGCATATGTATGCACACATACACACAGGCATATGCGCACACACACACAAACACACGCGGTTGTTGACCATGGCACAAAACAAGCAGAGAGGAAAATTCTCGGTGCGATTCTTTTCCTTTTCCCTTTCATTTTCTTTTCTTTTTTTTTTTTTTCTGGTGGTCTAAGATTTAGTGTTACGACACTTTTTAACCAATACATTAAACTTAATATAAGGACCAATAAGCCACTTGATCAGTATTTTGTATATTCTCTACACACTTTTCTCCCCAGACATTTAACCACTGCTTATTCAGTCCTATAGAACTTTTATTAAGCCTCTGTGTTATCCGCATTATTACAAAAATGCAACATAATTACTTGGCATATGTAGCCTTTGCCTATAGTACTTTTATGAAGTGCAGTAAAGTAAATGGGCACTTTTCTGTCCATTGAAAATTCCACTTATGGTACTGTAGAACTCTGTTGGTTATGTAAGACTAACAGGAAACTTCTTTCAGACATAGATTTGTCGCTGTTATGTTTAGCTCATTGATGTCGTATTGTGCTGTACCATGTTTATTATTTCAATATTCATTTTTGTAAAAAAAAAAGTATATATAAATGTGCTATTTTATGTTTGTATTTGAAAATCTCTGTAAATAAATTTTTCCTTGATCAATACTTGCAATGCAGGGCAGTGTCGCTACATGAAAACGTTCCTTTCTTTCTCAGATCCCCATTTAAAATAATCCACAGAAGTAATTGTGACTTTGATAAACATGCTGTATCGTTTCTCCCTCTAAAACGCATTCTTTAAGGCTTCAGTTACATTGCCTGAGCACAGAGGTCTGTGGCCACTTGGGACGACCTGGTATATACTGCACTTTTGTATGATGCCGGTGGGTGTAATGCAGGACTTCTGGTAGACCAGCCTCATTCTGCGCTGGCAGCTGGAGACTGAGCATCTCACAGGACACTGGGTATCTCTGTTTCGGCAATTGAAACAAGTCAGTGCTTTCTTAATAGCATCCACACTGTTCAAATGCCTACTAAGGGAGTTCTCCTTTCCCAAGGAGAACTGGCATTCTACATACAAAACTTGAAGAATTCATTTTCTTTAAGGGAAACCTTTGGACTTGGGAATTTGGAAGGAGCTTTTAATCCTTAAAATGACTGATATTATTTCCTTTCAAATGCATTTTCCCAAAATGATATTTCCATCATTGTGTATTTATAATCTGCAGTGTGTTCTAGCTATAATTTTGTTTATTAATGCCTAAAGCTGTCGTAACTGCTGAAAACAGTTGCATTACACTGATAGATTTTCCAAGGTGTGGGTGCGTGGAAATAGCAATCTTAGTTTACAGTGATCAATTCTGATGTTGCTGAACTGGATTTTGTCAGGTTTCATTATAGGCCAGGCAGTATTTATCCACTTTATGGTGCTGTGTGGTGAAAATAAAATTGTACCTTATCCTTCCCAGATTAGCCCATAATAGCTATATCATGTCTGACCACACTTCTGCTGAGAACCACATCAACCATTCTGTGGAGACACAGGGCAGCCCACTGACCTGCCTCCTTGCACACCTCTTCCACTGGCACCAACAGTAATTGTACACCTTGCTCTGGGGTCTTCTTTCTGTGTTTCCAATTTTTCTGGGCATCTCCTTCCTTGCAAAAACTTGGGCCCATATTCAAACCAGCTACTGGATGCCAGTAGCATTTTGCATATCCTCACAATAAGTATGATTTTGCCTTTCAGAGCTGGGGATTTCAGTTTTATTAAAACCAAACAAGAAAAAAATACAATTTTGGCTGTGGTCCCCCTAGGTTCAGTAAAACCCTTGACAGATATCTCAGTACAAAAATGATGCCTTTATACACTGTGCTGCAGTGGTCCTTTCACTGAAACTGCAGTTTGCTATTCAAAGTTCCAATGCCTTGGCTATAAAAATTGAAGTGCTGTTATTCTAAATTCAACTGTCCCTAGTTCATATATTTGTCCATGCATATCATGGAGAATATTTTGACTTTTGTTAGTTCTTCCTGTGCTCAGATTCTGGTTTGATTTATCATGACAAAATTGAAATATCAATTACTTCATGAAGAAAATTAGCTTCATATTACAATGCAATATAATTATTGTATGACTGACTTCCTCTGAATTTGTTTATAATCTTTTTTTTTATTATTTGGAATTGAATAAAATAGCAATTTTGAATAATCAAGTGAATGATATACACCGCACCTGCTCGGTAGCTGGTTATCATATAGCTTTCAGCTGCTGTGATATGAATAAACCAATCACAGCTTAATTAGGCTTGTCCATATTTGTGCATTTTGGTTATGATACCCATTTGCACTAGAATACACATGCCATTTATTATCACATTTCTCTAGCTTCACAGCTACAAACTAATAACTTCAAGGTGGACAAATGACTGCTTTCAATTTCACTGTTTAAACTGTCAATGAAATATTTACAATATTTACTCTGCTTAATTTACCATTTACTTATTCTTGAAGATGAGGAGCTTGGCCTTGTATTTGTCAGAACACAAGATGTAAGCTTGGGTGTAACCTAGCTCAGTGAATTCTGTTTCTGCCATTATCGGCAATCATGTAACATAATCATATTCATAAATTTATCAAGCTCAATATTAAAACTAGTTAATTTTTTTTCCCCTACAACTACATTGGAAGTTTGTACTAAAATCTCACTTTTTTGGTGGTTAGGCACTTTACATATTCCAGCCTAAACTTTTCTGGCAGTTCATACCTGCTTTTTCTGATTCCATCATTGTTCTTAGCCTCAATAGCTCTCCTACCTCGTTAGCACTTAACCCCTGCTATATTATTACAGTAGCCTTTTCTGCATAATCCTTCCATTTGCCATGCCACAGGAGCCATATTCTTCTGGTCTACTTTAACCAACTTGGATGTCTGTTTCTGCATAACTTTCTGCTGCAATTCTTCCACAGTCTCTAAATATCTCTGAGTTTATTTTCCTCACTGTCAGCAATTTTGTAAGTGGAGTACATTCACACAATCCCTGTAACATATGTCAGGTTGCCTTTTATATTGTATTCTGGAGGTCACCAGCAATGTGAATATTATGGATCTGCTTCCAAAAATGCTCTGTGAGCAGCAAGTTTCATAGAACACCCCCAACCAATACAGTAACTACACAGAAACAAGTACTGTCAGAAATTAGGAACAGAAGTTAATTCAGCTGGGAAGTGACCTCTAGAGGTCTCTACCCAACCTTCCGCTTCAAGCGAGGGTGAGCTATGATCTCAGACCAACTTACTCAGGACTTTACCCAGTTGGATCTTGAAAACCTTCAAGAACAGAGATCTGTGCAACCTGTTCCACTGCCCGCATGTGGAAAAACTTTTTCTTGTATTTTGGCTGAACATCTCTTGTTTCAAGAGAGAAGTGTGTCTTCTCACCACACACCACTATGAAGATCTTGGCCCTGTCTTTTCTCTGGAACCTCCATTAGGTGCTGAGAGAATACAACCTGAAGGTCTCTCTTCTTCAGGCTAAATAACCCCACCTCCTTTACCCTTTCCTCACTGGACAAGTGCTCCAGCCCCCAAACAGCTTGATGGCCTTCCCTGAACTCCCTCCAGTTTCTTAATGTCTTCCTCGTGCTGGGAGAGCCCAAACCAAACACAGTGTCTAGATGAGGTGTGGTGAGTGCTGAGTAGAGGGGGATAATCATTTCCCTCTCTCTGCTGGCCCTGCTTCTGTTAATACAGCCCAGGATGTCCTTCTGTGGTAGTAAAATACACTGCTAACTCCAGTGCAGCTCACCGCCCCTTGTTCCCCAGATCCTTCCCGAGAGCCAGCCATCCCTGGCCTGTGTCTTCCTTCCCAAGAGTGGGACTTTGTATTTGTCCTTGTTGGGTTGCATTCCTGTTGGTCCATTCCTCTAAGCTGTCTCAAGCCCTCAGAATGGCAGCATCCATCATATCAACTGGTCCTGTCAGTTTAGTACCATCTATCAACCTTATGAGTGCACAGTCATTTTCCTCACCTCTCTTAGGTCACTGATAAAGCTGTTAAACAGGTCAGGATAGATGCCAGTAATACCCCACTTGTCACAGGCAGCTCATTAAACATGACCCTCTAAGCCAATCAGGTTTTTACCTATCTGGCTGCCCACACATCCAGACCATAGTGTCCTAGCCTGAATACAAGAATACTGTGCAAAACTGTGCCAAAAGTCATGCTAAAGTTGAGGTAAGTAACATATACTGCTCTTCCACTGTCCACAGATTTGCTCATTTTATCATAGAAGGCAATCAGGTTGGTCAGGCACAATTTACTATTGGTAAATTCATGCTGGCTGCTCCCAGTCAAAATGAAGTTGTATGGGGTTACTGCTAGAAATAAGTTTTGGGGATATGGTTGCATTTGTCTGTTTAAATTTTGCTTTGCATACCTAGATATGCAAAAAAAAAATGGTTGTTAACAATACTAGAAGTACGCAGCCCAGAAAAGCTGATCTTTAGAAGCAGGGAATTTGGTTCATACATAAGTCTGCATGAGGCAAGTGAACTGGAGGAAAGTTTGTGCAATAGTTTATTTACAGAAGTTTGGATTTGGGGAATGTTCAGGTGAACACAGCTTGAGTAGGAAATACGTCCATACATAACCCTGACAGCTGGGGTCTTTTTTCACCTATGCAGCACACACAGTGCCAAATCTTGAGCACTAATGCAATATTTCTTAAGAAAGAAAGTCTGAATTCTGGCATTTAAGCTTTAAGTTAGATAGAGGTTTTTCTGCATAACCGTGAGGCATATGAAGACCCTTCCTAGAGTATGAGAGGGCACTAGGTTGACTGTCAAAAAGAAGGTCAAGATTTACATGTTTACAAATGACTCAGATTTGCACTGAATGCTGTGGAGTTTGCTTCCCCACAAAAATGCAAATCTGTATTTGTGGGGGGAAAAATAACAACAACTATTAGCAGCAAAGATCTTTTACGTATTTAGACTCTGAAATGAAAGTTAGCTAATTCCTGAGATGATAGTTCAATTCCTGTGTTTCTCCTTCTTGACAGAGAATTCAGAAATCATTTACAACTGCAATTTATCTGTCATTCTAGAGTTTGAAGTCGTCTATGAAAAAAAATCAAACTGAATAATAAGGCAGATAATCTGTACGTGAACATAAGCGTTAATTCTGCTCTATATACTTAACCCTTCAGAAAGACAATGATGAAATTAGATAAGTCTTTTCTTTAAAGTGACATTTTAGAGCAATCCCTTAAGCAGATAGGATTCTAAATATATGCTTTCTAGTAAGTTCTAAGTATTTTTGTTATTATTTAAATAAAGATGGATCAGAGAAAATGAAGAAAACTTTGAAACACAGTTTAAAGTTAATTCTCTCAGTGTCAGGAAGGGCAGCTATTAGGTTAACTTAAATAGGTGGCCTTTTCGGATGTTGCTCACCAAGAAAAAAAAGTGGTTACTTAAATTTATAAGGACATTTTGATGGAATAAGGCAGCATCTGATTCTTTTCATGGACAATAAGGCAACCTTCATGGCCTTATTGTTTGCTACTAAGAATACCAGTATGTTAGGAATATTCCATTCTTTGTGGTGACCATCTTAAAATAAGCCATCACAAGGAAGATGATAATTCGAAAGGAGAATATGGCACAACTTCGTTATGCATATCTATATCACCAGTGCACAGCTCATTTCTGTCTGCTTCCTCAGTTGTCTATGAGCAGATAAACTATATGTTACTGTGCTTTAAGCTTCCTTAGAATCACAAGATAGCTGAGTTTGAAAAGGACGTCTGGAGATGTCTGGTCCACACCTCCTGCTCAAGCAAGGTCACCTGGAGCAGCTTGCTCAGTGTTTGTCCAGATGGCATTTGTTTATCTCCAACAATGGAGACTCCACAATCTCTCCAAGCAACCCGTTCTCCTGTGAACCACGCTCACAGAAATGTTCAGGCAGTTCTTCGTGGCCAGTTTCCTGTGTTTTGCTTTGTGCCCACTGGCTCTCATCTAGCCCTTGCCACTCTTTAGAAGAGTCTGCTTCCATCTTTATTCCCTCCCCTCCTGAGTCTTTATACACACTGATAAGACTCCCCAGTGAGCCAAGGCTGCCCCCAACATGCACATCTCCAATCATCCCCACGTTTGTAAAAGTGCTTTTGAAAACTGCACACAGCCCGTCTCTCTATATCCTTCATGACATTCCTTCATGAATGCCTTCCTCTTCTTTTAATTCTCCAGGAGGTACAGATATTTTTGACCATATTCACATTGCACAACAAAATCAGCATTTAAATATACTTGAGAACATTAGATTATTGGACGGAGTAAACAGTCATGCTGCAAAAGACCTTTGCTTCAACTAGTCACTAAAGAACTAAATGCTTTATGCAGTAATGTAAAGCAGCTTCCTGCAAAAGATCCATGATTGGGTGGTTTTGTACACATTCCTCTGCTCCTGGACCCAATAATTTTATCCTGTTCCCAAAACCTCAGACAGATGTGACTGATGTGACTGTTTTATGCAAGTCTGACTTTTGAAAGCCTGGTAGCTGCTGAATAGAAAGCAAACTGTTATGTGAGTACTCTGTTTTCTGTAAAGAATTCCAGGCACTTCAATGGACTTGGACCAAACTTTGTGATTCTGTTCTAGCTACCATAGGAGCCAACTGAAAAAAAAAAAAAAAAAAAAAAAAAAAAAAAAACCACGGGCTTAACTGAGGCATGGATTCCATGAGTAAAATACCATAAATATTCTGTTTTTGGCTTTGTTTTATGTCTGGTTAATTGTCCAAATTTATTTCTATAGAAAACCCATACATGCATGTGTGCACGCACACACATACATGCAAATATATATATATATATATACATGCTTTATACACAAGAAAATATATCTTTCTTGATTTTGCACTCATCTAAGTAGTCCTTATCTTATGATAATTAATAAAGATCCTGCAAATGCATAAGTTATGACAGAGAATATTGATAATAAGTCTTTATTTAGGGTCTATATCTTCACAGAAGAGAAACTTGATTCTTTTTTAGTGTTTTGTAATTTTTTGCCACTAGGAAATAACAAAAAATGAAAAGTCACTTCTTAGAGAGAGGTAAACACTACTTCCACATGTTGTCAACAAATGCAGATAGCTTAATATTTCATTACAACTATAGATATCTAATATAGTGCCTCTTTGGCATGTCACTGCATATCTGGACATTGTTGGATTATTCTTCACAAACTGTTACCTTGTAAAAGGGTTACTTCTTTCCTCTAACCACAGATGAGTCTGTCCCTTGTAGGGTGATTTTTGCTGGTATATGTTGCCCACAAGAGTTGAGAAACAAAAAAAAAGAAAAAGCATTAGTGACTACTACTATATTTATGTTTTTGAATTCTCTGTGAGAAAGTGGGCTGTAGAAACAACTTTGGAAATGAACGATTCAGTTTACTGTAGTGTGTCTTGGCATCCTTTAGTAATGGATTATCATAACCCTGAAGTGCAATATTCTGACCAATTATTGAGAAACAGCTTGAATTCTTCCACAAGCATCTGCTGTGCCCTGCAGCAGCAAGTTTACCAAAGAGGTGCAAAGTGTGATGTGGAAAACAGCAGTAAATATGCTATTCACAGTAGGTTTTTGAGGAGAAGCAGAGAGAGGTTTTCCCTGGGATAGCTACAAGGCACATAGACCTGTCAAAGTCAACAAACAGGGAGCTAAAGTTCCTTTGCAAGAGGAGCTCTGATTTCAGCCAGAGTAATGCACTCAATCTGTTTAATTCCTGTGCACACTATAATTAGATATTAATCCCAGACTGTAGAAAACAAATTATATATTGACAGCTATTTGAAAGCAAATAAGCTGTCTGTATCTCATAATTCTTAATATGGCCACTGAGCTCCAAGGAAGAAGCATTTTACTCTTTCATGTGTATTGTCCTAATTATAGCTTGTGTTTTAACTGAGATTTTCTTTTTGTGTTCCCTTGCCCAAGTCCTTAAATTAAACCCCACTCTTGCTCTAAAGTGGGAGTCAGTTTATGTTAGAAGACTACGAACTGAAAGTTCAGGAAATAATAGGGCTAGGTGCTGTAGAAACCTTATTGATACATTCAGAGGTATAACATGAAGGAGGGAGAGCTGAAAAGCCTCACACAGTGAGTTTGTGAGTCACAGTGAGTCATAAGGCCTGAGCCTCTACTACCCTGTGGTAGCCAGGTCTTCAC
The DNA here is from genome assembly GCA_013398735.1 of Nothocercus julius. Classification (NCBI taxonomy): domain Eukaryota; kingdom Metazoa; phylum Chordata; class Aves; order Tinamiformes; family Tinamidae; genus Nothocercus; species Nothocercus julius. The sequence continues at coordinate 444,217 of VZSV01000044.1, read as the reverse complement.
AAAATGATGGGATTCTCAAGTTCATCACCACACGTCCTACTTTCTGTTCTTTGTCCTCTCCACCTGGCTGTGGAAACAATCCCGTGAGACCCACCTAGCCTACTGATATCAATGAAGAGCTGTAGCCTCACACCATATATATAACAGGCTTGACTTTATGTTCTTTGAAACATTCATTAAGTTAGCTAACCCACTTTTCATTTTCCTCCCCTGGAATGGGTAAGATAAGGACTCGCAGTTGGCTTGTATCACAAAAAGTGCTTTATTATACAAATACGGCTGCTTGTATTGTTCTTTAGTCTGGTTCCTCAGTCTTAGATTGTCACGCTTGTACCTCCTGTCTGCATCTACTGAAGTGAATTATCAGACAACTTTCTGGGCCAGTTTGCCTCTGAAGGAGGAACTGGAAGAAATCTTAGCTGGTGGTGTCAGGTCACTGAGACATACGTTTTCAGGAGCTGATTATGTTTGACCTGTGGCCCATAGTGTGCTTAGCTTGTAGCTATCAAGTAATCAGAGAGAGACAACAGATGAGTACAGACAGAAACTACTTAAAAAATGATAGAATCTACAAAGAAAAAAGCTGAAAATATGTTTTTAAGTAATATTGATAATACAGTTAAATGAAAGTCATTAGTACCAAAAGTCGCAACACTGCATTGAAATCACCTGTGTATATATAACCAGCAGATGCTTGTTCCTTGTTTTTCCCAAAGCTTTTGTTCCAGAAAACGAAGCTAGTTTTGTCTCCATACCAGACAGTATTAGCCAGATTGAGGTCTAAATAAATGTTTTTCAAGCTTTGCACTTCTCCCCTAACTCTACTCCAGTATTGTTATGAGAAGTGAGGTTTATTCCCAATTTCGGTAACAGTATCTTCATGCAAAATGTTGAACTTTTTTGGGGGTGAAACAATTTTGTTCCCTGATATAAATACTCTTGGTTCCTAGGTGGACATTTCCAATCTGGTGTTTTAAATAAACAAATGATTTTTACACAAAAAAACCCTCAGCAGTTCAGTTCATATGTGGTCTCCTTTGGGAGCCACAGTAAAACTCATGTGAATGCAGCACACAGTGCAATGTACTTCACTGGCCTTCATAATTAGAAAGCGTTACTGTCTGAGCCTAGTTCAGACAGATGATTTCAACAGTCAACAAGTAAATGTACTTAGCGGAGAAGTGTGCTGTTCTTTTTTCATTGCTGCTAGGACAGCAGAACCATTCAGAACTGCCTTGTGGCACAGTTTTAAAATGTACTGAGCCTACTTGGAGCCATTTCAGTCAATCTGAGTGTTTATTTCTTTTCATAGCAATGCCATGGTTGCACTGCAGAGTGAAGGTGCTGACAGTCTTTAAATGCATTGCTCAAGAAATACAGCAATTCACAACCCAGCTGCTGGGCAGGTGGTTTTAGGTTGTCCAGAGTTTTATGCGGTACAAGCAATGCTCCTTTGTCCTGACCTTGCAATGATGCTTTGACCACTTGTAATATTGTGGGCTGGAGGGTGACCTCAGGAACAGTGTTAAGTTAGAGATCCCTTTCTCCCTTACATCATAGGCTTCAACAGAGGCCAGCTGCCTGGCATTCAGTGACTGTAGACCACTTTGCTCAACTTAGCAAAAGACTTATACACCCAAAACCACTATCAGATGTTTTCCAAATTATTGCCATTTCTTTCCAGGCCACTTTACCTCTACTTTCGCGTCTATTTACTCCTCACCAACCTCTTACGAAGTCAGAGCAAACTGTTAAAATGTTTAAGAGCTGTAGACTGGAGAGCAATCTTTTCACCTAGACAGATTCTGACAGTGGAGAACAACTCTATATTCATATTCATGACATTGCCAGGTAAATCCATTGAATAAAAGCAGCAAAACTGGAGCTTGATATACAGATTAATTTCCCAGAGGCCCATTGGAAGCTAACTGACATCCTTATGTTTCCAGTGATCTCTGAGACCATGGTAAAAAAAAAATCTTACTATAAAAAAAAAAAAAAAAGGAAGGAAGCATTTGATGTAGACATATTCCGAAATTCCTTGTCTTTACTAAGTAGAGGCTTTTTCCATGACTCACAGCACAGGCAGTATGCATTGGCTGGATTTAGAATAGTCCCATGCATTTTAACTAACTGCAAAATTCTTGTGAGTATTCAGCTGTCTAATCAATGTTTAGTAAAGTCTAAATGGCATATCCATATGGATATATGATATATGACTGTGGCATATCCACAGTCATATCTATCTCTTAAAAAATGAAGAAAAAACATGTGTGTTGCTTTGTTTTAGTTCATACTTTTAGACTTCTTTGCATATAAGAGTTTCCCAAAATCAAGTTCTGTTGACAATTGTCCTGAAGATTTTTTTAATGCCTACGAGGCATGCATTGTGGAAACCATTTGCTGTCTCTGGAGTAATGGAGTCTCTGATAAGCAATTTGTTTTGTTGGAAAACAATGGCACCTCAAATATCTGAAGGATATTATAATGATTTCTGCAGACTGCCAGTGTTCCATTGAATTGCTTTTTTTTTTTTTTTTCAATTATTGTACTGCTGTATCAAAAATTAATGCAAGGAAAACAGAAAATTGCTGAAAACATCTTAAACATAATAGTGAAGTTCAAGGATACAGCTCTTCATTTTGCCAATATTGAAGAGAGGAATCTGGTAGAAACCTGTGCTTTTTGCACAGAATAAGAGACCTGGCTTTAGGATGACAGGCGCTGTTGTACTATTATTTCTTAGCTTTGAGGAGGATGCTTTTCTAGGACTTGACAGAACTGGAGGTTTCTTAAGTAGCCTCTGGATTATGGGCACAGCATGGGCTCTCTCTGGTGAACCATGCCTAATGAAAAAAAGAGTCAAGGAATTCTCAACTGTCATTTGATCTCAGTTCAGGAGTAACCCCCGAAAATCTCCATGACACTGGGATTCCATAACTTTGCTTGATTTGTGGATCAGCTGCCTGTGGAGAAGAAGTATCCAAAAATAGCTGAACATGATGAAGGAACATGCTGGGGAGCTTTTGGGATGGAAGTGCAACCTGAGGGAGGCAAAAAGAGAATTGTTTTTTTGCATTGCTTTCCATAGTGTTACTGTTGGTGACAAAATATCTTCTTATTCTTAGCATCCTACTGTTCAGCACAATGCCAACAATTTTTATTCTCTGTGTGAAAGGCTTAGACTTAAAGGGAAGCAATCCTATCTCTTGCAAGAGTATATCTTTTATGCTCAACTATGCTGAAATGAAAGTACTTAATAAATGAACAACACTGACTCATCTTGAACAGTGACTCATGGCCCTTGGCATGTGCCCTCTCAGAAGTGGGATAAACTAGCCTGGACAAAGCACCATCTGGACATAGTTACTCTACCTTAAGAGCCATTCATTTCACATAGACATAGACCCCAGGTCCTTCTACCTGTCTCCAACTAGCCCCCGAGGTTGTTGAGCTTGATGAACTTGTTTTTGTTTTATCTTTTTTTTTTTTTTTTTCTAAACATCTGCACTTCTACCCTGGTATTCCAAGAAAATCAGAGCAGGCACAGTGGAAAGTGATTCTGTGAGTAAAGGTTGATACACCCCAAAGCAGTACCAAGGTCTACACACTTCTACAAGTGCAGCTAGGGAAGTGTTCACAAATGTGAGGTCTTGTGTGACTGCAACTAGAGAGATGGTGTGGTTTTGGGCTGCTTTTATTCCTGAAGGATCCAGGCATGCTCACGAGGTGCTGGCTCCCACATGACAGAAGTTCATGTAGTCTTGCTAAGAACTGCCTGTGCAAGCCAGAGGCAGAACCATATCTATGAGCTAAGGCTCGACCTCAAATCATTGCTCTTCCCACTAAACATTAGTGCCTTCTGGTGGGAACTTCTTTGCTTGCATGCGCCAGGTTTCATGGAGGTGGTCTAGTCAATGACTTCCAAAGTTTTCTTTCTAGAGTAATTGTTCCTTTGAGGTGGGAAATTTCCCTTCAGGTGACATCTGACGTGACAGCAGTTCAGTGTCTGGGTTGCTATGACAGCTGCTCCCAGTTCTGTGGATCCTCATCCTGCCAATCCTCTACGAACACAACTCTTGCATATCTTGTATTCTCTGGCAAATCAAAATACAGTTCTGTTTTTAGTCTTTTAATCTTCTTATGTCTGTGCCTCCTTTTGTTTGGAATTGGTGGTTTTAAAGCATCACAGGCATTTGTGCTGCCGATATTTCAACACAAGATTTTCAGAAAAAGAATCCCCACCTCAGTCTGAAACAGATTTTAAGTGCTGTATGGCTTGGGCTGCTGGGAAGAGAGTCTGGGTAATCTACTTTTGTGGCTTGCATTTGAAATAAAACTGCTTTCACATAAAAATCAGAAAGTCAACATCACTTGGTCAATATATGTAGTTTAAGTACTCTTAATTGAAAGTAGTTTCAATAAACCTTCCTCATTAAAAAGACTACTGGGGGACAATGATATAAACTGAAGTACTGAATGGGCTAACAGACTGTGTTTGTGTGTTGTGTGTGATTGATTGTGCATGTGTGTGTGTGTGTGTGTGTGTGTGTGTGTGTGTGTGTGCGGAATGTGAGCAAGAAAGAGGTGTAGAAAAAGGAGTCACCTTAGCAAATGCTATAGCCCACAGGGCCATATTTTTTACTGCCTGCTGTTGCCATTTGGAAACACACAAACATACATAATGTTCACACTTGCATTACCCCAAAGATGCAATTCCAGTCAGATCTGGTCCTCACTTATCCACTGTGTTAAATGAAATTAACTCTGACTTCTCCCCATTTTATCTACATTGATTTGCATGTTAATAGCTAATTTCTTATTGAGTCTTCTCAGTTTGCTCATTCTGGGAAACCTCCACTATAACTTTGGCTGTTTTCTTGCCTTCATCTCTCAGCATGGGGAGGAAAATTGAGGAAGGATGAGTATGAAGGAGCCAGGAGTCCTTCCTAGTGGCTCTAGAGCTTGTGTCCTTCCACTGCCATTGCCATGTCCCTGAGTAAAGCCACAATGGGTAAAGATGAGTGTCTCCTTGAATACTTTAGATGCCTGTTGGGGTGCAATGGACACTGCTCTCTACTCATTTTCCTTCTTAGCTATATGGTTTTGGATATCTGACAGAGGTACTGTCCCTTCTTTTCTTTCTTTTCTTTCTTTTTTTTTTTTTTTCTCTCTCTCTCCTAAAGTTTCTTGGCTTCCTTGGTTCTGTGGTTATTCTTGCCCTCTTCTCAACAGAAGTTTTGTTTTTTAAGAATAATATGAGAAATCTTGCTTTTTAAGAGTAATATCACCTGTCTTTGCTGAGGAAACCTGTAGGAAGAATGACCAATAGCTGAAGTAGCCATTCACTCACTTCTTCCCCTTCCCAAAGCATTGTATTACAATACAGGAACTCATCTAAATTAAGAGCTTTGACCTGCAAGCAAAAAGACTCTGCTCTGCAAGGAGGATTCTGCCTAACTCCTGGAAACATGGGTAGAAGGTCTAAGTCTTGCAAAAAGCAAAAGTGTTCCAGTCCTTTTTGGGATCTGAATTCCTCATTGTATCGCAGTAAGCACAGCTCATAGGGAGAAGCCTTTTAGTGCCAAAGAAGGGGAGATGGATTGGGATTGCCAAGGCTGCCAGCAAGTTCTGTGAACAAGCAGCTACTGATCCTAAGGCTGGTCCCCTGTGTTTCTGCGCAGTGCTGCATCTGCTCGAGACATGACTTTAGAACATGTGTGTGTGGGGGAAGATGCTGCTGTTCTGGTACAGTTTCAACTGATTTTTTTCAGCTTCCTGGAGCATGAGCTGCTGATTCACTGCCAAAGACCTCGAGGTTTAATTTCCTACCTTTGAATTTCTTTCTTCCCTTCAGGATCTTCCCATCTGCCGCATTTCATCTTGTCCAGGTAAAGTTATGTGTGCCAATACTTTCCAAAATACTGCAGTGTTTGTTTTGGTTCTTCCAGATTGTGCTGGCTCTGACTTATATACTGCGACTACTGACTCATGGTCACCTCTCTCTGATTCCCAAGTTTCCACCATCTCCTGCTCTTTGTAGTTTTGTGCAGACACTTTTGTCTAAGAATATTTATCAATCTGTTAATATGGCTACTATAGGGATTGTGTTTTATATTTAGTAACATCGCTCATCAGTACATGATTTTTTTCAGTAAAGGAGGTTTGAAAAAAAAAGGTCTTCAGCTGCTTCTGTGTTTCTTTTTCTATCCATAGACAGCAGAGAGAAATATTCTAATGAGACTTCCTAAGTGAGAAAGCTAAACTATTTTTAAAAATTATTTTACAAGGACTTTTGAACTAAAAATTACCAGAAAAAATCTGATACTTTACTTGATAAAATTTTAAAAATTATTGTGCCTAATGGACCCAAAAAAGGGAACACAGAGCAGAATTAGGTTTATCCTAAAATCCCTTTACAGAGCGAAAGATTATTACATCTTTAACGCAAAGGAAAATGCATTGTCCTCATTTCTTCCTGGGAATTTCCACACCTGCAAAAGGCCCAGCTAAGACTGGGGCCTAAAATAAACTAAGACCTTAGTGGACCATTTGTGTCTAGCCAGCTCTGAATAGTGGCATTTTTACAAGCCTCACATTGTGGTTAAAAAGGAGTGACATCCCCATTGAGGTCAACAACAGCTCCAGCTCCCACTCAGTGCTCATCTGGTGGGCATTGCCCAGCAACTGGAGTGGATGGGCTAAGGGCTCTGTCCATCCATATAGGATCCATGGGACCCTCTAAGTATCCTTATCTGTTTCTGACCAGAGGATGAAAGCCCTTTGAATGAAACGAAAGGCCCAGATTAAAAACCTTTCCCTTGGAAGGCAGCCAGGCCCTATTCTGCTCACCCAATTCTTTTACCTTCCAGTTGCCCTTTTTGCATATGGTCCCAATGTCCTCCCCCCCTGCACAGCACAGGCGTGGGGGCCTTGTGCTCTTGCCACCCTCTTCTCCTGCCTCAAACTGTTGGCCTTCCAGATAGTGGCCTATCGACCATACCTGAATGCAGATTGAGCACAGCAGGCACCAGAGCTTTTGGTAATTGCACCCCAAGGCTGTGAAATTCTCTGACAGCAAATCACCCAGCCAAACACAGGCTACAACATTTCTCCCTGCTGAAGCATGTCAAGCAGTGGAGTTGGCATTTGTGCCCTTTGGATCCAACAGCACTGTGTAAACCCAGGAGGGGGAAAGCTGTTTTATGAAGACGTCTGCTGCCTTTTCAGCTGCCAGAGAATACATGGATTAGGGTTCTTCCTTTCTATCCCTTCTGTTCACTTTCAGACCTTTCTTGGGTCATAATTTTGCTCAGGATTAACTGACAACTATTGCCCATGTCAGGTCTAGCCAGGTTGCAAACAGATTAAAGCTTTGTTGCTGAATATTACAGATTTTTATTTTTTTTTAATCTCAGTGTTTGAGGAAAGGGTAGAGGAAGGTGCATGGAGTTCTGACTCCCAGTGACTAGCTCCCAAGTGAAGACAAGTCCTTGTGATCAATCCTCAGCTGATAAGCCTAATTAACTTTGTGTCATTGATGTTTATCAAGTTTCTTTGCCTCCAGGTCTGGTAAGAGTCAAAGCCAACATACCATTCTTATGAAGAGTGAATGCTTTGTCTCTAACTTGACCCAGATTACCTGAATTGGATTTACAGGTATTTTCTTGTCTATTTTTGTGCTGCTAGTAGAGGTGAACCCTTCTAGGTCAGCAAAGTTGTATCATTAGAGTGGTATCACTAGATCCCCTGGTATTTCCTTCCCTGTCAGAATCTGTATTGATATCTGTGAAGGAAAGATACTGCAAGAGGACTAGTGAGGAACTGAGGAACTGGGAGATATAAACTGGGAAGAGGATAGTGATGTATCCATTAACAGAGGGTTTAGGTGTCTCCTCCAGGATTAGTGTCCGAGGGGCTAACAAATGAAGTGCCTTTAGCGGTCACTTGAATAAGGACTGTCAATCTACAGGGCTGTCTTAGGACATAGGCTGTATTTCTGCCTATGAAGTGTCAGCATTGCAAAGGCCTCACAACAAAACCGAAGGATGTGACAGTGACCCCGTCAAACATTTCCAATACACCAGCTGGACATCGGGTTTTGCTCTGAATACTTTCTCGGCATTTCTCAAGATATGTCTGTGTCCTCAATTTCAATGTGTGTCACAGAGCAGGTTTGCTGGAGCTATGTCAAGAGCAAATTGTTCAAATACTCTTATGCCATTCTTGTCACTTCTCCATTTTTTCTGATTCCTGTTGCTGGTCACCCAAGGGAGCAGCAGGTGCTCCTTCTGTGATCATGATTGGGTCCAAGCTCAATATTCTCTACCTCTCTGGAGTCAGATGAAACTGGTGTCTACGTGGCTGCACCAGGCCAAATCCTGCTGCATGTGGGATTCAGCTCCAGGATGGGCTCCTCTCCAGCCCCGAGAAGTCAGTGACAGCCTTTTGGTATGTCTCAGGCTTTTCAGTCAGCCTTTCCATACACAGAGGGCAAGAGAAATCCCAGGGAAGCAGGTAACTGCAGAAAGTGCCACAAAGCCCACCACACAGACTTGAAGAAGAAAATGACACAGAGGATTTGTAGGGATTTGGAGTCAGATGCAAGGGCCTCTGTACGACCTAAGTTTATATGACATAAAGCTGGTATTACTATACACTTCCATTTAAAATACAGATATCACAGTCATGATGTTTTGGAACCAAGTTCTTTCCCTCACTGCTTTCCTTACCACGGAGTCTGAGGGACTGCAACACCATCACAGCCTCGACCCCTCCCCTGAGCCAAATAAATTTGTTTTTTCTATAAACTCGTATGCAGGAGAATGCAGCATGTTTAGTGCACGAGCTTCAGTGGTTTGGCATCAAAATAACAGTAAAGTGGTTTGTTTTGTTTTGACTTTCACAGAGACAAATCTGGACTTCTGGAAGAAGCTCTGTATCTGAATGCTTTTGGTGAATAGTTGGTATTGAAATGGCTGCCTACACTTCATCAGTGCTTTTCCTTCCACATAGTTGCCCCAGCAGTATCTTGACCCCGTAATGGGGCAAGGACGGGCGCATTCTTGCCCTTCTCCTTCTCTATTCTTTAATGTCCACACCAAATAAACTCACATGCACTCTTCAAACAGGAGCCACAGCTGACAGCCACAGTGCTGGCCTGGGTTACTGAGACGGCAGGTCTTGGGTGCATGTAGCAGCTCACACTGAGAGATAAATCTTGACATGTCTGTTGCAGTAACCATACTGAGATTGCCAAGCTATGAACCTGCTCACTGCTCTCTTAGAACTGGGCCACTGGGGTCCTCTCTGATGTATACCTCAAAGGGGATTTCACAGCCAGTGTGAAGGGTGAAGCTCTTCATATGACCCTAATGTCACTGAGATCCCAAGCACTAATACCTGTGTGCGTGTGTGTGCTCAGGCAGCCATGGACAATTCTTGTGCTTCTTATAGTTATTCTTACTTTAACACAAGTTTAAGTACACAGCCTTTTTAATGACTGAATGATCTGGGAAAAAGGACTTGACAGATAAGCTGGCCCAGTAGGCTTGGTGCAACTACATTGCTGTGGAGGAGGGGGCTTGCTCACATTTTATTCCTGCGACTTCTTCCATAGTCCTTCAACAAATCCTTCACTACATAAAGCCTCTCTCTTCCTGCAAATTCTATTGCAACAGTCTTGTAGTAGCAGTAAGATATTATGTAGATTTTGTAGATCCCTTATATAAGTGACAGTGAAACATCAGTGCTGATGTTGACTGTGGCTTAAAATAGACACAAGGACAACAATGATACAGCAGCAGTAATAAAAAAAAAGAAAAGAAATCAACCCTGCTAATAATGAAGTGATAAAAGAATATAAATCCATTAAAGTTTATCCTCTCTACACATGCGTGATAATAAAGGTATTCTTAGCTTAAAAATTATTTATATAAGACATTGATTTTTTTTTATGGCTTCAGAATCTTTTAAAGCACAGAAATATCACAGTTCTTGAGACACATCAGACATTCAGATTCTTCATCTTGTCAGTAATTCTTTATGTTAGCACACAATCCTGTAGAGTAAAACACCTTTTTGTTAATGTAGTGTATTAGACACTTTCCACATGGTGATGACTGCATTGAGGACTGTCACTTTTCTGGACAAGGTGAATCTCCTGGAGAGTTGACTGATTTATGTTCAAAACAAAACACTGAATCTTGTGTGGATACACACAAGATTAGATGTGTGTATAACTTATTTAGCCAGTGCTGCTTTAACAAATAAAATAAAATAAAATAAAATAAAATAAAATAAAATAAAATAAAATAAAATAAAACAAAATAAAATAAAATAAAATATAAAATTGCAAACAATTTCATTTACAAAGGGTTCTGCTTTTATTGCCTCTAAAACAGCAGCTCTCTATCTTCTACTTTACCCCAATGAAGCCTTTTCTAAAATTTCTACTGGATGTACGCTAGGCTCATTTCTTGTCTGCTTTCTGACTGAGCCTCTTTTCTGAAAAGGAAGGGAAATCCCCATTGGAGAAGTGGCAGCATTCATGAGGGGACACAAGCACAAGCAATTGGATCTAAGTCTTAGAAAAGTGTGATGCCTCTGCCACTCCTTCCAGTTGTTGCCACCTTTTACATTTTCTCAGACCATGTGTGGCAATTGGCAAAAAGCCTCTTTCCCACCCCACCCCTAAATAGAAATATGCCAGAATTACTTATATTTTTCAGTTCTGAGAAAAAAAAATAGAATAACCCCTAAGTGAAACTGAACAAACAATAATTAGAAAAAAAAGATCTCTATCTAAATCCAATGCTTGATGTAAAGAACTGGAGGTGTCATTGATTACATATGTGCATTTTCTTTTCCTTTGGTTCTTTTGTAAAATTAATTGGGTTTGTACCAGCTCAGTCAAGATAACTTATTGCTTTGAAATCATTCCTAAATGTTTTCAGAATCTTTTCTCTAATTCTAATAGCTAGCGTTCTTGAATTGTCCCTGAGCCAAGATGGAATGGTTCATTAAGAATAGCTGACAAGTGTTTGGATGGAAGAAGTCAGGCTAATAATAGTGCATGCCTTCAGTCTGAGGCAGAATTATGAAGCATGGAAGTTCAGTACTGATGACCATGTAAACTCTTAACTTCAAACACAGACCCATGATAGAGGTAGAGACAATCGTAATATCGAGAAGAGGCTACCTCTTCCCTAACATGGCATATGGAGCAAGTGTGGTATATAGGAAGTTGCTGATGGCATATCTGCAGATCCTTACTTTTTGTTGCTTAGTGTGTGCTTGTGTAGAGTTAAAGCACAGTAGAGACAATTGGTTTAAGTATCAGACTTGATTAAGGACTCCTTTCCTCTGTTAAACCACTGTTAAAAAAAAATCCTAAACTAATTCTTAATGACTCAGTCCTATAGAAGGATATAGTCATTCCTGTGTCTTTATGTAGACTAAGAAAAGCCTGTATAGTGATAGGCAATATCAGCATTTGAGCAAGGCCTAGAAGTTACAGGCATTTGGTTCATACAATCAGATTCAGATATCTTGAAGTAAGATTCATGTCACTTAACTCTGTTTGAGTTGTAGATGGTCACTCCTGATCTAATTTTCTTTCTTGCCTTTGGAGAGAAATAGGCTTTCTAAGGACTTCATTCTAATTGAAGAGCTTACCTTAGGATGAAAGGAAATGATCCCTGATCTATGCTCTGTGGTAGTGGATATTTCTGTCTGACAAAGGGAACCTAAAATGACAATGTTTTAGCTGAACACTGCACCTGGTAACTGCTCTTTCACCTGTAAGCATGAACAAAACATGGCCCAGCCAAGCCGCCACACTCAAACACATGATTGCACATACTATTTGTTAGCAGGCTTTGTGGTGTGATTTTGGTGTGTGTCAGCCAGCAGTCTCCTCGGCTATGCCCAGTGGACAGACTGAAATGGTGATAAGGGAGGCTAAGTGGAGCAAAGACCATTACCTGCACGGATGCAAGCATACCAGGCCCCTTGGCCTCAGGGATCAGGTATGGTTCTTTTAGGTTTCATTTATGAGCCTAGACGTAGTTCATGTATTTAGGTTTCTTAAAAAATACAAATCAAATCATAGCTGCTATCTGCATGGGACTCGTGCTGTATTTCTGTGTATGAGGGCCTTTCAGATCATGTCACAGGCTTGTATAAGAAAAATGGTAACCTAATGGCCTCACCTTAACTGCCCATTACCTCAGCAATGTGGAGTGCAAATGCTGCCAGATGGCTTCCCACTGTGTGCTGAATATTTATGATACGCAGATGGCGCATCACGGTGCGTCAGACCACCAGTTTCTCTAGATCATCCCTAGTCTTGGCTTCAAGATGGCATTTGGGACTTCTGCAGGTGGAAAAAAATCCTTGAAACAGGCAAATGAGCATAATCCGCCTTCACAAGTGTCATAGAATCATAGAATCATAGAATGCTTAGGGTTGGAAGGGACCTCCAGAGATCATCTAGTCCAACCCCCCTGCACACGCAGGGTCACCTACAGCATGTGGCACAGGGCTGCGTCCAAGCGGGTTTTGAAGATCTCCAGAGAAGGAGACTCCACAACCTCCCTGGGCAGCCTGTGCCAGGGCTCTGGCACCCTCACTGTTAAGAAATTTTTCCTTAAGTTCCTGTGGAACTTTTGGTGCTTCAGTTTGTGGCCGTTTCCTCTAGTCCTATCAGCAGCCACCACTGAGAAGAGGCTGCCCCATCCTCCTCACTGCCTCCCTTGAGGTCCTTTAGGGACACTAATGAGGTCTCCTCTCAGCCTTCTCTTCTCCAGGCTGAACAGGCCCAGATCTCTCAGCCTTTCCTCACAGGGCAGATGTTCCAGGCCCCTGATCATCCTCGTAGCCCTGCGCTGGACTCTCTCCAGCAGCTCCACATCCCTCTTGAACTGGGGAGCCCAGAACTGGACACAGTACTCCAGGTGAACTTCAATCAATGAACTGATCATTGATCATCAATGAACTGATCAATCATTAGCTTCAGTTATGAAGGGTGATGATCAATATACCTTACAAATGCTCAAAAATTACTTGGATTTAAATTGTTTTGAATTTAAATTGTCATTTGAATTTAAATTGCTCATTTAAATGTTGTTTGGACAGGTCTGGCTATTCCTTCTCTCCAGGTACATTCTTTCAAGAATATTGGCCTTAGAAAAGTCTCAGGGCAGGCCTTTTCCACAAAGCACAAAGAAGCATATTTGAATTTCTCACCTTTTATTTGCATTGGAAACTACCTTGACTTTGGCTTATAAGACAGAAGAAATAGAAGCCGTGAAATAGTGTCATTCACTGTACTCTATCTTTTTATCCAGTTCTTGGGCATAATTTGGGGTCAGCAAGAGATGGAAACCGGGATCTGCAGTCTTTTCTAGTGCTTGTGGGGGATTGTGGGCTAAATCAGTAAGTATATGATCTTCTATTTTACGTGATTCATTCAATCAAATTTTCATGTATGGAGCATTGACTTTTATATCAGCAGTTGCTTGCTTGGATCACCAAGTCCAATTACAAAATGTATGCAAGACATACTGCTTTACAGTTCTCTGGAAAAGTGGCTGCTTTTTGAAACAAATCCAGTCAACAGTTCAGCTCCTTCATTTGTGAGCATGGTTGAAAGGAGCTTGAGGGGTAAACTGTCTGGGCTTGGTGATATATGTAAATACCAAGTTTATTCTAGTACCTGTTCTTATGTCATCTCTTTCTATGGGAGTACCTCATCATGGCTATCAGAAAAGAGAGGTAGGAAATGCTCAGTTAAAACTGAGGCAGAAAGCCACCCTGATTCTCATCAATCTCATCCTTTAACTAATTGCTCCTTCCTATCCACTGGAGTCATTGATTCTACATTTCACAGATAAGATTACATCAACTAAACTGCCTTAGCCTATATATTAAATCCTTTCCTCTGAAGGATTTAAATAGATTTATGAGGTATCACAGAATGGTTGAGGTTGGAAGAGACCTCTTTCTGCTTGTTTGTTTTTGCTTATTTTGCTTATGTTTGTCTCTAATTGATATTTAGTCTTTGCACTTACAAGATATTTGCTCTTTCAACTTCACTTCGCCTCTCACAATTTAATGTACTGTAATTTAAGCTCCTTTTTGTTGGCCTAAACAAGACTTTAGCTCCACATTAGAAGGAATTTTTTTGAGCTTATGCAGCAGGTCAAACCTTTTATGTGAAAAGTATTTTGCATCCTTCAGTATGAAAGGTGCTGTGTAAAGTGAAGAATGATGTACAAAAACTTTAAATAATGTGTCCAAAGTTTGGTGTTACAATGACAAGCTCCTTTAAAAAATCTTAAAATCTTTCTTCTGCTTGCTTTTGTGCCTGCATTAATCATGCTTTCTTAATGACAATAGGAATCACTAAGGAATACAAATCTGGTATTCCTTTTTACAAGCTATATATATTTTTAACGACTCACATGATACAGCAAGAGATTTCCCATTCATTACTTTGCAGCACATGTTTTGCACTGCCATGATGTAGCTAATTAGCTGCTGACATATTCAGATTCCACATCTGCAGCTTTATTACCAGAATGAAAGCCATATGAATCTTCATTTCTGTTCTTTTTTTTTTTTTTTGTAGTATGAGACCTTAGGACCTTCCAGATATTTATTTATTTATTTATAGCTTATTTTCCACAGCTCTGGGTAAGCAATAATTGCTTGATGTCTGGAAATGTCAGATGTATACTACCTTTCGTAACATCTATTAGTCTTCACTATGTTTCTCTGTCACAGCTTCATCAGTGCTAGGTGACTATAGCCACGGTAAATAGAAAATGTAGCTGGAGAATTAGAGCACAATGTAGTGTTTGTTAATTTGGTCTTTTTTAAAGTTCACTCTGTCAGCGATCATAACAAATATGGGCATTTTGTGCCCTTTTCTTTTCTTTTTTTTTGACCACCTACCACTCAATGTTATGAAAGACTTTAACCCAAACATTAGCTATGGCCATTTGCAATTGTTTTCAAGCTAATACACACAATGAGCTGCTTGGCAAGCCTAGACAATAAGTTTATTTTTAATAAGTGCTTCATACCTGTATATTTTTAGAGAATTATGTTTCTTGCTGTCTTAATCTGTGCCAGAAAACCATGTGAAAACTGCATCATGATCCATCCTTTGTAGGTTCTGTCCTCTGAGGTTATTCCAAATATAAGGTTCACTGAGCTTATGTTAACTCAAGATAGAAAGAAAATGTCTGTCATCCTGAAGTTGTTGGCAAAGTTTCTGTTGAAGTCAAGAGGGCCAGGATTTTACCCAAAGAGATTTGGCATTGGCTTCATTGGAGAAGTGTCAACATTGGACTACTCTGATAAGATTCATATTAATCAGTGCCAAAGCATCCACCCACTCTATGTCCAAACAAGACAAAAATCCAGATGGTGTCACATCACATTTCCACCCAGATCTATTTCAAAAGAATTTTAAAGACAGATTTGTTCAATCTGTGTCAAATGTTTAACTCTAAATTTTCTGTATCATCCTAATAGGCAGTTCCTAGGATAGATGCCATGGTTAACTGGACTTGCATAACACTTACCCTCATCTGAGGCAAGTGGGTGAGGGACTCAGTAGGATCCCTCCCTCCCTCCTGGTCTGGGTAGAAGACATCACAAGTAAGCAGAACAAGAGAGTCTAATATCTGCATTTAAGAAGGAAAATCTTCCTCTCTTTCTTCCACTGCTCCTCACTATTGAGGAGTGGATCCTGTAAGCATGTGGTTTTCCAAATCAGAGGGTACAAATCGAAACACAGGAAGTTTTATCTCCAGATAAGGAAGAATTTCTGGACTGTAAGGGTGACAGAGCCCTGGCACAGGCTGCCCAGAGAGGTGGTGGAGTCTCCTTCTCTGGAGATCTTCAAAACCTGCCTGGATGCCACCCTGTGCCATGTGCTCTAGGTGTCCTTGCTGGAACTTGTTGGACTAAGATGGTCTCTAGGAGTCCCTTCCAACCTCAACCATCCTGTTACATTGTGATTCTGTGAAAGTCTCCTCTAAGGAAGCTAGGGCCTGCCTAAACCTGTTCCTGCCCGGAAACAGAAACAGTTGCTTCGGTAACTCCCTGGGTGGTAAGAATTATGTTCATATCCTTCAGCTCCTTCAAGCAAGGCCTAAAAGCAAACCCAGGGGAACTTCTCAGAAGTTCAAGACTTCTGAACTTGTTCTGGGTGATAGAGATGTAGGGTTGGCTTTATACCTTGTAGTCTCTGGAAGGAAATGCATATTCATGTGAGCAAAAAGATAAGTCTGGAGACCTCTCAGACCAGTGTTCATTTTGACTTGTTGTTTAACGAAACCTAAACACAATTACAATTAAATTACAATTGAATTAGATTGAATTGAATTGAACATGGGGTTTTAAAACATACAAGTGAACAGGCTTTGTTTGAAATCTGTAGCCCCTGTGTGTACCTACGTGTATTTTTTTCAGTCTCATTATATTTTATTATAACATAGAAGAAAGTAAAGAGGTCTTCCTGGAATTTTGTTTTAGCTCATATAAATTACCATAAGGAACTTCATGGACCAGATTCTGTTTTACCTTAATCTGAAGCAAATCCAAAGCAGCTTCATTCCTTCTAATTGAGCACTTTTAAAGGAGATCAGAGCTCAGCCTTCCAGCATCAGCGTATAAACGGCAGTCAAAGCAAATTCGAACTCTTCAGTGTTACTGAAAATTTTCCATATCTTTTATTGTCTGTGTGCAAAATAGATCTCTGGGTTTCCAACCATTAATCATTCCTATTTTGTAAGAATAGTCTCTGTGTAATTAAATATTTTAATCACTTTTTGGAAGTAAACCATAATATTTACTGTAAGACATGGTGTGTGTTAAGGATGCTTATGTGTATATGTTAAATCTATTAAAGCTGTGTTGCTTTTAGTACTCGGCAGCATCTTCCTGTAGTACTCATGGCCAGAGGGATGGAAATTCCTCTATTGGCTAAAGCGAAACATCTTTCAGCCTTGGATACTGGCCAAAGGCTACATACCCGGGTGATTAATTTGTTAGCTGCATATTTAGAAGTAGAAAATTCCCCTTCTGCTGAGCTTGTGCTCTAGCTGACATTACTGTTTTCCATCTCTATGACTGTTGATTATGGTTTTCCATTTTTCTATAAGAAAACAAAACATTGCTCAGACATATCACCACATATTTAATACTGCCAAATTATCTTAAGTAGAAGGATAGGTCTGTCATTTTATTACACTTTGGGACCACAGCAGTCCTGTTACACACTAAAGAGACATTTCACTTTGAAGTAAGATTTTTTAGAAACAAAGACTTTCCATGTTCCATCTCTCATGCTTTTGCTCATGAGCAAACCTTCCCTTAAAATTCCCACACCCTTAATATCTCTAAAGAAGTGAGAGAAACAAAATGACTACTATAAATATTTGGTTTGGCTGCCTGGAGGACTGCATTTATCCCTTTTTATCAGTAATATGCATCCAGGTCTCAGTTGGGCATGTAGTATATTTTTCACCAACAGTCTTGGTTGCTACCAGAACCATATAAGTTTGTGCTTCATATTTGCCATGCAGATACTTACCTTTTTTTTTTCTGGGGACTTAGAAATTTACCATTTTGGAAAAAAAAAAAAAAAAAAAAAAAGAAAAAAAAAGAGTTTCATAGTTTCATGAGGTGCCCCAGTTCTTTTTTAGCAGGGAGAAGACTTGGTATTTTTGGTACACTTCTGATGTTTTAACACCTAATGTTTAAAGTTTTGAAGAGATATTTTTCAACAGTCTTCCTATATTTTGGAAACAAATGATCCGAAATATCTTCTGTTCATTTTCTTTTTTTCTGATGTGCTGGAGTAGAAGTAATATTGCTTACCTTCGCATGCACACATACGCACCTCAGCTCGTTGTCTAGGTGCTCTGTATCATCTGTGGAGAGAAATGAGTCATGAATCAGAGTCATGAGTCCTTTGCCCTCCTGGCCTAGGCAGGTCTGTTCTTCTTTGGCTGCGAAGGGAACCTAGAAGAGCTAGCAGAGACGCCTGCATTATAGACCTCTGGAATCTGGTGAGGTGGATGTCACGTTTGGCCTTCTTTTCGCTTTTACCCTTGTAGTGCTTTACCAGCTGCTGTCACTGCTAGAGAGCAATCCAAACAACAGTGGCCTCTCCTTGGTTATGATTGCAAAAAGGTAGTTAACAGAACCAGGGTAGGAATGCTGGCATATGAACATCTATGCTGTTAATGAATAACACACTCGTCAGCCAAGGTTGGCCCTGTCCATTAGCACCCTCCCAAGCAATTCTGAGGCACAGCTCAGGAAACAGCGTAGCCCAGAGGCTGTTCCCAACAGCTGGAGCTGATGAGACCATTCGGGTTTAGAAAGGGAAGAGACTTTTGCCCTATGGATAGTAAGTGTGTCATCCTGCTTGTTGTCATGGCCAGAGATTAGTTACAGCACTGTTTGATATACCAGCATACATATCTCATCCTGTAAGTATAAATGTATTTGTTCAGTTCAACCATTAGACAACAGCTCTAACAATATTTTATCCATTACCTCTTATCAGGCTGAATACTTTTTTCCTCACTTTTTTTTTTTTTTTTTTGCTTATGTGAAATGTTTTGGATTAAATAGATATTTCCTGACATCTCTGTAGGAGGTGGTAAATTGTTAACATTAAATATCATGACAATTATTTTTGCTTATGGAACACAATCTAATGTTTGTTGCAGCACAGCAGCACTGTTTTTCTTCTGTAGGAGTATTGTCATTTTTGATAAGCAGCCGAGTTATTTATTTTTTGGTATGACATCTGTCTTTTTTATACATTAAGTTTATATAACATATGCACAAGTATGATTTATCTATATTCTATGTTTTAATGGAAAATGACTGTCTGTGTTTTTTTAACTTGTTCTTTATTTATACCTTTAAGTTTTTTCCTCTTTCTTTAAGGGAGAATTCTTTAGAATCTGTCCTTTTTACTGATATGCCATTTATCCTTCTGTTTTTTTTTTTTTTTTTTTTTTTCCATGTCTTCTGATATAACTGGATTTAAGAATAGGAAAGCAGACTGAAAGACCATGAGCAGATGTGCTGTCTGTTAGCATTTTAAAAATCTAGATCTAGACCTTTGTCTAATTCTTTCCAAAACTCTTGGAAGCTCCTTCCAGAGCCTTGAAGATGAATTGACATCCTAAAACCTTGGATAAAATGACAGAGGGTCAGAAAAACATTGAGAAAAAGCCAAACCCTTGTCAAAGTAACAGCCTATGCTACATCTGGGTCACGTTAACAGTGTTTGACAAGCTAGACATACTATGAATAGTCACGTTCCAAGATATTTTAGTTTATCAAAACAGTCACTGTTTTGGCACATGATCCAGTGTCAGGACTTCGCACTTTGTCCATCAACTGTCGTACGGATAGTCCTGAGCCCTTAGTGATGTGTCTCTGCACAAACCCAGTGCAGGGCAGTGCAGTGTAATTGCAAGCCCTCTTTACTTGGTGCATATCTCGACGTGTAGGAGAGCCAGTTTTCTTCTGCTTTCCTATCTCTGTTTATTACAGCAATTTGATTAAATGCAGTAAAGCTCTGTCTTGGATATACAATTAAATAGGTCAACTTGTCTGAAAAATCTCCTGAGTTCTCTAGTGATAGGAAACCATAATCAGTATTCATGAGTCTTGCAGTATCACTCAAAGGCCTTATTTAGATCAGACAGATCTACTAGCTTTTCTACAAAGATGTATATAACGCTTCTCCCAAAGACTTTGCAGCTAGAATTTAAAATAGGCACAAGATATTAATGTAGCAAATAAATGGAAGGTATAGGGGAATAGAAAGGCAGAGTACTAGTGAGGTGCTTGAGAGACCACTTAGTAGAATATTTTGTATGTTTTGACTTTCCCTTTTTGTGATCTAAGATATAAAGCCAAATTGTGCTAATACAATCTGCGTCTTTTAGAGGGCAACTCACAGAAAACAAGCATGATTGCTTGTAATTTCTTAATCCAGGTGGGTGCCAGTCTTTCCTGGTATCAGTTTATGACTCCAGCCTTTACACATGGCAGATGATGTGGGCTGCTGCCCTTCTCAGGTAGGGCAGAGTGCCAAAACTGTTTTGCTTTTCAGGAGGGACAGAGATTGGGGGTAGAAACACTAGTGACTTATTCCTGTGTGCCTGGCCTGTTGGAACAGGAGGCTGTGGAGACCTATGGGAGGATGTCCTTTTCCCTCTGTCACTCATGGGCAGGCTAGGAAGCCTCAATGAAGGATGTCTCTGAACTTTTTAATTTTTTGAACTACTCTGAATAGTCAGTACAGTCTTTGATCAACCGTGAGGATCATAACAACAGCAGTAAATATTATCTGAGTCGCAAATGGTGCTTCTCAAAAGTAAGTAGCCATGTATGTAGCTCATATGTTAAAGAAGCTATGAAAACCTGGAAATAATGCAGAGAATGGTTATAAAAACTTTTAAAGAATAGAGAAATCCCTTATAATGATAGATATAAGGACATTCCTTTATTCATTACATACAAGACCAGAAGAAACCTACATTCCATTATGACAAAAAAAGTTATTATTTTTCTTAAGCTGACAGAGAAAGATATGATAAAAAATAATATTTATCAATTAGTACCAATCAAATTCAAGTTAGGCATAAATCATGGATTTTCAGCCGCAAAAAATGATTAACTGCTAGAAAAAAAAATAACATGAAAGCATCTCTCTTTGACAACTTCAAGGATGTTTTGTTTTAAGGTAAGCCTTTGTGGTGGACTTGTCAGAGTCCAGTACTTTCTGGCTAGGATCTTTTAGATATTCCAAGCATGGAGGGTGTACTGTTTATTCTCAAATTTACTTCTCTGAAGATATTTAAGGTTACATGGAATTTATGATTTAGCAGAGTGATATTGCAAAACATTAAAGCACAATACAAGTGTAATTTACACGTTTAGAAAATATAGCTTTTGCAATATACAGTTCAATCACAAATTACTGGGCTCTATAGTACGATCACTGTCACCACAGTGGGTGTCCCCTGTAGCTGAGAAAATTCATGATTTGAAACCAGCTCAAGACTATTGGCCTCTTTGAATTTCTTTTGTTAGTTGTTCAGTTTTTACACTGTGTTGGGCTAAGCCACATATACACTTCTTTCTCCTCTTTACGATGGTTGAGTTAACCTAAGGAGATATTCACACTCTTGATGAATTCATGATGAAACATTTATACCATCAGTTGAGTCACTCAACTGACATAGCTGTTTATCTAAAACAGAGGCTGCCCTCTGGTCTCACTTGTGTGGAGAAAAAGTCAGTTTTCCTTGCAATAGCTGTGAGCGGTCACATCATACATTCCACCCTGAGGTTGATGGCCATGTCACACTTGCCCACCTCCTCTGAGCCTTCTTCTACTGTAGAAGTTTTCTGATGAGTCACAGGACTTCACAGAAAGGTAAGGAGGGGACCACCATACCTTGCTCATGTTTGCCTGCATCTGCTTCTAGTAGGTTCTTTCTAGTCTTGCCATCTAAGTCCCTAGTGAGGTTGCCTGACATGAAGAGGAGAACAGCTTTGAGGGGAGGAAGACCAATCTGTACTGAAAGTGATCACAAGTGTCCATAGTATTCAGGGTGAAGTTATGTACTTATCCTTCTCTTCCTCAGTGGGGCAAAGGGAGGAGGAAGGAACAGGACGAGAATTTCTTTTGTTTGGGTACTAGCTATGCTGCAGGGACAGGTGAAATTTTAGCGTTGTTGTTCTTCAGTATTATTTGCAAGGATGCAAGGAACTACAGTTAAAGCTTTTTTTTTTTTTTTCCCCCTGGTATATATGAAAATTGTAAATGATTCAGCAGATATTTTCGGGATATCAGATGTTTATAAGACACACTCAGTCCCACTCTGAGTCCTAGCAGGCTTTCACTCTTGTGGAGTAATTCCAGATTCATATTCTGAGAAGAATGGTTCTCTTTCTGCATTTTGAGTACCAAGCCCATACAAAGCAACAAGTGTGATGCAAACCTGATGGATGAATCAAAAAAAAAAAAAAAAAAAAAAAGAGAGAGATTGCCAAAAGCAACTTTCCACTATATGTTTGATATATTATGCAATAGACCCTCTGCCAATAGTACCCAGCCTGTTTGGATATTGATATAAATGTCTGATAACAGCTATAAACATGAAGCGCTTTGCAATAAAGACCAGAACTCTGCTAACCAACCAGCTGAGAACAGCCCAAACAGGCAGCAAGAGAGAGAGGACCTGATTTGTCATTTGTGAAATTATGCTCTTCATCAGAAACCAAGGGTGGCAAAGTCCAGTGCACTGTGTTTACAAGTGCATTGAGAAAAGTAGCTTACAATTCTGCTGGACAAAACTAAGAAAGAAATGGCGTTTTGAGGCAATAGCCTACTACGTACTGGGTGATTGAATTGAGCTGTAACTGATATTAAGGCGATGAATACCTGTTTTAAGATTTTCTTTAGTGTTCTTTTTCTTGTTGCTATTCCCTGAAGTAAGTGAGATTAGAACAGTTCAGCTGTCATAGGAGTTGAAAGAAGAATGATTTTCTTTCCATCTGCATAGATGGATGAACTCCACTAAGACCCATATCAATTTGGAGTATTTACCACAGAACTTTTCCTCTTCAATGCATCAGACAATGAAGACCTGAGGAGTGCTGAGTAAATAATATTAACCACCTTTCTCAGACAGTCAGTGAGCCAGATCTCCACATATAGATAAAGGCTTGATCATGGTCAGAAGGTCAATTTAAACATTAAGATTAGGTATTCAAAGCTCCCTGTTATCAATCTTCATCTCAGATTTTTCCCCAATATTTTTCAGCAGCTGTTGCTAAAGTTGTTCGGAAGAAGTTTTCTTGGGGAGCTTAGTGTGTCCTGTCCTTGAGTGGAATCGGTGACCTGGCCTCTGGAAGTCTTGCAAAAGGAGTGTGTATTGCAGGATACACATACGCATCTGCAAGTAAACAGCACTCACTCTTTGTGTTGAATGGGGTGCTTCTCTATGATTTTTAACTCAATTTGAAATTGTGCTGAATAATCAGACTCCTTTTCATTCCAAATGCCTCAAGCTCTGATGTCTATATGCTATTGCCAGAAATTTTGAAAATGAAGAAGATGTCTGGAAAAATTAATGCATGGTCAAGATTATGATTTAGTCAATATAATTGAGAGCTGGTAGGATTGCACCCATGACTGAAACATCAGTATAAAATGCGAAGACATGCAGGAGGAAAAAAGAAGAAATGCATCTTCATTTATCTAAAAATCTGAAGGTAAGAGTTAGGCGGATAGTATGTTGGTAGAGGTAGAAAGGGGAAAGAATATGATGGAGGCATGTGACAGATGTCTACTTTATAGCACCAAACCAGGAGGAGGAAGCTTATGGGCAACTAACTGAACACTAGACTTTTGTGGTAATGAGGAATTTAACTACCCAGAAGTGCTGGGAATGGAAAGCAGATGCTACATAGCTGAGAAAGAGACTATTACTCAGAAACTTTTTACAAATAGGTTCAACGAACTAAAATAAATAGGATGGACAGACTGTAACAAGGACAAGCTACACATGGGCAATAAAAAAGACAAACCCTAGAAAGCGAACAACAGGCAGCTGCCCTTCAGAACAAGTCTGAGAGAGTCCTAGTGAATTGAAGCTGAAGTTTAATCAGTAGCGTGACTGATAGAAATTTGTTTCTGTATATTTTTAATAACTGCTTTTAATCTTTTTTTGTAAGATACAAAAAAAAGCCCCATTCTACAATTAGCTTTCCATTGCAGATGTGCACAGAGCTGCTCAGGCTTTTTAACAGATCCTATCCTCTGACACACTGCTGAAATTGAGACCTTTGAAAATATCATGTCAAAACTTTTCCTCAAATGTTATAGAACTAAGATGCTAGACATAAGCTTGAGGAAAACCTCGCCCTGTGGGCTGAGCCTCTGTTGTTCAAAGCATGAGAGATCTGTCTGCTCAAAGGCTTTAACTGAGTCTGCTCCAGTGCAGTGTAATTAAAACCCTTGTTTGGGAGACAGAGTGACTGATCTGTGCTAACTAGTTCCACTTCTGCTGAGTTTGAAAAGTTTTCTCAGAAAGACTCCCAGAATTCTGTAACACAAATCATACCAATAGTGAGGGTGCAGGAACAGTTTGACCTCGTTTACTTCAACATAAAACAGAGCAGAGAATTTCTCTCATGTTATTTAATAAGCACTGTCCAAAGTTAAGTAGCCAATTGTAAAATAGAGAACTGTCAATAATTATTCTTTTTGCTAACTGATTCATAATTTTTAAATGTATATCTTTTAGAAATATCTTTTGCTCCATGAAGATTATTAAAGTAATGCTTTTGCTGTTTTCTAAGGACTAGTCAGAAACAAATGATCCTACATGCATGTACTTCTATACTTCTGTTACATAAAAAAACACTATTATAAGGGAAATCTGAATTTTCTATTATTGTAATAAAAAGTATTTCCACATCTCTGTCATTGAATAAACTCCAGGTTAAAGCTAACATTGCAAAAGAAAAAAGAGTGCGTTTGACCTGGCATGAGGTAAAAGTACAAGGAGGGAATGAGAGCTTGGTGGCTGCAATGAGGTGGTAGCTGTTAGTGAGAGTGCCCTCACTAAAATGGGCAGCATGTTAGTGGGCATGGAAAGCATGGCTGGGCTCCAGCCTGATAGTCCAGCTGTGAACAACAGATCACTAGTGGTCCCTGTCTCTTTGATAGACATTTCTTTCTGGTTTGTTGTAATATGTAAGGCTTAACTTCCACAGACAAGTCATTTCCATTCTCTGTAAGAGAAATACTTTTCCTTTATTTTTTTTCTTTGGTTTTTTTTTTTTTCCTTTCTTAATTTCTTTTCTGTCAATAATGACTGTGATTCAGATCAAGAAAACAAGCAGCACTGTTGCACTGAGCACTAGTTTTCCATGTAACCAGTACTGATTGCTGTGAAGGATCTCAAGTGCTTTGTTCATTTCAGAGATACTCCTCTGCATGCAGGTTTTATTTGGTTTCATGTGAGCATGTATGAGCCAAGATAGTCTCACTGATGTGTGCTCCTGTTCCCGAACAGTTGACCTGAAGTTGGTGACATGCACTTTCTTCACCGTGCTTCTCCGTAAACAGCCTTCCTTCAAGTATTTTTAAAATTTTTTGTCATAAATCTTCTGTCTATTCCTGATGAGGAAGGATGGGTATCCAATATCCATGCAGGCAAGCCCAAGGGGATGGAGATTCAGTGAATGCTGCTGGATGAAGCTCATCAGAAAGGCTGCATTTTCCCACTGGAGACACTCTCCTGTCCCGCATGGCACATCATACTCTGAAGAAACCTTGAATATGTCAGCAAAATAACAAGAAAATTCCTCACAGCTAGAAAGACTATTTGCAAATGGAAAGAGTTGAACTTAACCAGATGCAGACCACCAGGAACATTTTCATTGCAGGAATTTGTAGTTGGGAAAATTCTCTTTGTATCTCTGTCAAAAATATCACAATAATAGTTCCACTGCCTGGATTCAGATAGAGTTTTGCACCAGTTGTTTCTTCAGAGGCCTTCTTTTATTTGCTTTTTATTTATTTATTTATTTATTTTTAATTTTTTCCTGTCAGTGATGGTGAACTTCAGTATCCCCAGAGAAAAAAAATGGAAAAGAGAGTATTTAGTATCCAGGTATTCATGGATGCCCACCCAGCTGTTAGTGGCATGTTTGGGGGATCAATGAATGAACGAGCATGAACATAATTTTCTGAGCTCTTCCTGCTCAATGATCTTTTACATTTACACATTTCAAAGATGTTCTTTACCCCAAAGAGGAAAGACTATCCCAATGTCAAGCTGCAGTTAGTTATATCTCAGGTGGTTCAAAAAGAAAAAGCAGAGCCCAGCATTTTTAGCTATGCCCTGCTTCACTGCAAAGGGGATTTCCTTCATTTTACCTCACCATTACTGGAATTAGGATGTCTAGGAATCAAGAGATTTTGACATTTGGAATGTTTCCCTAGAGTGTTATCTCGCATTTTCTTTCCAAATTAGGATGCTTAGCAAGCCTGGGATAGAAAAGCCAGAACTGCACCCTTTGGTACTGCAGATGTTATAAATACAAATGGATAGTCAAAGGTTGTTAATTTTTATGTGCATAAAATGCACACACAGGAGAAGAATATAAACTAACTATAAAACAGATGCATGGCTTCCTCTAATGCTGAACTCGTAATATTATATTGAATGCTAAGAAGTTCTTTTCTGCCTCCCCTATTTATTTATTTGCATTCCAAATGTTTGTGTGTAAATCCAGCCCTTATTAAAGCAATTGGTTGAAAGTGCTGGCTGTAACAAGCCCTTGAAGAGGCCAGTTCTCCAGAAACCTTCTTCTCAATAACTCATGGAAAGCATCTTTATTCAGATCTGAGATGTTCCTTCAGTTCCAGTGGGACTGAATACATCACATCCTTCAAAACAAAACAAACAACAAATCCCAACTGTTCTCTGGGGACTGAATTAGTCTCTCATTTCTTTCCGGAAAGACAACATCAAGGAATTCTGTGTGGTTCTGAATATTGTGAATTTTCCACAGAAATGATTTTGCTAGAGAGAAGCTTGTTTCAGAAAAATAATTACTTTCCTGGAAAAGCCTGGCTTTCTTTGTTACAACCTTCTGCTTTCCTAATTTTCAGGAAAAAAAAAAAAAAAAGCCACACATGCTAAATATATTGGACTTACTCAAAATTTCTTTGACTTAGAAATAAAATGCTTTGATGCACAGAAACACTTGCATGGGGGCAGCTCAAGTTTAGAGCACAGTACAAGTTTGCTTTTTAACTGAGCTCTATCATAGTCCATAGCAAGCCTCTCATAGGTTCATCTAAGGGAAGAATGAAGATCTCAGGCATTGCTATTGCAACATATAATTTGCAGTGTGGTCCTCTGGCAGATGCACTTCAGTGTCACCTGAATTTTAAATTAAACCTCTCGATTTAGCAGAACCATTCATTTTTATGTGTCAAAATGATTGCCTTAGAGATCTTTTCAAATCTGTTTCCAGAGCTCATTCTACTTTTTCATCTTTTTGACCTGATTCAAGAGGAAAGAAAGCATCAAAACTTTCAGTGAAACAGAAATTCTGATTTTGTTGAGCTCCAGTTCATCTCTGCTGTGCTTTCCCATTGGTAGTCAATCTCAGAGTTCTTATCCTAGCAAAACTCCCACACAGCCATCACTGGGAGTTTTTCTGAAACAGAGGCTGTAGGAATTTGCGTAAGAAAAAATAAAAATACAACATGAAATTACACTGATATGTTGTGCTGAGCAGCAGTATTTCATGCATAAGACAGCATACCTACCCAGGAAACAGTGAAAGCTTTAATACTTCATGTAGAAGTATTTCCAGAAAATATTCATTATCTGGAATGCAAACTCTAGGGCTCAGTAATAGTCACCTCATCCATCTGAGAAGAATAATTCTCTCTAGTGCTAAAGTAAAGGAGGCCAAATCTATGCCCTATGGAGCAATGCTTTTGGACAGACTACAACGATAGACTTCTTTCTATATACCTATGGACAAAATTTTAGTAGTTAACCCATTGAAGTATTAGTTTCCTGAACAGAACTATGAGATTTCAAAATAAAAAGGCAAAAGGTGTGGTTTCCTCTCTAATGCATACATTAACTACAGTGTGAGGGCCATAGCCAAAGTGCACAGTTGGCAAATTACTTTGTTAATGAATGTGAGAGGGTAATATTGAGGCAGGATGTTACTTGTCATTTGTATTACACAATAGCTAGTGCCATAGCCTGCAGTATTAAGTTTTCACTCAGACAAGGTAATGTTTATAATCTCAAGGTGAATAATGCTTGTAACTCTTTAAAATGAAAGTTAGATTTGCATAGTTCCTCTAACCTCTGTCCTTATATTTGACTAAAGTCTTTAGGTATTCTCTTTACTGCCAAGAGTATAAATTGGCATGGGTAAGGAAATCCAAATCCATGATTTGTGTATCAGGAGAAACTGCTGCTTTTGCACACTGCCTTCACTTTTTCATTTCTCATATGGATTTCAGAAGAAATTTTGCCTGAATCAGACTAATAGATTTTGATTTAGATTGCCATGATTTGTCTTGCAGTATCAGATGCAAGTTTTGTCTTTAAAAATACATGGAGTTAAAAAAAAAATCAAGGGAACACAGTTTTGGAAGGCAGTGTAGGAGAGAGGGACAGCTAGTCTGCCGTATATGAAAGTGCTCCAGGAATGGCTCCCAGCACTTTCCACGAGCATAAGCTTTTTTACATTTTCCTTAGGGTCTCAATCATTGAAAAGTTTATGCATGTGGATTAGTGTTTACACACAGATCAGTGGAGATCAATCAGATGACCTGTGTTTGCAGTTACTCTGCTGTATATATCCAGACTAATATTCAAAATGTCTATCCGGAAGTATCAATTTTCTCCCATTGATAATAATTAATATAGATTACCCAACCTTAAAGTTACTAAAGCTGGGTGAGGTGAACTTGGCTGTTGATGTGGGGGTAGGGAGCAAGGGAGCATGATGGGTGGATGTAAGTTAGAACAAAGAGTGCAAACACAGACTACAGGACTTCCTGGCATCAGTCCGGGTTACTGCTAAAAAAAAAAAAAATACAGAAAACAAACAAATGAAAACAGACTTCAATTTAAAATTGCCATTAGGAATGAACTGATCACCACACTTGGTAAGTCATTCCATTGCTTATTTACTTGCAATTAAATTTTGTGCTTTAGCTTAACCCTGCTGCCATTAGATGCTTGCCTGACAGAATGAAGTAAGCATAATCAAAGGTTACATCTCCTAAGATCACATATAACCTGTGATCATATCGCTGCATGACTCCTTTTTGATAGATTAGATAGACAGAACCAGTGGACTTTTCCCCTACCAGTTGAAACATAAGCTATTCTTAAAATTCTGTGAGGAATTCATCTCATTTAACTCAAACTATCTATTAAGTCAGCCAGCTCATCCAAGTTAAACACTGAGACTTCTAGAGTGAGTGGAAAATAGGCATCAACATGAATATAATGAGTTGCCGTCTTAGGGCAACTTGATGTCTATTACATGACAGAGCCTGAATGAGGAGCTTAAACTAGATGCCAAATGTGCAGATAGCTAAAGCTAGGTGAAACCAGGTTTGTTTAGTATGTCAAAAATACAAAATCATGTCTAATAGATGACTTACACAACTTCTCCTTCCTTCTCATGATGCTTTGGCAACATGAAACTGAGAAAGAGTTCATAGAATCTTATCAAATAAACACCCGAATGTGCCAGTGGGCTTAGAGAAAGTCTGGCAAAGTTCTGCTTAAATGTAGCTGTTTTTTGCTTTCCCCTCTAGAAAATTGGAAGCATCAAAATAATCATAAAAATAGCTTTGAAATACAAGGTTTTGCTCAGCTGTAACCAGAGCATCTCCACTGTGGCTCTATGCAGTTAAATATTCTATTTCAAGCTCTGGAGTTATTTTGTTTTATTTATTTGTTGGATAATACTGGGATTCTGATAACCAAGTTTATAGTTGGGTATAAATTCCTTCTGCTGCAGTTAATTTTATTTTAATGTTAAAAATAATAAAAAGTTAGACTGCTTAATAAATCAGCCAGATTCTTTCATTTCAATTGGGGGAAGAAAGTAACTCAAATGATAACGTCATGCTGGCTAGACTTCCACTGGAAGGGGCATCTTTCATGATGAGATAAGAGTGTCATTTCAATCACTGACAAAGCTTTTGCTGTGGTCTCTACAAAAGAAGCTCTTATCTTATCAGTGAACACAGCTGTAAGCTTTAAAAATGTACACTGTGCCTGCCCAACTTCACTTCCCATTGTTAAAGCTAGTGGTAGAAAATTGATATGCAAATGTCTGTTCAGTTTCTTGTTCCTGGGCTAAGTATTGCAGCTTATCAGGAATTTAGTGATACCTAGAGATTACTTCCCAAACAGTTCTCCGTAACACAAATGAGGGGAACTCACATGCCCTATCACAGTTCCTGAATGTTGAGTGCAAGGCTTGTTTAAGCTCAGTGCTGTGGAAAACTCTGGGGTTAAAAAGAACAGTGAGATAACTAAGAAGCCATAGTTCAGGCTCCTCTACAGAGACAGGATTGTCTTCTGAGTCCTCAGATTTTACATTGAGGCATTGCATTTTTGTGGTTTTCATTAGTTCTGGTTGCCCACTCAGATCCCACCTCTTCTGCAGGATCTCTACTGTCCGGCAGACAGTTCCTTCCTTCCTGGCATGGTTGCCCTTGTTTGCAGTAGGGTGAAGAATGCTAACTCCCCAAGAAAACTGGAGCAGCCTGTGTCTTTGCCTGTTCTTTCCGTGCTGTGACCACACCATGCCCTCAAAGCCACAGTCAGTCCTCAGCTCCCAAGCAAGAAGGAAATCCTGTTGTGCAGCTTCTGTTTAGAGAGACAGCGCTCCTTTCTCACTGGCGTTTGCATCTTTGTAAGTCCAAGGCATAGTGGATCTTCTGATAAACATACACAGTACTCACATTTCAGTGGTAGTTTGTCAGGAAACAGTGAATCCTGTAATGAAGAGGCATCTTTCACTCTCTGAATGAAACCTTATCTTAACCTGAAAATTCAGTAGACTGTCAACCTGATCTGAACTACCTAACAGAGCAGTCTTTCAGAGAGAGTCATCTCCTTCCTGTTTAGCTGTGTAAACGTTAGGCATATGATCTGTGCTAGTCATCTGGGCCTTATCTCCAGGCCATGGATAGTTGTAGGCATTTCCAGAGGGCTGAGCATCCCTCTAACTTAGAGACTTTAATGTCTCTGGAATTCAACTTTTTGATATCTCTAGTGGGAAGAGTTTGTCTGTGCTGTACCTATATATGTGAACATCATGGAAGAGTCTCATTTACTTACATGGGGTAGAGCCCAATTTCCTGTGGGGAAAATATTTCCGTACTGCCAAAATTTAAGTACTTAGTGATAATGCCTAGATGACTAGACTGTGATTCTCTAGGTCTTTTGGAATACCAGTCTCTTCTGAATTGACCTCTAGAGAAACCCATCTCTGTCTCTTGATAATATTCATCTTATTTAAGCACACAGCATAATATGCTAAGTCTTTTCAGTGTCTTGTTTGTATAGCAACCTGGCCACATTACTGTTTGCCAGATTATATTGATAAAAACTGGTTTGGTTGGCAAGGGAAGACACAAGTTCAGTGCACAATTTAGCTATATGTTCTTTGATTTTACCTTGCTACAAGGCAGTCCTGGTTTCTCAGATATCCAGGAGAGCTCTCTGCTGTGCCTCTTCTATTGGCAATTAGGCATAAGCAGGAAGGAATCCAGCCTTACTATAGCTTTCATGCTGCATTACTGGGGCTAACAGTTTGAAAAATCACACAGTAGCACCACATTCCTGAACTGAACGTGGCAGACAGAGATACCATGTCTCCAGATTAATAGAGTGCTCATTAAAAAAAAAAAAAAAAAAAAAAGAAAGGTTCAGACCAGAAAAGTCCTTTCATATGTAGAATAACCTGAGAGGAAACTCTGTTTTGCTGAGACACATAACATTTCATTTCTTCCCGTGCAAGTGTAAAAACTCTCTTGCTGAAAATTACTAGGGTGACATTTACATTTTTGCCCTGTGGAAGAGCTCATCTGCACCTTTGTCTTCCCAGTTGCAAGGCAGCACTGGGCAATGCCAGTGACACCCAGCAGTCTTACGGAAGGAACTTCAGACTTGCAGTCTCAGATTGCTCACTACACCCTTAACACTACATGTCAGTCTGTACATCCAAGGTGAACAGAAAAAGGCCTTAGTATGTTACGTAGTGATAGCATTCAAGTAAAGATGATGGTATCAAGTATGAAGACTGTGGTAGAGAGGAGAGGTCCAAAGCAAGTCACAGTTTTTAAACTGCTAAAGGGGTCATAAATATTTTCTATTTCAGTTCACAACATTAGGAGATGGAAATAGAAAATGCCCTGTTCAATAAATCCTTTTTTGCATATGCATAATTTACCACTTCTAAAGTAACCCTTATATCTAAAACAAGACTTTTTTTCAGGTTCCAAGTTCAGAAAGTGACTATTTTTATAAGCATCTATGATCTTCAAAAGCTATTAGAGAACAGCCATACTGCAAGGAATGCAGAAAGCAGATTTCCTACCTCATTAGTATTTTCCTGTTTTGGAATTTTTCCCATCCTGCAGAGGGACTCCTGATGTGTTTTGGGCTTGTTTCACTTTGCACAACCAATTAAATATTCACAGTCATAAGGATGTTTCCCTCAACCCATATGTATGCCTCTACCTCCAGGTTCCAGAGACAGCTGCTTTCTAACCTAATTAATATTACTTAATTCTTTATTTAAAAAAAAAAAAAAAAAAAGTGGAACTGCTCCAGGTGCAGAGAATGAAAAGAACATCAGAAAAGTGCAATGATTTTTTAGTGGAATTATTTTATTGGATAGTTACTGCCTATCCCTGGTCTGTACCAAACCATAGTTTCAAATTTATGGAAGAAAAAAATTACATATGTACTTAGAATAAATGTCAACCAAAAAGAGTTTTTTTCTTTAGATGATGGGTTTAGGAAAAGCCATGTTGCGCCACAAATTTATAGCAGAAAGCATACTGGTGCTAGCTTGGTGCAATATTCAATACAAATTTCAGAGGAAAGGAAACAGATTGGCTTGAATAGAAGAATAGGAGAACAATGACACAACAGAAAACTATTCCTTAATGAATAGTGGCCCTTTTAAAAGAGACCATCACCTTTAGACAGGGCTACAACTTCATCTCCAAATTTTGAGTTTAGCTGAAGACTTACATGCTTAATGACATGAACCCACCAAAGAAGGTTAAGAAGAAAGTGCCTTGGGTCAGTTATTTTCCAGCAATCTGCTGTGAAGGTTTCTTGTACCATCTGTTAAAACATCTTATACCATCCTGGGTACTGGTTGAGATGTAGCCCAATTCTACATGATAATTTTGTGTTACCTACAGGGAGTAAATGAAATGAAACAAACTGATATATGCTAGCATGCCATATCCATATGGTATCTAACACCATTTAGACTTGCAATCTAGATTTTACTACATGCAATATGCTTTCCAGACCCAGGAGGTAGGGGAGGAGTAATGAAGCAAAGAGAGACATATAAACAATTCAGAATTTCCAGGCTGGAAATTCCCATTTTGGTGCTTGTGCTCCCTGCGGCAAGTGAGTAACAATTCAGTGTGATTCCTTGACCATTAAAGCAAGACCATTTGCTGGTGTAGTATATACATCCTATCAGGGACAGGGAGATGGAGGAAGAGAGGACAGTGCAGTCCACACTCATGACAAACTTGACCTGAGAGTAATAAAGTAAGCAATTATATATTTTCTTTATACTTGACATTCCAGCTATGAAAATGTCAGCTAAAAAAGGGAAGCAGTTGACTCCCCTCCAAAACTCTCTTTCCTAATTATTTAAAGATTTACTCTTTTCAAAAAATAAGCTTCACTGTAAAGATCAGGCTGCCATTAGACATGGAGAAGCCAGTAACATCAACTGTATTAGGGAGACAGATTGTTATTGCTTGTCTGAACCTCTAATCTCCTTATGAGTTCTGCAAGATAGAACATCTAAATCGTACATCTTCCGTGGCATGAACTTTAGTATCAGCTGAAGTTACGTTTAATCAACTGCTACAGATATGTAGATGCCAATTTGGATTAAAAAAAGTGTTTCTTAACTTACCAATGAAACTTTTAGCCATTTCTCTCTATGGCTTTGCTTGCACTGCAAATGCAGTACAACACATACACCCCAGCTCTCTGCAAAATCTCTCCTTTGGCTAATTAGACTTGAGAAAGAAGGAGCCAACCTGACTACATTTTTCAGGATCCATTTGTGAATGTACAAATGTATGTACAGGCTGCTTCCTCAGTGGTCTATCTTATCCTTTGAATATTCTCTCCTTATGTGCTTTTCATACATGTGAAGCTGCATATTCAATGCAGTTGATAGCTGAAATTTCATCATGTTTAGTAAAAATGTGAACCTCTGCTGTTCCAAAAATACATGAGAAACAAGGAGAAATTAGACAGCAACTATAAGTGACTGCAACTAGTTTACCCCCCTGTCCTGTCATTTCAACACAACAGCATAGTTAATACAGAACGAAAGTGGTCATAAGCAATTTTTCCCTCAGAGATAGGTATCAGTATATAGAATGAATTAATATTAATCATCCAAGGAGTCTTGTGTTTCTATCTTTCTACAGGAAATTTTGTGAGTCTGGTATTGTGGAATAACTACTTGAAGTCATGTAGCTATAGACCCTATCAACAGATTGGATAGTATTTATTCTATATTCCCTAGGAAGATCTCTGGTTCTAAGAAATGCAGTTTTTCAGAGCTGCTATAGCCAATTATGCTGGAAGGCATATGGATAAATAAGACTGAGGTTATTTCATGCTTGAAACACTATTTTGAAACACTGCAGTAGCTCCTAGAATGCCCTTGTGATTTATCATATCAGTGCACCTGTCAAACATTTACTGCTTGTCCGATTACCTAGCATGAAGTTGGAGAAACTTTCCATATATCTGTGCTCTGAGCCCAATACTTGTTGCAGTTATATGTGCTCATGAATATTTCAGAACAGCTAAGATCGCCTCCTCTAGGAAGGAAGGAAGGAAGGAAGGAAGGAAGGAAGGAAGGAAGGAAGGAAGGAAGGAAGGAAGGAAGGAAGGAATCATTAGGAGGTTGTTTTTGTCATTATCATTTAGCCATGGCCTATTTTTGAGACAAATTAGAAATGAATCAGCCGGTTCTGACTGTGGAAAATTTATTTGTCTTTGAATTTTTACCCAAGCACACAAACCCATGATAAAAAACAAGATGCTTGATTTTTTTTCTCATCTGTACTCATTTTCTTGCATTTCTGGCTCCCACTGAGAAACAGAAATAGAGATGATTTTGTTGAAACACTTAGAGACCGTCCAGTGCTATTTCCATCTAAATGGGCCCTATTTTGGCAAATGTCCTCCAGACATTTCTAAAATACTTTGGCAACTACATGAAGCAGATCAACATTAATGTGTGCACTTTAAGAGAGACATCTGACTCAAAGCACACTCCTAACATTTAGCTTTTGAAGTTTAAGTGTTTGCTGTTTGAAGTTGTGCTGTAGGTGGTATCTGTGAGCTTGCAGAAGGCTTTGAACCCAAGATACCAATATCATGAAAAGAAGCTAAATACCACACAAGGCTGCAGGAGTGGGAATGCATGCTATAGAGTACTGCAAGAAATGTTTCCATTTTTGTCATTCCAGGAAGGCTCCAGCTGTGTCTGTGTTGGGTGGTGTGCAGCTTGAAGGACCTTAATTGAGAATGTTCAGAGAACATTGGTAATGATCAAAGGTCTAGAAAACAAGACCTACAAGGATGTTTGCTTGAGTGAATCTTATTAATTCTGAAGAAGAGGAGACAGAGGAGTAGAACAGCCTGCCAAGTCACTGTTGCTAGCAGAAATAGAGAGTCTTCAAATGCAAGCTAGACAATTTTTATTTTTATCTATATCTTTATTTTTATTTTTACTTTTATTTTTATTTTTTTTATTTATTTTGCCAGGAAAGAAGTATGGATGGATGACATCACCCTCAGGTGAAGAAAGGACCAGGTAATTTCTTGACATCCATTCCAACTGTGTGACTCTGCAACCATAATAACAGATCTGTACCTGCAGTTATCTGAATATAGTGTTCCCTGGAATAGCTGCATAGAACTGTCATTGACTACTCCCACACATGTTTCAGACCTCGGCATCTTCCCTTTCTGACAGGGGAGTCATATACTCCCCTGAGCTTGAAGCAGGGTCTTGATTGCAGTCTCATCTCTGTATCCCAAAGTGGCAACTTGGTTGCAGCGCCATCTCCGTATTCCAAAGTGGCAAATTGTGAGGCTACAGGTGCTCTGGATTTTGCAGAAGAGCGGGGCAATTTAGAGTGGGGAAGAACAGAGAAGAGAAGAAATAATTTAACCGCTCAAAGAAATCCATTCTGGCTGCCCTGAAACTCTCTTTCAATTGAAATAAAATCACCACGGAATCTGGAATGAATTACCGATTTAAAAAATAAAGAAAAAAAAAAAAAAAGATACTACTTTCTGGAAGAGTTAGAAGATTTTTTTTGCCAGTTCCAGCTCTGTTTTTGATAGTTCAGTGGTTAAGACATTTACCTGAAGATCTGAGTTCAATTCTTTTCTGTGTCTGACTTTAAGGCAGTCTTGGTATCAAGACCTCCTGTTTCTCAACACTGTGCCCTCAGAATGGTTCCAGAGTAATTTCCCCCCTCCTTTTTTTTTTTTTTTATTTTATTCTTTTTGTGTGTGTGTGTGATTCAAAAGCTTAGTAACTATCTTGCTCCCTAGTTTCCTGCTAAACCTGGATGATAAGGATCAGCTCTGCCTTTCGCTGTTCCTCAGTATGATACAGTTACTCGCTTGTGTTCTACATGAGAACCAAATTGCTTTTAAATCTAACCTTTGCTTTTATTTTAAAAAGTCAAAAATACACACATACACACAAACAACCTCTAGGAAGTAGTTTCAGCTTTCAGATATCCTTTCTAAAAGTGGCTTGGCCCAATATTTCAGGCTGACCAAATATATATAGATATATATCTATATATAGATATATAGATATTGCAGTTGCGTTGTCGCCCCTCCCACCCCTACAAAACAAAAACAATAATTTACACAGTCCTTTTCTTCAAATAGATTTCCTTCAGAAGCCTGTGACAGTCTGTCTATGGCAATGAAGAGCCTGAGTCTTCAAAGCTACATATTCTCTATTCTTTCTTCAAAGGTAAAAAGCATTTAAAGGAAAGCATAAAGCCAATAACAGACTAATAATGCTTGGGTTTGCTTTTGTGTGTGCTTCTATAAGCGCATTTCTGAGAAGTGCAAGTTTCTCTTAGTGCCCACAGTATCTGGGCACCATAGGGTGCAATGCTCCCAGCACTGCCCTGAGCTAGCTTTATACTGGTTAGTTTTGGTGGAGAAAGCTACTTCCACTTCTGAACTGTTTGAAGTATCCGCTAGAGCCTTTAAAAGCAACTCAACTGTCTCTGCATTACTCTGAAGATGTGCCCTGCAACCCTCAGTTTTTCCTTGTCAGGCTCTCTGTTTTGTACGCTGGATAGCCCCTCCAACCTCAGCCTCCTCCAACGTCTCCTTTCTCATGGTACTTTAAGTTTTAGCTGGTTATATCTAGCCTTTGGAGAAATAATTCCTTCTAGGCTGATTGAGGCTAGCTAGGTGGGTGGATAGCTTCTCCTTTCAAGTGAAGATGGGAAAAAGATGACAAAAGCTTCATCAAAGCTGTGTAATTAATGCTGCCTTATCTAAATAATCATTTGTCCTTAACTGCTTAGTTCTTTAAAAAGCCATTTATAGCTTCCCTGTATTTAATCCTTTACATTCAGACAGAAAATCAAAGCTGAATGGAGAAACCAAGCCATCTCTAATATTATTCCTAATCAGCAAAAATCAACATTTTCCTAGCCAATCACAATGAACATTATGTATAATTAGTCAGTTTGCTCATCTCTTCCAAACACTCAGCTTTCTGATGCAATGATCTTAAAAATACCTTGTCAACTTAGATCTTTCCCCATCTTTTCATGAGCCTGAGAAGTACTTGGAAGGAGGATTCTCTCCCGGTTCTTTTGAGTCATCCCCTCTGGCTAAGGCTTGAGTTTGGTACTAATGGGTTCTAAAGGAAACTTCATGCAGCTCAGTGAAACTGGGAAACATTCCAGTTAGGAACTGGAATAAGGAAGAGATGAGCAAGCAAGGAAGAAAATGAAACCTCATTTAATGAAATCCTGGAAAAGAGAAAAACATCTGGCACCTCAGAGGTTAGGTTCTGTAGAAAAAAAATACGAGCACAGCTACACACTCTTCCAGCACACATCTTCTTTATTAGTACACACTTTGAAATTGCTTTCAAATCAGCTGCTTCCGGGAAGCTGTGCAGGGGTTGTGCTCTGCACTGATAACTTCAGAGAAAAGGATATCGTTGTGCAAAGGAGTCCCATCAAGACTGTGGACATCTACGAACTACGCTACTTGGTGGATACAAGCACCCTGATACCCTGAAACTGAGAGGATGCTTGAGAGACCTTTATTTATTGACTCCTCTTCTGGCCATGGTATGACGCCCTGCTTGTTGGACTAGTGCATCTGTTTACATATTTTGGGTCACAGTGGGTGTTAGATGCATGACAGAGCAGAGCACAGACCCATGATGCTTTGGCGAGTGAATTTATAGGTGGTAACATGGATTTTGTGAATATTGGGCACCAGAGAAAATAAAAAATCTGTGCTACAAAGTGTCTTTCAGAGAACAGGCCATCTGCCTTCACTGCAGTATATTTGTTAGCTCTCCAGCCTATTACAGTTTCCCTGCTGGGTGACACATGCTAAATCTCTCACACATCTAAAACAAAATTATAAATAAACAATGGTGTATTCAAATAAAAGAGAAAGTTCCATAACCAAACGCAAGACTTAGAGTAAGCAAAATGGGATCAGAGAATTACATGCTTGTTCTTTTGTGTACAGGGAAGTAGGTCCTTGGTCTCTGGTGGAAAGGGGACTCTGATATTCCTACAGAAAGATGCTGCTCATTTAGTGAAGTTGGGTGCCTTGTAACCATCGCAGGTGCAGACTTAAAGGCCCTTTTGCTTGTGGCTACTTGAACTTATTGGTGTCTCCATCACAGTCGTGTCCCCATCCACAGGAACTTTAGGAAAAATTTCTTGACAGTGAGGGTGACAGAGCCCTGGCACAGGCTGCCCAGGGAGGTTGTGGAGTCTCCTTCTCTGGAGATCTTCCCAACCCGCCTGGACGCAGTCCTGAGCCACATGCTGTAGGTGACCCTGCGTGTGCAGGGGGGTTGGACTAGATGATCTCTGGAGGTCCCTTCCAACCTTAAGCATTCTGTGATTCTATGATTCTATGATTTAGCTATCTATTGATGTGTGGTGAGAAGCTATCCATAGTTCAAGTTTCAAGAGGAAAAAGATCAATGGGAAAGTGGAGAAATGAAATTCAGTAAGAAGCTTGTAGGAGGAAAAGGAAACAGGGCCCCACTCGTTCTTTCACCATTAGAAAGAAAGCTGGAGAAAAAGGACATGCCAAATCCCTGGCAGCTGTTTTTGCCCATATGCTGGGTCTTCCATGCCTGTGAACAGTATTTCAATAAAGTGATACTTTATAGTGACACCTCCTGGGAAAGATAGAAGAAGCTTTCTATAGACTTGTAAGTCAAAAGGTCATGTTAACACTGGCTGCAAGCCACCACTCTATATGGGCAACAACTTTCTCTAGATGAATAAGGCAATGGGCTAGGTTAAGTAGGGTTTTCTGCTTCTCTTTTTTTTTTTCAATCCCTAAGTCTCCAGCATTCAATGCCTAGACAAATAACACTGGAAAATAGTGAAAAGTTGTTGCAAGTTAGATTTCCCAACAGAGACAGTGCATTTGCACAGACTACAGTGTTCAAAGGCCAAGAGCTGGGTTGTTAAAAGATTTTTAAAAATCTATTTCACACAGTCTTCAAAAAACAAACAAAAAAAAACAACAAAAAATCACCCTATGTGGTGGGTTTTGCCCACTTTAAGTTTTTGCTTCTTATTTGAACTCACAGACAATGAGTGGAATTACTTTGGCCTCTTGCTTATGACAGTAAAAGAGAACTTGGGCTCATGATAGGAGAATGGGTATATCGTGAGATTATAATTATTAGGTTATTATTATTAGGCTCACATTGCATATGTGTGTATGCATGTACAAACTATACTGCTAGAGCCCCATCCTCAAAGCACACACACAAGCACTCACACAACATCTTGTATTACTCATTTTAAAAATAGAAAACTAACAAGAAGAAGCAACAGGAGCTTCTGAGACTGATGCGCAGTTTCATGATAAATCTAAATTGCTTTCAGAGCACTCTGCAATCAAAAGGGAAAGTCTTCCACTTTCCGCAGTTGCTGCCTCCACATTTCTGCTCACTTCTTGGTGCCAGGAGTTGAATCAGTTCACTGAATATCCTAAAAGCTAATAGCAAAGTATCTGGGTCACTAAAGGGTCAGGAAAGAACTGACAGTCCTGGGCATGTGGGCAGCATGAAGTAGAAAGGCCCCGTTGGCAGCAGGAGAGTTTTAGGTTGATGTGAGGTGGCTGTAGCACATCACCTTCATTTTGATCTCTTCACACTCATTTTTCTCAGGAGAACCTCACTCAGAGTCACTGGCGTTCCAGCACTGACATATTCATCCAAGATACTCAACAAAGCCATGCTGGATTAATCACAGCACGCCCCTACACAGGTATCAGTCAAGTGTTTTTTGACATTATGCACTATTGTCAATGTTAAGTTCAAACTTGGAAACATGATGAGCTCCCTCCTTAATTGCTCCGAAAAATCTCCAGAAGACTATTATAAAGAAGGTGGTGAGAAGCATACATCTCTTTATTTACTATCTAAGCAGTCATACTCCCTTTTTAAGGCACTCCAGCGAGCTCACATTTTGAGGAGGAAGTAATGTAATGCCAGTAAGTTAAAAATTAAAATCAGAAAGGTAGAGCAACAGGCATTCCTGGGCTAGCCCCAAGGCATCGTCATAGCCATGATGTTGTGGTGCCACCCAGGTTTCACACTCACCTTGGATGTGGAAGGTTTGAGGCTGGGGCCTTTCAAGCCTGCTGAGATTTCCCAACTTCCACATGCTTGGAGACCGTTCAGACCT
Source organism: Nothocercus julius (assembly GCA_013398735.1). Classification (NCBI taxonomy): domain Eukaryota; kingdom Metazoa; phylum Chordata; class Aves; order Tinamiformes; family Tinamidae; genus Nothocercus; species Nothocercus julius. Next base: position 403,341 of record VZSV01000044.1, on the reverse strand, counting down.
GCAGGCAAAGAGGCACCTGGAGAGGAGTGACCTTCTCTTCCTGAGAACAGCATTCACAGAGTCAGAGAGGAATGGGGAAAGCGCAGACAAGGAGGGAGCAGACCAGTGTGTTCTACTGTATAGAACACACAAAAAAACTTCTTTTGACTAGATAGTAACAAAAAGTCTCCACTCTACTGCCCTTTTAAGCACACAGAGAGTCTAGCAAAGGCATAAAGTGAACGTGCTCTTCTGAAATGTCTGTGCCAAATGACTGGTACTGGATTCAGGCCATATGATCATCCTCAGGATTGGGTGGTACTAGTAAAAAGGCAGTTTGAGCTAGGCTTTAAAGCTGTATGTGCTCAAGCCCCAGATAAGTTTTGTGAATACAGCCCTTTGAACTGTGATTTACTTGTTGCTCTTGCCAGCAAGAGGTCTTGCCCAACAAACCTTGGAGGCTGAGCCTGTTGGCTGGAGTGACTCTACACATACCTGAGCACTGCGCCGAGCGGGGACCGGCATCCAGCAGAGCATGCTCACCAAGTACGTGCACACGTCGTCCCACGGGGCTGAGCGCGATGCCCCATGTGCCTCCCAATGCTGCCAGCTGAAGTCTGCTCTGTGAACAAATTCGGGCTCTCCGCAAGAACCCAGGGAGTGAACTTGCTGTGAACTGGCACAAGCCCTGAGGTCCTCGCCTCCCTCTCTCATACCAGACCAGCCAGGCAACAATTCTGTCAGGACACAAGTTTGATATTCTTACCACACCAGAAGCTCCTAACAAGCGTCAGGAAAAAAAAAAAGTCAGGCAGTGTGGCTGCTTAAAGCAGGGGCTGTTTTCTATTATTCAGGTCAGAGTTCGCTTTCTGGTCTGCAGGGAATCATACTCCAGGATCAAACGCTTGCCTCAGTTCAGCATCGCCCCAGCACATGTGTAAGGGAATTTTGTTTGTGCAGAGACAGATTCGTCCCCACGTTCCCCGGATAGAGAGGTACACAGCATGCTCTGGAAACCAGGAGCAACGGGTATTCTTGTTGGAGTGAATAATATTTGCCAGATTTAGTTTATTCAAATCAGAAACATATTAACTCATTTCCTATTATATATTGTTTATAAAATCATCTGTGCAGCATCTCCAGAGATTACAAGCCAAGTGCTGCACATGACCCGCTTTGGGATTCAGGCTGCAACAGGAAACTTATCTTGGAACAAGAATTTTCTTTCAAACGAACTTCTGAAACTGGATCTACATTGTGAAATACTTGGATATTGAGCAAGGGAAGAATGTGGAACATAAACACTAGCAACTGCTTCCTCTGAGCATGAGCAAGCTTCAGCAAGCAGCCTGGGTGCTGCAGTGGTACAGGGCACATAAGGAGCCTGGTCAGAGCGCAAATTTGTAGGTGCGCTAGTTAAACTGCACTAACTTTCTCTAGATAGTCATTCCTCCTAGTTGCTAGTGTGAGTGAAGCACTTTTAAGTGAAAATTGGTAGTAGTATCTTTGGGTCCTATGATAGTCCTTTGCTGCCTAAGTTTTTTGTAGGTATTTAGCTGTTGAGCTGTTATCTGATACATCTTCAATGTTCTGCTCAAAGAGATCTAATTTAGTCAGGATTTACTTGGATGCCACACTGAGCCCCACCAGGTTTTGACTCACAGGCAAAGAAAGGAGGGCACACTCTTCATAGGCTAGAATTCAGTAATGGTCCAAAGCTGCAGGGAGTCAGCTCAGACCTCAACAAAGTATATTGCTGCACCACCAAAGTGATCTAAATGACACCCTGCCCTCCTGGAAACAATTCTGAGCCAGCAGGTCAGCAATGAAGAAAACTTTTTTTTTTTTTTTTAAGTGTCCCAAAACTTTTATCTGACTAATAATGCAGATTTCTAAATTATACAAATTATACCTGTCAGCAGTATCTTTGATCTGTTCAAGAGCTGACTGACAAGAAAAGCCTTGAGCAAGAGTTGGACATGGCATCACTTGTGAGGAGAGAGTGGGTTAGGAGTTCTCCCTTTAACTAGGCTCAGTGCCAGAGCTGGAAACCAGCTGTGAGCTTTGGAGCCATCACCATGTTGCAGTGAAATCTTTAAATAGCGCATTGACCTTCAGGGTGGCTTTCCCAAGGACCCCCACACCTATCCGCATAGCAATGATGAGGCCACTACAGCACGCGAGTCAGGCTATTGCAGTCACACGCATCCCCAAGAGAGTAATAAACCAGCATAAATGAAGAGGCAAGAACTAGGAGACAAGTGATCACGTCTTCTGTGTGGATCACTGAGCCCTAACACTTCTCTGTTATTGGGGAGCATGTAGAGCATGTGAGAATTTTCTGAGAGGAGAACAAAGATGAAGATCTGTGTTTACTGGATGCATGAAAGATTACTTAGGGTTTTGAGTTAGGTTACATGTATTATTTTATTACTGAAGCATAAAGGTCTCCAGAAAGTACAATTATATAATGACTTCTTGCCTTGTGATTATTTCCTTATGCTCTGTTCTCCCTTAATCCCCACTGAACTATTACATTCCAACTTCCCAAAAAACATAAAGAAATCCCTGCAGCAAAAGAATCGTGATTTCTCCTAGGGCACAGGAAGAGGTTTTGAATACTTTCTTTCTTTTTTTTTTTCACTTTCTCACATTACTTCCCCAGTCGTGTTCAGATTATTGGCAGTAAAGGATATCCTCATCCCAGTCTAAACAATAGCAAAATTTCTACTGACTTCAGGGAGGCCACAAATTTGCCTATAGTCTACTATGGGGGAAAAAAAGAAGATGTTATACAAAACAATTTCTCTTTATTCTTTTTCTTTCTTTCTTTCTTTCTTTCTTTCTTTCTTTCTTTCTTTCTTTCTTTCTTTCTTTCTTTCTTTCTTTCTTTCTTTCTTTCTTTCTTTCTTT
>VZSV01000044.1:365704-392422 GCA_013398735.1 Nothocercus julius | reverse complement strand
GTAATTTAACCAGGAGCTAATTAGTTTGGGATACTCATAGCAGAGGAAGGTAAACAAAAGAAATCCTGGGCGCTGAGAGGTTAGAAGTAATAAAGGCTATTCTAAAACACATAAATAAATAAATAATAGATAAATAAATAATACATAAATACATAAAAAACTCCTACAATTTCATACTCTTTTTCTTCTGCAGAGTTCTTTGTTTCTTGCAAGCCTAAGTTTCACCCTAGTTTGGGGGCAAAAATATAGTCAAAGCATACTCATGACAAGGCTTTAGTTGTCCTGCGCCCTGTGCTGGGACGAGCCACCTTCACTAAGCAAGAAGGTACCAGAGCGAATTGCGGGTTTGGGTATAAAAAGTTAGGAAGCAATACCTCAGTTTCTGCCCAAAGCTCTCACACGTCCGAAGGCAAAAGGGAAGGCACACATCCCTCTGCAATGTTTTCTGCTTCCCTGCTGTGGTGTCTTTCCTGCAGGCAGCTGGGTTCTGGTATCTCCAGCTTCAAAGCCCTGTCTCCCTAATAAGGAAATCAAAAGAAAATTCTCTGTTAATTTCAGTGAGTTTTAGTACATTGACGTCAATGGAGTTGCACTAACTAATCCTAAAAGCAATTTGGGCCAGAAACTATTTTTTCCCAAGCCTGTTGTGTTCCCCTTTCCCTGCCTCAGACATCCCCTGCCTGGCTGCCTGCAATAGCCGTGCAGAGTGACATGGGGCACAGGCAGCACTGTGGTAAGGAGGGGCCCTTCGCCTAGGTCTGGGCTGGAGAGGCTCTTTTGCAGAGATCTGTTCACCGAACAGACCGCTGACCTGTGGGGAAGGTGGTGAGGCCTGTGCTCTGCCCCTTCCTAGGAGTCCAAAAGACAGAGAAAAATGATGCGAATTTGGAGTATACAGAACCCTATAAAAATGATGAATCAGTGGGGAATAAAAGCACTGACCTGCAGGCTCAAAGATGTATACCTTAGGTATATGTGCTTAACACAGACACATACCCACGCATCCACGCACGCATTCGCAGTCCTGAGTCTGCTTCAAGCTCAGGCTCGGCTGAGGGTATGAGCTCGAGCTACCTTCATGCCCCAAGGTAAAGAAAACCTTGCAGAGTGATCTGCTAATCTGTCAACCAGCCTTCTAACCCACACACTGGGCTTTACCCGGCAGCCGAGAAATCTAAGAGGCTCTAGCAGCCCCTGGCTGATGATCAGCAGGGGAGAAGGAAGGGGGAACTTGTAGTGTCTGCAACAAACAGGAGACTTTTCTCTCCCTTGCTGCCCAGCCAGCGCTTTTCATCAGCACCCAATCAGCACTGCAAATGCTTAAAAAGAAAGCAGCTCTTTGGAGTGCTTTTGTGCATCATCCCTGCACAAAGGCGCCCTAAAGTCTAAGGAGGGCCTCTGAGGTAGTGAGTCAATACAACAAATTATAATAAGAAAATAGCTTATATTGTTTTTTTCTTTCTTTCTTTCTTTTTTTTTTTTTTATTTTAGATAAGGATTTTCCCCTTCTTTCTCTCCCTCTGAAATTTGCCATGCTAGAGATGAAGACAATGGCTTCTTTGTTACCTCTAAAAAGCAGAAAAGGAGAAAAGATTGATTTTTATTTTTTTTTTTTGAGGAAATGCAAAAGAAATGAAAAGGAATGTTTATATTCCCATAGGTCTTTGTGCAGCTCTGAGCATCTCAGAGGCGGGACAAGAGTTTGGAGAATATGCAGAGATGTAAAATCCTCGTTCTGCTTTATTCTCTCTACTGCACACAGAAACAAGGCACCATTGAAATACATGTGTCAGTGAGTGTTTTATATGTACAAGTGAAATTAAGAGACAGGAGACAATGAAAGGAAATAGGAAAAGAGAGAAGATGGCTAACTGCTAGAAAGGATTGAAAATGGAAAAAAAATAGTTATCTTCAGTCACTGGAAATATTAACAAATTTTGTTAGAAATGATGTAAATATTTTGCTTAAAACATTTTGGTTGAAGATTGGTATTAAAATAAATGTTTATAAAATGGAATTTAAATATTTCTCTTCTTTTTAATAAAACTTAAATCCAAGAATGTATGCTGGCATTTGAATTTTATGCCTTTTAGAGGGCAAAGTGGGAAAAAATGACACTAAAGAGAAAAAATGAAACAAAAGGAGCTGAAAGAAATGAAGGGAGAAAATTGCAAATCTGAATATTCGTAAAATTATGTTATTTCTGACAAAATGCATATATCTTTGAACAAAAGAAAAAGTGCTCCTATTCAAAACTAACATTATTCTCAATTATTCTACACAGTACCAGGCTCATTTTTCAATGACAACTTGTTATTATTATATATTATGTTCATTACAGGAGAGCCCAGAGGTTCTTAAGCTTCCGTCACGCTGAGTAAGTACAATATTTAGGAAAGATTATCCTCGTCTAAAAGAACAGACAGGTTAACTAGGGACAAGATGCAACAGTGGACAAAGAACATGAGAAAAGCGGACAGGGAGGAGGACTAAGAGAGGGGACTATGGCAAGAATTCAAGGAGAGCACAGCTGGATGAATTCACTCACAGTTTCACAAGCATCTTATCCTCCATCTTGTACGAATGAACAAGCAGCGGGTTTCCAATGTGTCCATCAGAGGTCACATTATCCATGACCAGTGAGTACAGTCAGCTTGAGTAGGGATGGGAAGAGCCAGGTTGGCTCTTGGTGATGCAAAATGCATGGGGAAGGCATATCGAATGGCACACAAGTTATTACCAGGAGATAGGTCAACACTGAAGCTGTAACACACTAAAGATGGGCAGGAGAACGAATTAAACAGAAGTACTGAATGATTTCTCTGTGCACATGGGTACATTTTTTAATTGCCTAATGAATGAGGGAAAGCAGCAGCTTGTAGGCAAAGTAGTGCAGTGCTCTTTGCATGCTAATAGCAATGGACTGTGGCTGCATATGGCAACTGCACTATTCTCTCTAGCTCTGGGAGAGCTCTCTTACAGCGGGGAAATTCCATTAGTTATTGCTCTGGGCTATACTCAGGGAAATATCTGCTGAAGTATTTTTCATCTTGGGCAGCAGGTTCCAAAAATCTCTCCCCAGCCTCTCTTATTTGGAGTAAACTCTGCTAACACATGCTCTTATGACTTACCTAGGACTTCTTGGTGACACATAAGGGAGACTGGAGAAAGACAAAACTTGCAAAAAAAAAAAAAAAAAAAAAGAATTTTATTTTTTCCCAGAACAATGACTCAGAGTCTGTGTGAAACTTGCATTTTATGGCATTTGTTTAAGATTTCACATGGTTGGTGAAGCACCCCCAGTAACAACTGCTTAGAGTCTCACCGGCCAAAAACCTCAGCAGTAGGAGATTTATGCCTTTTCTATTACCTGCAGCAATAAACTGCCTCAAAAAAATCCCCTTGTTCCCTAACTACAAATTGAATTTCAATAAATGTATGTAATATAGCCACAGGAAAGCACAAGGCAGAGCTGTGTGCGGTCTTAAAATTTTACACACAGTTCTCATTGCCTCAAAAGTTTCTATCAGATGTCCAATCCTAATGCATTTGTGCTACCTGGGATAAGCCAAGCACAATAAGCATGAGTAAAAACCTTCCACTGCAGCCAAATTAAGGCATAAATAGGATGCCCCTTGCAGACAAATGAAGGCACGACAATATGGCTGTAACCTTCAAATTCATAGCTAGCTATATGAGAACCTTGGCCTGAAATAGAGCCTCTTCAAGGCTGTCATAAATTGGGAGGAAGATCTGTAGGAGCTTTGTGCCTGTCTGGCACTGCTAGCACCTTTCTAACTTTCAGCCTTGTATCACGAGTTTATACCACCTTGTATTGCAGCTTTCTGTTCTTCCAAATGCAAAATGTGCTGCTCTGGGAAAAGCTCAGATGGTTTGGGGCTTTCTGATCCCTTTAAACCTGCAGTGTAGCATGAAGCAACCCAAGAGACCATGCTTTTAATGACCAGTGCTCCAGAGGTGTTAGATTAGCTGTGTTTGGTTAAACTCAATAGCCTTAGCTCTGGCAATTCCTCGCCCTTAAAATTTTGCAAACAAAAGAAAACAAAAGAAAACAAAAGAAAATAAAAGAAAACAAAACAAAACAAAACAAAAGGTTTACATTATCTCCATCCTGATAGTGCCTCTCTCATTTTAGCACTCTTTTAACACAGAGTAATCTTTAGTGTATAAGAGAAGTATCCATTAAAATTGCTGTAAATGTTAAAGAAGGATTCCAATAGAATAGATTTCCCTGGCACTTACTCATGTAAACCTACTGATGTATATTAGAATATGCTAGTTAAGTATGAGAAGGATTTGGGCACTCAGTAGCCAAACTTCTCCCTATCCCCCTGTCCAGCTGTAGCCTGGAACAGAGAAGTGGCCTTGGGTTGTCCCACCATCTTCTCGTATTTGCCTTCTCATATTCTCAGTAGAGCTTAGGCAGGAAGTCTTCCTTAGGTATGCGGTCTATATTGAGTGGCTGGGCTATGAAATGGCCTCAAACAGTAAAATCTGTTAATTTCTAACTTCTCTCTGGCTGCATGGGTGGTCTGTGAGAGGAAGGTTGTGAAAGTCCCCGAAGTTTGGGAACTTTGTTGAGGCACCAAACTCCCACTGAAATCAAAACAAACTGCAGTTAGGAATCAAGTACGAGTACAGCCATGCAGAAATTTTTTGTGAATGACGTTGTCTTTTATTTTGTTCAACTCTTTATATCACAATACATACATATATATATATATATAAGCAATACCAGCAGACAGAACACTGTTTTCTGCACTTCTACCTATTTCCAGTCGTGACTCTTCTGAGAATCTGTCCGTGCCAGAGGCAGCGGTAATGTCCACAGGACAAGCAAACCAACCATTTCTCATGCTGAGTATAACAGTAACTCATGGCAGCTGCAATCTCTCTTCTTGCCAAAAGTGAGAATGCAAATAGCTGCTGTCTGCGTCTGTGGCCAGGTTCACAGCCAGGGCTCCTTCACCTCGCCATCTGCAACACCATGTCAATGTTGGTAAGAGCAAACTGGAAATGCAGATGGCAGAAGGTGCTTATGGCAGCCCCAGCTCCTTCACTGCATGGCGTTTCATTGACTGCAAAGCAGGAGCAGGAATGGCTACGACACCATTACCACCTCGTAATGACATAATGGGGGTGAAAACTGAACGTAACAGTGATTTAGCCCTAGCTTTTTGCTGGTTGCCAAGGAATCATCAATGTCAGCCTATAGTGCTGAAATTGTGTGACATTCTCATTTCAGAAGACATATGGTGGTACCTCAGACACTGAAGCTGTAGGTAAATGTTGACTTTTAATGACAGCCTTTACATACAGCGCTTTCAAAATGATTTATAGACTATAGTCCACTAAGGTCCCCATTGAATTTTCAAAGGACATAACTGACAATATTTTTCTGTAATTCACAAGTACTCCTGGTATTTCTTTGGCCAAAGAAACATAAATGTCTCAACTGTGACTAACTGAATTGAGTTTCTCAAATCATAGTAGCTCATGCATTAAAGTCCAAAGGTCACAGGTGCATCCCCACTGCCTTGGTCTATCTTGTGGTAAGGTCTTAAATTTTGTATACATACAAGTCAAGGATATTAAGTAACTTGGCAAACAACAGTAGATGTCACTAGTGAAGCTGGGATCATAACCTCAGAGATTCCAGTTTGCAGGATATCTTCCTGACATAACTGAGAACAAAAGAGATTGACCTAGGAATGAATAAATGAGATGTGCCTATAAATGTTATTTTGTGAAGAATTCTATAATGACTAGAAATAGAGGTGGAACGTAAGTGAGGATTCCTTTCAAGGAATACATAATCTAATCTGACAAGCATTTTTGAGTAGAAAATATAATGCCAAGAAAGACTCAGGGTGGACAGGGGATAATAAATGACATAAAAACACAGCATGATAGAGCAAATACAAATATTGTAGGCAATCTTATTACTATATAAAAAAAGTACTCTAACATCAGGCTTAGGCAAAGGTGGCAAAACCATATAAAAAAATGAAAGTTCAGTCAGGCCAGGTATGGCCAACTTGAGGTTACATTCAAGTGGTTTTCACAAACACTCTTATGTCCAGAAAGGAAAATGTCATCACAAACAAGTAAGACAGTCTTATAGCAAAATAAACTGCACTTTAATTACTTGCTGATGATGAAAACACAACTTTATTTGATTGTAGTAAGGAGATGTAATCTCACATTCTTGCATTCTTTTGCAATTGTTGTTTCTACCAAGGCCAGGCAATTAAATCTGCAGATCAGCCTCTGCCTAAGTACAGAATGTCCCGTTCTTCAAAGGTTATGGGGAAAATGAGCTGCAAAAGGAATTCCAGACTTTGGCCAATTATTCCTGCATAGTATTATCCTTCCCAAGTTCTTGATAACTCTATGAAATTAAGTAGTTTTATTCCATCCTTGAGTCATTGCTTGTAGATAGATGAGATCCTTGGCTCCACTATGTTTCTGAGCTGGTGCCATGTACTGCATGATATTATGATATGATTAAAGAAGAGCTGATAGATATAAGTTGAATTGTTTACTCTGTTCCTCTGAAGTCATCGTGGATTCACAGCAGAGATTTACAGTATGCTTCGCTTGTATTATGTGAGGGAGACTTAATATCTGTCAACAGGAATTTCGCGACCATATTAGGAGAAAAAGGCATAGCATAGGATGAATCAGAGGCATCAGATACCTAGTAGTAGCAATCAACAGTAGCTTTTGTGCAATAATTGATGACTAATCAACTTGCCTCTACTAATATGATGCCATAGCCCCTATTTCCTAAGACAGACTAAAGAACATCTATTTAACATCATACTGAAAGAGGCTGTATTTGCACCAGTTCTTGCTCTTGTTATTGCTACTGTCATTAGATCAGATTCATTTGATGTCATTACTTGTGCTCGTTACAATCTTTGTGACCAGAATATGGTACAGTATCAGAATTTTAATGCCTCATATATTCTATGAAAGATGATGGTAGTAAATGCTACTGCTTTGACCTTCTCAGTGTTTTATCATTTGATTCACTGGTCATCTCCATTCCTTCATCTCTATTTGTGCCTATACATAGCCTGAAGAGCCAGTGAAGGAAAACTAGAGCTACCAACAGATAAGAATATTTACAGAATTGAATGTCTCCTATTTGTACACATATTAAAAGTTTATAGCTTTTTGTCAGCTGCATTAAGCATTAGTATTCTGCCTTATCTTTCAGACAGAGATTGTTGTGAGCAGACAGAATGGCAGTGCATGGATCCTTTTGCTTTACAGGAAAACCACAAACAAGCCTCCAAACCATACATTATGGTGAAAATCCTTGGGATAAAAGGTCTCCTTACTTGGTACTACTTTCAAGATTGTTCTTAAAATATTTTTTTTTGAGTTCATAGCATGAATAATACCTGTAGTAGTGACCAACTAACTCCTTCACTGCCAGCCTCTTCCTGATGCTTTCTTTATGGCACTCTATTACTGTAACAAGTCACTGAGAGAAAAACAGACCCTCACAGCAGCGATACCCAGGGAAGAAGTGATGCTTTATTCAGCTTTAGCCGCCAAACACAAGTGTCTGTCTTAGGTGCTTAGATGGGATTAATCTCCTTATTGCTTCCCCAACAGTCAATGGGACTCCTCTTAGAGTCCCTAGAAATTCTTAGGACTTGTCTGACCTGCTTTAGATGTCTCCCTAATTTTCCTGGTGGACAATGAGCAGAAGGAGTTCTTTCAGAGTATAACTTATTGAATCATAGTCAGACTTTTTCTTTGGACCACTGGCTGGGAGAACCTGTCTGTCAACACTATCAAGGCCATTTAAGTTCCTTTACTGGGTGCTTAAAACTGATCAGTGTGACTACTGACCCATCCAACATGTTTGACTTGGATGTTCCTAGGCAGCGAAAGAGGGATGTTCTCTGGTACATGGTAACTGCAACTCAGAATTCAAAAGGGTGTCCGTTTCACAGACTCACTGACTTGATTTAGTGTGTAGTTTGGAGTGTGGTGCATTGGAACTGAATTGCTTGAGCTTATCTATTAAAAAAAGAACACTGCAATGAAAAGTGTGACAGAAACATTTATTTTTTACCTATCTCCTTTCACAAACATCTACTTTTCAACAGGCATATTATGAAAAAAGACCATGTTCACTTCTGCACTGTGTTCTGCTTTGGTACAGGAGAAAGACTATACAAGAGTGTTCATTACTCCATGAAGTTCCAATGGTTTCCAGTACTGTATATAAAGCTGCCATGAAAAGCCAACCTTTATTTATTTATTTATTTATTTATTTTTAACCTGTCACAGGAATTTACTCACTTTGGGCAGGAATTTTTTTAGAACTTGGGTGCCTCAAGAATACACGAGCAGTAAAACATGGCTGCAATAGCCTCATCACCCATGCCAGAGCTCCACTGGGATCAAGCAAAGCAGGTTGCTACCTAGAGAAGCAGACTGCTGGGGGAAAGAAAAATACCTGTGACTGCTGACAACCTTGTGGTTGTTGGAGTATGGGGGAGGTGGGCTGGCTGCAACTCTTCCTCCAGGGTGACTGCAAAGGTTGTAGCGGGTGACTCCTGTCATCAGGCAACGCAGTGGACCCATGGTCACCACCCCTCTCCTCCCAGCTCCTCAACAGCAGGAACAGAAAGTCCAACTCTGTATAAATCTCTTTCCCTTCTGCCCCATGCCCCTTTCTGCTGCCTTCCTCTTCAGCTAGTGGATGTAACTGAAGCAGGCTCCAGCCCTGAGCTGTGAGATGGCAATATTTACTTCTGAGAAGCATTTTGTAAGCTCTGCCCCTAGCTTTAGAAGAAAAACATTTAGAGATGATCTGTTAAATTTACTGACCCACATATTCAAGAAGGCACCTGGTTCAGATGCAGTCAGAGCATCCCAGCTGTGGTTCAAGAGCAGACTACATTTTTCAATTGTCTGCTTTTTTTTTTTTTTTTTTAACCTCAGGAGCTCGTTTTTTGTGTCCAGGATGGGAGATCGTTGACTGATGGATGTCTCAGGCAAGTCAAAGCAGAGGATAACGTAGAATCACTGGACGAGTGGCTGTGGGCCACAGGGTCCCCAATGCCCCACTGTTTTCCTAGGGTGCAGGGATATTATCCTGCATATGCAGCAGGTTGTCCAGCAGCAAAGGGATAAAAGAGGTCTAAAACAAAGATACTTTTGGAGAGGGTGACTCTACCAGATCAGATATTATTCTACTGAATTTTGAATTACTGATGTACATGAACAAGTATAAGAATGTATAAGAACAAGTATTCCCTTTTTAATACAATATCTCAAAATTGCATTTTTTTTACATGTTTAATTTACCAAAATAGCTCCTTTAGAAGAAAAGATCTGATATTCTTTTTCTCCTTTTTATTGCAAAGAGACATTAAATTAGAAGGCCTTCCAGAACCTTCTCTATCTGTCTTGCAATCTTGAATTAATCATTTCTCAATGACAATACTTAATTTCTTAGATATCTAACACTATGATGACATGTGGTCTGTTCCAGACAATATTCCACTTCTGAACATAGGGTAGGAGGTGGAGAACTTTGAAGTCAGATGCCTTTTTGATTAACTAGTTGGAACATAACAAGCATGTGAGAGGTCTCCAAGCAAGCTCTCCTGTTTCACCTTGAGGTTTGAGACTAGAGGAAATAACAATAACAGAAATTATTTCGTCTTTGACTCTGGGCAATGGGTGAGGAAGCAATGAAATAAGAGGAGAGAATCTTGATCTTTCTTGTCTGGGAGGGATTGTGTTGACTTTGCTGGCAGGGAGTGATCATCCAGCATGGAAGAAGGACATGAGTAGCCTGCAGAAAGATTATTTGAGGAATACTGTCTATAGAAGCCTGAAGAGAGAGTTTAAATTCTATTCAGACATAAACTGGTGTGAATCCAGAGTAGCTCTACCTGAAGTGAGCTGAGTTATGCCCTGATGTAAATAAGATCAGACATAACTTGCTGTCAACACAGTCAAATTTTACATTGATCAAAGAACAACATCTTCCATTGTGTATATTCAGAATTCATCTGATGACTGTAGACAGATTTAGATGGAATTATTTTTCTCTAAAGAATAGAGTAAGTCCAAGTTACTCCTCAGTGTGAGAAGAAAGGAATGTGTTTTTTTTTTCTTTCTTTCTTTTTATTTTTTTTTGTAAAGGGAACACTAATTCTGAAATTATATAGTCTCTTTTCTTAATCATTGAACAGCTGCTTTGCTGCCTGCTGAGTTGCATACCACCCCCAATGAATACATTTTCGGTCATCCGTGACTTATAACGCACTAGGGCTATAGTGTTACTTGTATTCTAAAAGCTGGAAATCTGGACAGGATGGAGAATTTCATGCCAACATTCACTGTCAAAGGCTGTCTTTTTACCCTCACTTGATCTCATTGAAATGCATCAATTCTGTTTACTTCAGCTTAAAGAGTACAGAATTCTCATTAAACATTGGCATTAATACTGGAAATTCAATCTGCTGCCATTGCCGGCAGTGCCAGCACTGGCTTATCATTTAATCCCCCTTTGGGTTTTGCTTTTCATTTTGACCTCCATGGAGCTGCTTTGTTGTTCAAACCCAGGTGAAAACACACAGTTCAGGTACATTCTGCCTGACACAAGAGTACTGAAATCCCATACAGCATTCATCACTCATGGTGCTTTCCCACACAGGCTTGCCACTGTTCCCCAGTTTTGCTCAGGGTGGGCCATATGTGGAGGTGTACCGGTAGCCTAGTTTCAAACCCAGATGATCCCTTGCGCTAGACAAGAGCATGGATTGCAACATTTACCAGCTATCATGGTAGTTAATGGTGCTAGTGATTGCCATCTCAGATCAGCCCGGTTTCCCTATTGGAAGACACCAGGCTATGACAAGAGACCCCAACTGTCATCAAGGGAAAGTCTGGATGAAATCACACTATTGTACCCAATATGATATGGCTAATATCCAAATAACCTTGCCAGACACTAATTCCAAAATATCACAACATCCCTATGCCAGCCGTCTTAAAAATAGTGCCACAGCACTACGAAGCCTCTGTGCCTTTGTGCATGTTATCACTTGTACCTCACTGGAGCACTTTGAACTTCTTGATTGGCAAGCAAGTCAAGAAGACAAGCTTAGTGAAAGGATTTCTTCACAGTACACACATCTGTTCTCAAGACAACTGCACACACACTTGTTCTCCAGACAGCAATGGATACATGTACACTTTTCCAGCATAGCACAGTCCTAGAACATAACCCACATATTTAGTCTGACTTTGGTCTGTCAGAGGACAGGTTTAGTTTCCTAACTCTTTTTTGGCTGCTTTCTCTTCTGGAAGATGGTCCTCAACAATTCCTTGCTTAGATGTGCATATTGGTGTTATATTAGACAGTTATTAAAAAAAAAAAAAATCCAGGAATAGCTCTAAGAACATAGAGCATAAACCAGGACCCTGCTTCTCAGACAAGTGTCAAAACTACAGCTTTTACACCTTTCTTTCTTAACTTGGCCTAATGAATCCTGAGTACTCCTTGGCACGGTTACTCAGCCTCTAGAAATTATTCAGGCACTAAGCTAAGTTAAAAATGTGGAAAAACAAAGAATCCTGGTAATAGGATACAAATGGTGGATTTGAATCTGATCAAACAAAAACTGAACCCATTTCTCATTTCCTGAAGAGTGCTCTAGCTCCTACATAAAACATCCACATATTAATAATGTCCAAAAAACCTCTTCTCTAGGTATTGCAGACCCACATTTAGAACATTTAAATCTTTAGGGAAGTTTCACAGAGCTATTTTCAGGAATTATCCATAAGTGCTTATTTTAGTGGCTTCTAGAAGCTTTAGCAGGAAGAACAATAAGTGTCCAGGAAGGGCAGTCAGACCATGGTGTGCCTCACAGAACACTTGGATAGTAGTTGCAATACCTAAACTATGTGCCTGTAACAAGTGGTCTGAGAGGAGGCTGTGTGGAGATCACATATTGCAACATAGCATGACATATTCTTGAGTCATGCTCCTCCATGCAGCTGTTGTATCCTGATTCCCTTTGCATGGGAATCAAGTCATGTAGGGTTTGAGGAGACAACATTTCCTCAATTCTTGCTCCAAAATTGAACTGGGATATGGCTAAAACATAACCAAACCCAGGAGCCAAAAAATGTTCCCTATTCTAGAAATATGGCCTTGGACCATAGTTTATATGGACCACAGTTTATATAGTTTCCATAGTTTATATGGAAAGACAGCCTTGTCTGAATAACTCATCACAGTTAATAGCAGACACATGAATGCAGTTAGGTCACTGCAGCTGCTAGTCTTCATGTAGACCCCAGAGTTTAGAGCAAGAGGTAATATACAACCCTCAGAGTACAGATTTCTACAGGGGATACAGTATTTGCATTTTTTACATTTATTAGCCTCTGACTTCTTCACTGCCTGAAATGCAGAGATACCAAAATCACATATTCATGATGGATTCGGGTTATTGGGTAAGGTGTTAGGAAGGAGACTGACTGCCCACCTTGGCTGGTCTAGTTAATTAGATAATAATTGGGATGGTTTTTGCAGCACAGTTCGAGAGTGTCTTGTGGCTGTTGTGGGCAGTGCCTACAAGGCATGATTAGGTGTGTTATGGTGTGTGGGTGTGACTGTAATTGTTCACAGCTGCATGCATAATGAAGACCAGCCTTGGGCAGGCTTTCTTTCCTGTTCTGCATTTTTTTTTCTTTTTCCTTCTTTTTTTTTTTTTCTTTTTCCTCCTTTTTTTTCTGACAACTCTTCCTGTGCTTATGAACTATAAAAGGGTTTCAGGACACTTCTCATCTGCTCTCAGGATCGTGGAACGAAAGCTCCAGGCACACGAAAGGCTTGTCTCTGGGAAAGCCCTATCAGGAGATGGGAGAGGGTTTGTTGAGGTCTATGTCTGCTGTCTTGGATTGGCATAAAAACAAAAAAGCACAACTATGACTACAATGGGATTCAGAAAGCCCATGCCCTTGCACTTCATCCTTCACTTAGAAATATTAGATCAAGCATAAAGGTGTAACTCTAACTCTTCCCCAGCCGCTCAGGATTCCCACTCTCTGAGAAGACCGCATAGCTCACCCATGTCAACATTAATACATGTTTTAGACATCTTTCTTTTGGGGCTTAATCTAGCATCCACACCCACAGAGTACAGAATGGTCCTCAGCTGGCAATCGTTATCAGCTTTCTCTACTTGGTTTCTAAGAAACGAGAAATTTAATCACATTATAAACCCCACATCAGTCTGTTCTTGTCAGTCCCTTCAGCCCTTATGCAACATTTCTACACACCTCTTCACAGCACACCTCACTCCCCTTCTCCATGACCTGTACTTCTCTCAGGCAGAGAGGCATGGCAGAAATGTTACCTGCCAAAGGCTTTCACTAATGGTCTCTCAAATCCTGTGCCATGCATTGGTATTTTTGACAGAGAAAAAACAAAGATCCTGTGTGATTAGGTCCTCACCTAATATTCTCCATACCTCTACCTTTTCTAATAGATAGAATATTGCTACTCTGTAGTCAGGCTCCTGCCCTTCCTGTGCTTCCTCTTAGTTTCCTTTGATTTGTCCTGTGACTGTAGCCTTTTCTCCATCACTATCAGGGCTCTCTTTGTACTGGTGCACATCTTTGGTTAAAGAAAAAGTAGGGTATTTCTTACCTTCTTACAGAGCACATCATATTGTAAGCATGTGTTCAGAGTATATTAATTGAATCTCTGGTGAAAGCTTTTTAGGCAGGCATATATGACTTAATGAACTGGTTTCTGCTCTTTTTTCTTTCTTTCTTTCTTTACACATGCATGATGATGTAAAGAAAAACAGGCAATTATAACATGTCCAGATCTCCAGAGGCCTTGCACAAAGATTCCTCCCAGTACATCTTATACAGTTTATAGAGAATGTAAAGACAGGAATAACATTAACCACTACCCAGACAGATTTTGCTTCAGGGAGATGACTGGGAATACAAGTAGAAGCAGACACACCTGTATTATCTTTAAAACAAATTTAGGCAGAGATGCATCTTGGTCTTGTTGCTCAACCCATTTTCCTTTCTTGCAGTGGAACAAGGATTTCTCCTGAAGCCCTTGGATGCATCCAGTTGCTCTGGTCTTACTCAGAAACTTCCAGTCCCTGACTGGTCACCACTCGAAGCTTGCTTGAACCAGGCCTGGCTTTTTAATGTGACTTTAGAACCGATGTGAAAGATTGCCATTTACATGGTTCAAACTATGTTGCGTTTTTGTAAACAACAATAAAGAGTGCAAAAAACTGGAAGATTTCAGGTTAGTTTCCTAATTGTGCAGTCTTTGCATTCTTTTGAGATAATTTTTCTAATAAAAGTGTTGTAGTATTCAGGATGCCAAACCAAGAACCTTGGTCCCTCCACAAGCATATCAACAGAAGAATTAAAAAATCTGATTGATTACTTAGCAGGCTTTCAAACATGAAAATTAATCATCTAAAATAACTAACCTAAGTTGGCAATTTGGATTGAAATATGTGTTATGGGTAAGGTACCCTGGATTTTAATAAGGAATGGGGTTAGACTACACAAGTGAGCTGAAATAATGGCTGCTTGTCCCTAATAGGAGCAGTCCATCTCTTTCCTCCCAGCTTTCCTTTTTCTTTTTCCCTTTTTTCCCTCACCACAAACTCTTAACCTGCTTCTTTCCTTACGCCGGCTCTAGTTTAGCTCACTGATCTGTCAGAAAACTAATTCAAAAAACAAGAAAAAAAAAAAGGATAGTTTTCTGACCATTTACAAGTTGAAGGGTTCTGAAGAGAGTGAGAGCCAAGCAACAGAAGGGGAAAAACATATAGCTGGAAGGACAAATGTAGGGGAAGAGGCATCGGGAATAGAAAAATGGAGCAATGCCTTTAGCTAACAGTGAAATGTTAGATTGGTTCAGCTGTTTTTTCTAATCATGCTGTCTCGTCAGCAGCTTAGTTACAGCTTTTAACCCCCCATTAGGCTTTGTCCAATGTTACTAAATAGAGTTAATTTAAACTACCTAATCCTTGCTAAACTGAGACAAAATTTATTAATCTGGGTTAGAAAAGCTGCATCAGATTTGCATTTTTCTTTTACCTTTTATGCTTATATTGCTTTGTGGCTCTATTCTTAACATTTCTTAGTAGTTCTGTTAGAAAGAAGAAATTGCTAACTCTGGAGATCCCTTTGAAGACTCAGTGAATCCATTTCAGAAGGAGACTCTGAATCCGGCCAGGCCATTGCTAGTCCTAGTATCCAAGCAGCACACAGATGTGCCAAAGGAGGCAGAAATTCAAGATGAGCAAAAATGAAAGATTGTTTTAATTTTTTTCTTTAAATTTTCAAATTAAATCTGGAAGTATTTTGCACTAGCTTTCCTCAAAAAGTAATACTAAGGTTTAGGCCCTCTCTTGATAACTCTTCTCAATACCATAACAGAAATAGCATTAGGTGTTGACTGTTTGCACAAGACACAAGATATGGGTTGGTTCTCTGTGGCTCAGTGCTATGCCTTGAAGAAATACCCATGCTAATTCTGACCTAGTCCAGCTTTTTACTCTTATTTAGTCTAATAAAGTCCAGTATTAACAAATCTATACTGCTCCAGTATCCTGGTGAGTTCATTTAAATACACAGGTCATTGCTGGTGTCTTATTTGGATAAATGAGTACAGCTATCTTATTTTGATAAACATTCTTACATTCTGATAAATGTAAGAATGATGAGAAGCAGTTTTCTCTCTTGGGACTGGAAATACTTTAATTTCATTTTTCCATCTTTCTGGATGAACAAATCTAGTGATAACTGCTGGCAACATTTTTTATTTATCTGTGTTTTTTTTTGTTTTTTTTTTTTTGAGAAATCTATGCAAAGATTTCCCATCTAATACTTCTACAATCCATGTACAAACAGTGAAGAGGAAAATACAGTGCAAGATGATCATTTATCCCTCATGACATCACATAAATTCTCAGAAATTCTTCATTGCTTCTGACATCTGTTGAACAGGGTGCCTTCAAACAATTAAATGATACTCCTACTAAAGTGTGTAAATTGTTTCTTCTTATCTTTTTCCTTGGTCCTAAATCATGCACCTCCATAATTGCTTTACAATAGAAGGAAATGGGAATAAAAAACAAAAAAAAGGGTCCCTCTCCCCTCCCCTCCCTTCATGTGTCTTAATTTTTGTCTGCATTTTTGCACAATGCCCTGAGTCTGGGTATGAACAGTAATGTGCAACTTTTAGTGTACTCAGCTGTGTTTGTATTAGCCCACAACCCATTCTCTGTTCTCTTACTGAGTTTCTTGCATACAACCGCTGTGTGAATCTCGCTCCCAGGGGAACCACACCATGAATCTCGAAAGCCATGGATACAATGAAAAGGGCTAGGAATAAAATGGCCACCTCACAGGACAGAAATGGCTTGTCCTCCTCGAGTTTGGATTTGCTTTCAGTGAGTGCACTAGTAAACAGCCTTAGAAGCCAGAATACTTGCTGAGGTGGTGTATTAGCAGAGTTAAATACTGATAGAAAGTGAATCTTTGGAATCTAAAATATGTCTTAACACTTGAGACTTAGCAAGATATTCTTCTCCTCAAGAGAACAGAAAAATACTGCTGGACATGCCTGAACAATTGTGACCTGAACATGCCTCCAATTTCAAAATTTAAAACATTTCAGCCAATCAATCTTAAATAATCCCCCAAGTAGCAATCAGGGAGATTTATACAGATTATTTAATTTCTAAACTGCTAAAATAAAGTCAGAGAAAACTCTTTTTATAGATACCCCCAAAAATAGAAAATGTAGGTACACACTTCTGTGTTTACTTCAATTTAAATATGTGTATGTAGATGAGGTGAGAATGTAGCTGTGGATCTATGGAAACCTAAAGGACAAGACTTGCAGATCACATCCTCAGAAATTGCTCATACAGAAAGTGACCCTGGAGAGAGCTGTGATTACCAGGCACTACAGAAACGGAACTTTTTCTGTGAGGAAGACATCAACAGCGAAACATGTGGGTTTCCTACACAGTCACACAGTGAGCTGAATTGGTCACTATTTCCCATCAGAAATTGGAATGGCTTTGAAGACAAATTACTCATTCCAGAAACCCAAAAGAGGTGTTTGAAAGGGTCTCTTTTTCTCACCATTGAAGATGAGGGAAACTTGCACAACTTAAGACTGTCTAACTAACAATCGTTAAACTAAGGCCAACCCAAGTATTTGGGATTTTGAATGCTCAATAATCATTAAATCCTTGGATTCTCATCTCACTAAGAAAAACAATTGACTTGGTCTACAAATATTTCCCATTGCTATTACCCTAAAGAGAAATCCTAATACCTCTGGCTGTCATTTACCATATCCTTGTTTCAGCAAGTTCCTCCTAAAATATCATCTGATAACATGTCTGGAAAATAGTAGATATTTTCTTGGAATTAAATAAATTTAAAAAAAAAAAAAAAAAAAAGGCAAGAGATCCGATTTGGTTGAAGAATGTTATTCAGGTTTTCCAAAGCTGGTTGAAAAAATCCTGTTACAACAGCCAAATAAACAAACAAAAAAAGCCCACACATTTTTCTTCTACCTGAAGGCAGGGTTTCTGCACATTAAAAGACAGACTTTTGGTTTAAAAAAAAATATATATACGAGTGAAAGTTCAGGCTGGATTGTTAGCCAAGAGCTCAGTATTTCAGGGTACTTGTTACTAATGCTACTCAGAGGCATTGCAGAACAGATGCCTTCATGTCCTAACACTTTTTCATTTCCTACATATCCAGATACATTTTATTTTTGAAAATGCGCTTGTGGCCATGCGATCTTTCATGAATTTCTTGTGCCATTTTCCACCCCAAAACGAATTGCCATGGGAAATGTGACCCAGCTCAAAGGAAAAAATGAGGTACGTATGGCCACTGAACCACAGCTCCCATAAATCATCATTGTGACATTTCATAAGGGATTTTTCTTTCAGTTGAAATATTTGAGATATTCTTTTATTTGAAAATTTAAGATTTTTTGCATGATACAAAAAGTTATTTTTCCATTAGGAACCAACTGGGAACCTTTATTCTGTTTCTCATAGAGCAGTTTTATGCTAACTTTACTTAATCATTTCTAGGTGTCAGTTTTGCTGTTTTACTCTTGCTATAAATGGTGACTTCTCAAGGACCTGTCCCCTGGAACCACGTGAACACTTCTGCTTTTTAGCTCTTATATTTGAAGGAAGTTTCTGACTCATATTATTATCAGAGGAAAATATGAAATTGTATTTGATTGTGTCCTAACAGCATGAAAGAGAGAAGAAAAAGAGGAAAAAAAAACCCCAAAACTCTACAAATTGTTGGGATAATGATGGATACGTATGTATTGGGAATACTACTGTTTCTTCAGTGATATTTCTGACCAAGGGCAAAATTTCTGTATAGGTCTAGGGTACCAAACAATTAATTTTATCAGTGGAGAGCAAGAAGATACCCACATGAGTAATGACTCATTGCTGGGGCTGCTGGAGAACACAAGTCAGTTCCTGTGGCAGCTACTTTACTAATAGACTTAATATTGCCTTTTTAGAGGAGACAGTTCTCAGATTGTTGGGTGATTTATGCCATTTGTGAAAAGCGTTTTTCTAATTAGCAACTAAATTTAGACCTCGAGTGCTCTGCAACATCCCTGATACCTAAAAATATCCCTTTAAATGATAGCTTTGTCCCATGCTTGTCTATTTGTACTGTTATTATCAAGTAAGAATAAAACGCTTCTGGCAGGTATTTTTATTTCATGACAAAGAGCTGATGGCCTTGTGAACTGAAGTATTTTTTATGGTCGCATAACTCATCCAAATCTGCAGTATGCCTTCATGGTTGTGCACATAGAGAAAAATGCAGATGGATTCTTGCGATGCCCTTGCTTCACCAATTCTGCAATTAAACCACATGCTGTTGAGAAACAGGAGCACATGGACACTAATAAAATCACCTGCAAGGCGCTCAGTGTTATGCTACACAGTCAGCACTTGAGACAGTATCGGGGATCTGAAGGCACCCGCATTAAATATGACATTTGAAAGTAATACAATCCATTACAGCAGACAGTGGTGGCTTTGGAGAGGGCTTGACAGCTAATAAAGTGATCAAAGTTGCTTTGATATTTCTCATTTTGGCTTGCACAGCTGAGTTCTTTTATAGCCAACAAAAGTGATTAGAATAGTGGTCTCTTTTGTGACTCCCCAAGGGAGAGATCAACAAATAGAAATAACTTATGTGAGTGACGGCCCAGTGATGCAGCGTTTTCTTTTTTCTGTCTTCTTAGCTAAAAAATAAGTGATAGAACAAATAGATACAGTCTGGGAAATAAATTTAACGGAATGTCCTTTTTTTAATTCTAATCACTGAATGTTTTTAAAAATGGTGAGAAAGAATATTGGTTTGCAAATATGAATTCTTCAGCGGACTAATTTGTCAGTACATCTTTCAGTGGGCTGCACAATTTGCTATCAGGGAAATACATGCCACTCTATTCTCACAGCACAAGTGAGTACAAGTGGAAAGGAATGGGATTTTTACATCAGTAAGAAATAATTTATGAATGTATTATATGTGCAGCGTTTCTGAGAAACATCATAACAGAGTTATAGGGTCTCTGCCGACTACACAGTGTAATAGTAAATCTAATCTATTATATGAATGTTTCTTACAAAAGATGCAACAGAGCTGTGAGTTAAACCAGGCTGAGATACAGATGCTTGAAAACAACAGGTGAAATTTAAAATATCTTAAAATAAGTGGAAAAAAAAGCCATTTTCTGCAACATGGAGACTTAATGCCTGATGTTCTACCAAAGTTTAACAACTTGTATGTCTATAGCAACTTCCATTGCTCAGCACAAAATATTTGCAAATTAAACAGCACATTTGACATCTTATTGCCCACCACAGCAATGATCAGCTTAAGGCAATGGGGCATGGCATCAGCCCAGAATCTCTAAGAGTGTTTTGGAAATCTTTGAAATCATTTGAAATATTCCAAATACTAAATAGGTATTTTTTTCATGACTTTCCATGTCCTTTTTGAAACAATGCAGTAGATTACTGGTGATGTCATTAATAACTGCTACTGTTCAGATGATTACTGCCCTAAAATTGCGAGCTCCTTGGACACCTCTGGATTCCTCACCAGGACCCTGAAGCCATCACAGGCAAGAGGCAAAGGGAACAGAAAAGGAAAGAACGAGGAATTCTCACAGAGCGGCTGTTGGCTCTGAACCAGGAAGTTCAGATCCCAGGCTCTGCGACTATCCTCTTTGCCAGAACACTTCATTGAGGAAATCAGCGCTATGAGAGTGTTCTACGGGAGTAGGAAGCCAGAAACAAAAAAAATTACAGATGTTTCTTGACACTGCTTCTATGTCCTTGCTTCTTCCCTGAACTAACTAAGGTTACTGGGAAGAGAGGTTAATGGAGACCTAGACCTCTGGCTGTTAAGTAGCACAGCTCCTTCTGCCTCAGTATATTCAACCACTCATCAACTTTCCGTGATTTGGGGTAGGGGTGAGTGGGTGAAGAGCCAAAGAACAGAGTTACTTGGTTTGAGTCATTTTTGTCTTTTTCTACTCACTGTAATCTTCATCACGGAAAGAGTAAGGATAGTGAGGGGAACAGATAATGCCATTCTGGCACTTTTTGTTCTTTTTTTCTTAAGTCACGGTTCAATGAAGAGAGCTGAGTCAAGGCAAGCAGAAGGTAAACATGGAGACATTTTCTATCTGAATGTCATCATAAAAAGGTTTCAGAGGCAGAAACAGTCTTCTGAATGATTGCTACACTGCCTTCAAATATAATGCTATTCCCCAACTTTCTTCAGGCTTCAGTGGGCTGTTACAGTTTGACCACACTTTCTCTCTCACATCTCACCTATACCTGTAAGTTTGGCCAGACTGCTTTCATCTGGCTCATAGGCTAGTTTTCCTCAACTCCACCTCTTCATGAAGTCCTATTTTTACCTCCTCTTCTGTCTTTTTATCTCTTCTCCACTTCTCTTACATGCTGCAGTTGCAGGATATCTTCAATCTTCAGCCCTTCAGACTCTAGCAACTGCTGCTGCTACCTCAGCCTTCCTTCAGCCATAGCAGTAAGTGGCTGTCTGAGGCTATAGCTGGACTTTTTCTGCTGTCAGGATAGCTAAATACATAATTTTCTGTAACTGTAATGAATCTGAGGCTTGTAGCAGTTCTTTTGCCTGAAGGCAGTGGCACTGGTGAGGTCCAGCTTCAGTTTCTGATGGTGTAATTCATTTGACTTCAGCAATGAATGTGAAAGATGGTGCATGGAAATTTCAAGCCATCACACCCATTAAGCTGGGCAATATCTGTTGAGAATGAAAGATCAACTACAAAAACATATGATTGTTGAATATGCTCGTATGTCGCACATGCACCTGCTATATGCATGTATATAGATATGCCTTACCTTCACAATGAACTCCACTCCAAAAGGGAGCTTATTTAGGTTTCTTCCCCACTGCAGGTAGAAGGGAGAAAAACAAATTAGTCTCTTCTGCTTGCCTAGGACCCCTCTGTTACAGGAAAGAATGATGTTATCAGCTCAGCCTGTGGAGGACTTTGTGATCTGCAGAGCACTGACAGAAACATCCTGAGAGCCACCTGCTCCAGAGTGGGAAAGGCCAAGGGACCAACAGCCTGGACTGGACCACAGTGCTGGGATACACTCTCTTATTCACAAAGGGCTACAGCAGTAATGGGAGGGAATTGCTTCATATCACTTCTTACACATTGTACCACATGGCTGTTCAAAAATGTAGGCAAAACTGAAGACGACTTCTCAGTACTCTGTCTACCAGCTCTGTGATGTCTATCGACACAGGAAGTCAAGATGTTCTCATCTTAAGTAAGGCAAAAATAACCGCTAGGCAACAGTATGCAACAGTATCACAATTAGGGGACAAATATCTCTAGCCTCTTAAATGCAAACTTCAGATATAAAGGTTAAATTATCAGATCATCTATGGAAAAAAAAAGGGGAATTATATGAAAAGCCTACAGAGGCAGTTGAAGATCTCCATCAATCTGAATACATTTTGAATGAGCCTCCCATTAAGAACAGTTCTTCTCTGTAGAGGGGGATTTGGGGTATTAGGATAGAATGATATTTTCATGCTGATAAGGTAACTGTCTTCTGTAATGAGTTCCTACATTGACATTTTGACAGAATAGATGGATGGATCAGTCAAACTTTAATTATTTAAGAAAAAGGGATTGAACAGAGAGAGGTTGAATGAAAAACAGTCAGCAAGTTTTAATGTTCAAGATGTTAGCTGGAGCTTAGCTGGAACTTGATTGATACCAGCCATGAAAGAGTCTTTGGCCTACTAGCCTGCATCCAGCTTCAAAATGAAAGAACCACAGAGACTCATCTGTCATGCTCTGCATCTTCTCCCAGAGGCTCTTAGTTACAAGACGTCCTTCGATAAAAAGATCACTGTAGTCTGGCTACTAATTCCACAAAAGTCTATTATAAACTCCAGAATGATACTGAAGTTCATTGAAATTCTCCATTGGCTATATAATAATCATCTCAATTTATCAACAACATAAAGTTTTCTGTCTTTTAAATTTCTCCTTCATGGACATTTCTCATTTTAATGTCCTTGCCATTTCACTAGTTGCCTAGTCAAAGTTAATTTTTCTAATGGATGGAGCTGTAGCTAAGAATCAGTGGTGTTTGGGCTAATTTAAAACTCCACTGAAAGTGTCAGGGGTTGACTTCCAGCCTCTCTGCAGAGTGGAGCTGACTCGGCACTGCTTCTACATCCTCCACCTTCTCCTGTCTCACAGGACCTTGGGATGCTAACAGTGATTTACACAAATCTCTTCAGCAAACTTAGCAAGAAGGCTAATTTCCTTGTAGAACAGGAGAAATAAACAAGGAAAGCTAAGGAAAGCTTTCTGAGGGAAGTTCATGAATCATGTTTATTCCGTATAACAGCATTCAAAGCCATCGCTTCCAGGGGACAGCAAACATGACCTCTTATTTCATCAGCATTGTGCTCTAAGGGGGATCTTCCTCGCTGTTGTGTTACCCTTGAAGTAAACATGACAGAAATTGCCATTCCTCTTGTCAGGCAGAAGAACCATCTGGCACTACATTAGAACACTTTTTTATTAAATTCACCAGCATGCTAATTATAGGATGACTAGTGAATAGTTAAACTGCCAGATGCTATGAAGATATATCACTGTCTTTTTACGTGGTTAGGCAAACGTTTAATTAAACCTGCAGCTGCTGTGTCTTCTCTACCTACTGGCATATCTAAATTACATTCACTGGTGGGAAAGATGGAGCTGTCTTAGAGCTTCTTTCTCAAGAAGAAAAGCAACTTAAAAACAACTTTGCTGAAACCGACAGCATGTATGCATGCGATTTAATTACACATGTAGATAATATAATCAAAACCAGTTACAGGCTCTTTCACTTCAGCTCCCTGGATTGTGATCCCTGATCCTTGAATAATCTTTTGCTGCTCTTGCTGGCTTTGAAGGCTGAGTTGTTTTAGAGGCTTCTACAAAGCCGCCTTAGAAATTGCAATATCCAGCCACTGTTAGCAGGATGTTTAAGCAGATGATCCTACTGCTGCTTTTGACTTTGAAAACCTTGACTATGTGGAAACACTCTACATCGTTTTACTTTTTCACATTATAAGAAATCTTTCATTTGGAAAATACTGAAAATGGTATGTGAGCTCTCAGCATGAAAGAATAAGCAATATATAGCTCAGGATTTTTAAAATTCCCCTGAAACTGCTTCTTTGCAGGAATGCTGAAGGACAGATGCTGAGACTCTGCAGTTCTCCCCGTTTCGTATGTGACCTTGGCTGAAGCCTGCAGAGGGTGGTTTCCAAGGAGCTTATAACTCTTTGATTTCTAAAAATGTTTACACTCAGCTTTACTTGGCACTGTAAGATCTAGTGGTCAGACCAGGAAAAAACAGGATTAAGGGATCCAGCTAAAGTCTAGCCTCCATTCAGTCACGTTTCCACTACCCTTCTGTTAAAAGGTGCTACGTTCCCATTTATTACCTGGGACCCTCCTCTGCCTGGGCTCTTTTTAGCATCTGTCTCAAGACATGGGAATTGAGGTGACCAAAGAGGTAGGTGAGCCAAAAGCCCCTATTCAGCCAAGGAGCCTGAGACGGATAACACAGAAGATTTGCAGCGTACGCAATGTCTGTGGCTGAAAGTGTCTTGTTGCTCTCCGCTGAATGCAGAAAAGTGCTTTGGGCAACTAAGTTTGCTGAATTTTGCTGAATTGCCACAAAGAGTCCTTGGTGACATTTTGGTCCAGGCTGATAAGCACTTTTTCAGACAATTCCTGAGCACAATCTGCGAGACAGCACAGGTAAAAGAGTAGTGCTAATAGAAAGACTGCATATGGCTATGTGTTTTGGAGGTAAAAAAAATTAATTCTAGGGGCTCAGCTCATTTTGTGTCTGTTGATCATAGTACCAAAGCACTGGCAAGAAGAGTAACAAGTGAGATGCTGGGAAGTTATTTAGGCAATTCCAGAGAATTAGACTTTGGGGAGCAAAGCAGGAGTTACGGCTTTCATCAAAATAATCTCTCTGCTTTAAAAGCCTGCCCCAACTTTTTTGCTTCCTTTGATAGCATCCTTTTCATCCGGTTTTCATGACATATGTCTTGTTCGGAGCATACAGATATCCCTCTTGGGCGCAAACACTGACAACACAAACCATACGATGGTTACCTTGGGAGGAGATGTTTGCAGAGCAAACATCGTGCAGAGCAGTGTCTGAAATCCAGGAAATGTGTTTGGGAATAGATGGCCTCAGTGCCTCGGGAGCTGCAGTCAATGTCTCGATGTCTGCTTGGGAAAGCAGGCTGAATACACTTAATATTTTCCCTTGCAGTTTTACTGATTCCTGATTACTGGTTTTGCTGATTAATTTGGATAAAGATATCATCTCATACCATCAACACCTGTCTGTACAAAAAAATCCCTCCGTGAGCTCAGCCTGATACTCTAAGAAACATCCTCCCTTTTGAAGTGATAGGACTCAGAAAGTGGGGAAAGTGTTGGGGCAGCTTGCAAAATATATTTGCTGGCTCTGGAAATTGTTCCTCTTTTCTTTCGGAAGAGATCAAATTTGCTGATTTTCCAGGCAGGCTAGAAAAGACATTCATGTGAGAGGGTTTTTGGAGGAGGCAGCAGCATGCTTTCTAGATGGCAACAGAGGTAGCTGCCTGACCTGCTGAGGTTTAATTTAATGGTGTTTTGGCATGATTTATTCCAGGAGGCCCCCTAGAGTCTCAGGAACACATCTTGATTCTTTTGCATTTAAATAAATAAATAAATAAATGATTGATCGCTGAGCGAACTGGCTCTCGGTTTCGGGAGAGGAACCCGAGGCACATGAAAGGCCGGCTCTCCACGCCAGGATCAACTGCAGTTTAACTGCTCTGCTAAGCTGTGCAATTACCTCCAACCACAACAATCCTCTTGGATGCACAGGGGAGAATTTAGCATCAATCTCCTTACCCCAAACAAACAAACAAAATCAACATTACATTTTCATATTAACGCAGCACCCGACAGTGCCAGAAGTGAATTAGCACCTGCACTTGGCAGCAGCGCTGGGATGCAGGCTGCTTCACAGTTAAATAAATACCTGTATTTGCCGGTCTGAGGAGCTTGTGTCTACCCCAAAAATGGTGCTGAACTTCATCCTGCTGGTAGATGTAGCCCTGCTGGTTGCATTTACCATTACCTCCCCCCATTTTTAGCCCATCCAGCTATCCCTAGGGAAAAGTGATTATGAGAACTAACCTTAAGACAGATAGAGCATGATGATGGCAGATAACTACCCCAGAGCTGGAGGACTGGAGGCAACATTATTAAAAAGAGAAAAACACAGAGGGGGGTGGCAAAAGTACTTGAAAATAAAACATTCTTGAAAAGAAATTCAGATATCACCCCTTATTGCTCTGTACCGCTTTATCCAGAAGCTGACAATACATCCTTAATGACATTTTTTGGAAAAAAAAAAAATAGAAAAAAAGATAGAGATAAAAAAGGAGCATTCCTTTTAAACCAGTGGGGAGAGAGAGCAGGCAGCAGTGAAGCAGAAATTAATGACAGTAGGTCAATAAATAAATAAATATATAAATAATGATGTTGCCTTTACATGCTGCTCAATGGCATTGGTCATTGTCAGGGAGAGCTGGACTTTGCCAGAGTTTCCTTCTCTCTCTCTGCTGGGCTGGAAGCTGTGGAAGAAACGAGCTGAGGGCAGCTTTCATTGGAAGGACTATCTCCTAGGCAGGCAGACAAGCCTGTTTTAGAAAGAGAAGAATTTCCATGCCTGCAATATACATTTTCAAAATAGTGTCAAAAACATCAGTGTGTTTACTGTGATCACTGTGCTTGCAGTGAAACTGCAAGCTTCATTGAAACCTTGAGCAGAAGATGGGGTGCGTGCTGTGTTCCTTGAGAGAAGCCCCTAGAGGATTTTAACTTAAAGAGTTTCTTTCCCTGCCAGACTCCCCTCTCCTCCCCTCCCCTCCCCTCTCCTCTCCTCTCCTCTCCCTCTCCCTCTCCCTCTCCCTCTCCCTCTCCTC
>VZSV01000044.1:355649-365678 GCA_013398735.1 Nothocercus julius | reverse complement strand
CCTCTCCTCTCTCCCATGAGACTGCTGCTTCCTGGCAGTGAATGAGTGATGGCTATGTTTCCTGTCACTCCTTTCCTGCTCATTGGTGGCACTCTTCCAGCTAAAATGAGCTGCTGACTCTGGGCGAGGAGGCACCATGGGTGGACTCCAGCCTTCATTGTCCTCCAGGGCCAACCAGAGAGCTCTGACCCTCCCAGCACAGGTGACACTAGGACACAAACATGCGTCCTTGTGCCCCACACTGCCTTGAACAAAACACCCCGGGCTCACCTTGGATATGTGCAGGGCTATAGCACAGCAGAGCTTTCCAGGAGCATGCCTGGGTAATGGTTAGCATCACCCTTTCTTTTATGGGATGGTAAGAACCTGCCCAAGGGGGCATAACTTCTACAAATTATCTAACTGAGTCATCAAGCACATATTTGACCGTTTCTTAGGATGTTTTAAACTGTAACAACGGCAACAAGAACTGTCAGGTAGAGATGATCAAGTTTTAACCCTGTAGTGTTATTTTATCTTCACAGATGGAAAATGTCCAAAAAGATTTTCTTGGGGATTGATTTTCTTTCTTAATGTTGCTAAAAGCATATGTTGCTAATAAAGATTAAACCAGATATTTCTAAACAAAACTCGCATGCTCCTGTTGTGGTTCATCTGCTCAGAAATGTTTTCCAAATACCTTTCTAAATCTAAGGACTAAAAGATAGACACAATAAGCAAAATAATTATTATAATCCATCACTTTCACATAAACAAAGCCGAACAACAAACAATTATAATAGTAAATTGATTCATAAAAAGGCATATGCCAGGCTGTATATCAGCTGGGCCTTTTTACTTGTCTGTCGGCGAAATAAAGAGGATTAGGAGGATGACTCATCTGGTGATTGGAAAAACTACTTTAAAGTCGCAAGGAAATTTGAGCAGCATTTAATAAGCAATAATTCTCTGTGCAAAAGCTCCCTTTCACCTCCAGCTCCTTTCCCCAGCCTGTAAACCACAAGTGCTCTGAAGCCTGAAGCAGCAGAAATAACCCTCTTCTAGAATTAATTCCTCCTCCTTCGGGTTTTGCCAGCTGCTGTTTGCTACAGGGTCCCCATGTCACCAGGGTCTCGGTTGTGCCTGAAGCATCCAGGTAACCTAGCATGAACGTGGTACATTTGCAAAAGGTCAAATCCTGTTTCTATTGCAGCAGGCGGTGGCAATTTTATTACCGACTGCAGTGCAGTCAGGATTTTAATCTCTCACGCAACTTTTTTTTCTCCTCTTGTGCCAAATTGGGATTCACAGCGTGTTTGAAGTCGCAGCTTGCAAGCGACTCCAGCATAAAGTGGTGCCTGGTCTGTGAGGAAGGCAGCGGGAGGTATCGCAGGCTGCAGACCTGGACTTCAAACCTCCCGCTATCCCGCATCCGTCCTTCGCCTCCTCTCTGCTCCTGGGCTCGCTTCATCTTAGACGCACAAGACCCCCAGGTCAGCAGGCACTTAGGTGCTAATTCAGGCCCCTTGGTGAAATTCATCCCCCTGCTCAGGCTCCGGGCAGCAGGTCCACGTACCTCCATGGACAGGACGGCAGAACAGTGCGGTGTTGGGGTTTGGCAAGTGCCATCTGGTTTTCGTTTCCCTTCACGGTGTAATTCATCACCTCCGCCTCCGCAGATTTACAGCACAACTGCCTCCCTGCTCTCAAGACCATTTCAGCTGCGGCGAGCCTGTTTTGATTTATTTCAGCTGAGCCCAACAGATACCACCATCATATCATCCTCTTTTAAATTAAAAGGAATTTGATTTGCAAATTTTAGCAAGACAGGGACTACTCATAAAGTAATAAGATGCTAGGAGATGAAAGGACCAGCCAGAGCATAACTCTGATCACCAGAATCTAGGGAATTGCTCCGGAGAAACTTCTTAAGCACATAAAAGGTCATCAAATAGTGATTAGCAGAGGCGTAAAGAGGGAAACACCTTTTATGGCTCAGTATAGGATATTATTTGTTTAGTAATTCTTGTTGCAGCTCCAAGTCCAATCTTTATGGGCAAAAGACAGGAAGCATCTTTCATTAGAAAGCTATTTATGAGGGCTGACATTGTGAGAGGTGACACTGACCTGCGTCGTATACGTATCTGTGTATGGGCAGGAGGGAAGAAAGATAATTTAAACCTAAGAGGGAACAAAAGATACAGCTGATGTCAGAAGTAACAAAAATGAGTAACTGGGTGTTCTCTGATAAACTATGAAGGAGGTCTGACTGTGGACTGAGGTGCCCAGTAAACAGATTTCCCCCTCTCCACTTCAGCACATACACTGCAAACATCATCAGACGGTGCGCTAAGGAAAATTGCAAAAAGTGACCATGATGCAAACAAGCAACTTAGCCCCTTGGATGCTGATTACTGGGTGTTTCTGTTGCAGTAATACCAAAAGCCCTCTCTTCATTGTGATTTTATACATTTCTCATTTAGGTCTCAGGGTTCATTTTGCACAATTGTTATTTTCCTTGAACTATGCTATATTTCAAGGTATTCTGATTTATAAATAGGTCTATCATGTTAAAAGGACATGGTCAAAAAAATTATTTTGCATACACATACAGGCAATAAAAACCCTATTAGGTCTGCCAATTCAAGCAGGCAAAAACCACAAAGTGCCAGAATTAATGTTATCTGTGTTACCCTAAATATGTCCTTTCCAAACATGCATCATGGCTACAGTATTTAATAATAAGATTGCCTGATTTATTTTTTCCCCAGGGGATCCTATCTCATTCAGTGTCCTCTGCTGAATGCTCGTCCTACAGTTCCCCCATTCCCGGGCACTCTCCAGGCTCGCTGCACAGCCAGACACACATATTTTCCACAGGAATAACAAGTGGAAATTATCTCATGCAGAGGCCATGCCCTCTGCTGAATATAAAGCCATATTTAGTAAGAAGGCATTACAGCTTCTCCATGTATTATAAGTCTTTTAAATGTGTGGGAAAGGCTATACTTTCTTAAAAGTCACTGATTTCAGCAAAAGCTAAAGCAAATCCATGGCATGGATGATTCCAGCTCGGAAAGTTCAGCTTGGGGGATCGGAGGCCAACACAGCCAGTGTTCAGGAAGGACAAGTGTCAAAGACTTCCAACTTGGTGACACAATTAAGCTTTACACAGTTCATATGTTTGGAGGAACCCCGGGTTCCCGCAGAGTACAGGGGCCCACTTTCCATTCCTAGGTATTCCCTCACTTTGTGCTGCAAGGGGGAAAACAGAAGGGAAGGGGCCAACACAAGACTCCACATCTGCTTTCACCCATTCAAAAACTCAGACCAGGCAACTATGTCAACTGCAGCCTCTGAAATACCCCCATTTGGTAGCAAGAGCAAAATGAGGTTGTTGGCGTGCCTTTAATTCTGCCCCGCATCCCGCCCCCACCGGGTCTCATAATCCGTGGAAGAGGCTAAAAACTTCCTCGACAGATTTAAAAAAAACAGCGGCATTTGCATTTCGAGCGCTCATCCGCTCAGATTTCAGCCCATTTAATTCTCACGCTCCAGAGGTGCATCCAGCCTTGCCACTCACCATTTCTGGCGCGCGGAGGAGACGAGGCCGAGCGGGCGACGGGCCGGGGATTTCCGAGCCACCCCGCGCGCTTGTGATCGCCCCTTGCCCTTCTTCATTTGCAGCCTGAACTGCTCTTTGGGCTTGAAATCACTATCACGGGAAAAGCGTCCGCCTCCCTCTTTAAAATATGCCCTGTTAACCACACTTAATTGGACCAGACTTGCATAAAGCGCTGCCTAGGAAAAAGGACATTTCCAGCCTCTCCCACGGGCTCAAACCTTCATCAAATGCCACTGAAGGTCTATTTAAATTTTGAATTCTTCGTTCATTTGGACTTGCCTCTAACCAGATCACAGTAAAAAAATAAATTCTTCTGCAGGCTCACAAGAATGTTTGCAATAATATTTTCAGAAGGTGCTCAGAATATCCTGTTAATTTTACCATATCTGTGACATGCTGATATGGCAGGATACAGGCTTTCATCTCATGTATTGTATAGTTCTGAACATTTTTTTTTTTAATTAATTAATGAACTTTGGGGAGTTTTGATCAAGCTGCAAAGGTTTCTTTTCCAATAAGGATTTTGAGCCATGCAGCCGTTAGTCCTCTCTTACTCCAGGTGACATTTCCCACAAGCAGAACAGTGAGAACAGACGATGCCATAAAATTCACTAAAACTTGAACACTGGAATTAACTCTGTGAATAAGACGAATGTAATAGCACTTTCTAGGACACTTGAGCTGATATAATGGCTCCCTCATGCCCAAAGGGGCCTCCTTTTGAAAGCAGGGAGATTTCAGATTAGCACATTTGTCTTAGTGAATCATATCCTGCTTTTCCTTCACACCTCTCCATTTCTTTGGTGATGGATCCTCCAAGGCAAGGACTGTGCTTCCCATACTCCTAGGGCAAGGACCACAGGTAACACAAGTGGAACTGGGTGGCTTAGACAGCTCCAGGCCACAAGTATTTGTTTCCCAATATTTTTGTTACCCAGACTATGCCAAAAAAAA
The DNA here is from genome assembly GCA_013398735.1 of Nothocercus julius. Lineage (NCBI taxonomy): Eukaryota > Metazoa > Chordata > Aves > Tinamiformes > Tinamidae > Nothocercus > Nothocercus julius. The sequence goes on along the minus strand of VZSV01000044.1, from coordinate 361,120 downwards.
ATATATTTTTTAAAATATATGTTCCATATATATATGTATATATATATGCACACATATATGTATGTATTTATCTATACATATATAAATGTTAGATTATATACACTGCATCTCCTACATATACCTCATCCTGCTACATTTATGTATTAACATGTGTATGTGCTTAGGAGATGCTATATATATAATCTCAAATTTGTTACATGAGTCTTCTTTCTGGAGCAAGCTGAGATTTGCCGGGGGAGGTAATATCTTTTATTAGACCAAGTGAGAAAGTTGTAAAAAGAAATTACATAAGGGCTTGTAGAACCAAATGCTTTTCTCCAATTTCCAACTGTCACAGTTGGGCTAATGGAAGATATTATTTCCCCTTGCAAATGTTGCCATGCTCAGGTCTGCAGATCAGTAAGAATTTTACAATAGCAGCAAGGTTGTTTCTTCCTTTGGAGAATAACTATGGTGCTCAGGGACATTAAGACTAACGGATGTTTGGGTTCTGTGCAGCGCAAGAAGGGCACAGAGGGGAGACAAACCTAATGCAGAGGCACAGGGCTACCCCAATTTCCCAGGCCAGCTGGCAGCCAGGTTTGATCTGGATGTGGCTTCTCTAAGATTTGAAGTAAGTCTGTCTTTTCAGACATGCTGTGTCTTTCTTTGGGATTGCTAGTTAAGAACAGAGACTCTTTTAGCATAAGGCACTCAGCTGCTCTGCGACTGTACTGGCTCACAGTCCACCCCCCTCTTCCTCGCACCACCACGTCCCCGTGCTTAGGGAGGAAGACCTTTACATCACTAAACACTGGCTTGGCAGATAACAAAACTCTGAAGCTAGAACTTCACAGAGTGCAACATGCCACATCCCTCATTCTGGTCAAGTCAAGGAGAGGAGGACATGGGGCAGGTGGCAAGCAAGCTCTGTTTACAAGCTGTCAGAAAACCCTTTCTGGGTGATCGTGTATGGATGTAGCTCATAGCTACCTCTGTGTGTGCACAGACCAGAAAACAGACTGCTGTGGGGAAGGGAAGTGCATGCTTAGGGGTGACCTGTGAAAGCTCACCGTAGCCTGGTGAGCTCTGGAGATAAGCCTAGAGCCACACGAACAGACAAACTCAGAGCATCAAGAGCAGCTCGTTTCCATCCAAGGCTGCCAGCCACACACTGCAACCAGCAACGGGTTGATGGTAGGACCTCATGAGAGACTTCCTGGTGCTAGAGGCACTGCCGCATCGGTGTGGCCCTCTGCATCCACATAGTTGGCTGGGGTGGTCTCCCAGGTGGTGCTCCAGCTGGGTAACCATGTACGTGAATTGTGGGAGCGGGTAGGTAAATGCACTGTGAATAGTTATCTGCTATTAATAATAAAGCTAGGTCCTATTAATAATGACAGCTTAATTAGTAAAAGGTGTAGCATAAATTGATTGTGGTTGTGGTTGGTTGTGATCCATGTATCCCCCAACTTGATCTTCTACAAGGAAAAGGGAATTATACAGAACACAGATCACAGGCTCTCTGCTGGGCCATGTGTTTCCACAAGCAATACAGAACATCTTTTACAAATTAATTCAAAAAATGTAAACTTAAAAAAATATCTCTAGCTTTTGGTATTTTTCCAGCTAGTTAGCTGTTTTATAGATGATACAAACTTTCTTTCTCCCAGTGTTGTCTGGTAGAATTATCTGTCTCAAAACCCCATTAATGCAAGATCCTGAAGGGACTTCACGGCAACCCTCAGGTACAGGATAATTTCTCACTCTCACACCTTCTCTAGAGCTGCCATTTTTTAGAGCTCTGCAATTAGACTGAGCATGAAGTAAGATGTTGAAAGCTTTATTACAGAGTTATTGTGGAATACATTAGGCATATTCACTCTTCCCTGCTCATCCTGACCCTGAGGATTTTCCTTGACTAAAGATATATTTCTACTGTAAGATATACACTTTGTTGAGGCATATTCCCCTAATGGGATCGTATCTTCCTCTCTTTCTTATTTACAGCATCACTCTAGAGATAAATATGGCTTAAAGACACTCAGTACTATGAATATTGAAACTGGGACATACAAAGAGGCCACATCTGGGAGGTAGCAGGACCCTTGTATCTTGATGTGCTTGTTGGTTCCCAGCTATTGAGAAGAATGAGCTTCACCTACATCTGTGCTGCCTCACATTTATGTCAGTCCATGTGTGATGCTGTATTACAGAAAAAAAAGAAAACTTTTTTTTTGCAATTTCTGTTGATACAGCAAGCATAGAGTTTCTCATGACTTTGTGACTGTATAGTTTGTTCAAAAAGCGTCTTTGATGCTAAAACATCAGGATATTTACAAAGACTTACCCTCCTTTTCACCTGACCTGTCCTGCACATTAGACGCCCCCTGTCTCTAAGCCCACCTTAACATGCTGCCCACCTTTCCATGCTGACAGGTTGCACTTCCATGCAAAGTTTTGAAGCCAAATCAGCTCAGGGCTGCAACTATAGTGGAGAAGTTGAAACGGATGCTTTACATGATGAAATCTTGATGATACAGCACACGGATAGTTGGATATAGTCAAAGGTTCTTAACAGACTCTTCATCTCCTCTCTGTACTATTTCTAGATCCCTGAAGAGGGAAAGAGGCCCAGATTTGCTGGTCAGATCTCCTTTTCTTAGAACTATCTTTTATGATCCCAGGATCATTTCCTAAATGACAAATATATTAGATCAAAGCTTTCATAACATAGACCAAATTAGGTCTCTTTCTACCCACTGTACCTGATTTCATATTAGTTAATGATAAATTTAATTTGCCAAGTTAATGTCCATTCAATTTCATGACATCACTTTGCAATTCTCTACAGCTTGTTTTTGTCTCTGCTAGCCCAAATAAGTTGGTGTGATCAGTAAATTCTATCTTCCCAAGTCAATTTCCAGACATTTATCAAAATATTGAGCAGCACAGAACTACTTTTTGATATACTTCATTTCTAATCTTTTAATTATTCATTCATAATTATCCCCTCTTATTTCATACAGGTTATTTATGGACATTTGGCAACAGATGCTTTTGAAAGCCTTTCAGAAATTCAAGCAAACTGTCTCAGCCAGATCCTCCTTACATACATGCTCAGAGATTCTTCCAAAAGCTCACAATGAATTTGCAAGGCATGGTTTCTCCTTTCAAAAGCAAAATGGACTTTTCTTCAGCATTTCATGGTTATGGATATAATACATGTATTCTTTGACTACATTTATGTCAACTAGGAAAGTAGAGCTGTCAGTTCCTTTGGTCTTGCCCAGAATCCTCACACATTTCCTTTTACTTCTTTAAACCATATTCGCCATTTTTAGTTTCTCCAATACCAGGGCATCTTTAAGCAAAAGTTAGTTTTTCATAAATCTTCTGAAAATGCTTAATGAAATAAACACCTGCTAGCACTTTATCACTTTTTTTTGTAATGTCTTTTCGTTGACACTTCCATTACAGCCAGATCTGCTGATAAAGACCCTGTCAAAAAGTGTTATGACATGAAAATTTTGCTGAATTCTTCACCAGAAAGCACAGATGAACACTTTACATTTCTTATGATCTACTCTTCATTCGAGGTTGCTTTAAATCGTAACCACTAAAGTCACTTCAGATCTTTGACAACTGTCAGACACAGTACAATGCTTAGAGCTAGAAAGAAATTCAAGTAATATCAAATAATAGGGAGGTAGTATTACCTCCTTATTACAGTATTACCCCTGTATAGCACACCAGTGCTGACGGTTCTAAATTGCATGCTTCCTATCAAGCAGTAGAAATTCCTTTGGATCCATTTCCAACAGAAATAACTTAATAGTTTTCCACTGAAAGTCAAGTCTTCCGATCTAGACAGTTTATCCAAGGAGCAGAGCAAGAGATGACTCCAGTCATCATCTGTAAATGACTCCATGGAGGATCAGAAAAAAAATACAAAAAATCCCTTATCAGGTATCTAATCTAGCAGAAAGTAGGTTTGCTCAACATTGAAGACCAAATAAATTCAGACTGAAAATAAATCCTTCCCGTTATAGTGATAAGGTTTATTGACTGTTTGTGGGGGAAAAAAAAAAAAAATATATATATATACACAGATTTTAATTATAAGAGAGTTAGACTTCTGAAGACTGAACGTGCTTGTAAGATCAGAGTTGCTCATACAAAATTAGTGGGTTCATTCCTGAAGTAACTGGCCAAAGTTCTTTCACTCCTATTTTGCAAATCTAGTTCCACAAACATATTTAGTTTTCTAAGCCTCAAAACTCATGATCTTATGATGTCGATCTATTCATGTCTCATTTATACTTTATTTCTAATGCAGTTACAAAACATCTTGCATGAATAAACCGATATGCTCTTGCTTTCAAATTTCATGTAAGCAAAATCACATTAAGAAATGCTTTATGAACACTGAAATACTCACGTATTTTTAAATATTTACATCACAAAATTTGTCTGTGTTCAAATTTGCTGGCACTAACTGCTGGCAAAAAAACAAGTTTTGCAGATGCAAACCTCCCAGATGTAGAATAAATTAATAATAAAACATCATAACAAGGTTTACACAAAGCTGAGAAAGGAGGGCTACAATGAAACTAGTGAATCAGACCCACTAAGCTTAGCTCTAATCTTACTTAGGGTCATCTCTATAGGGAAATAAACTGGCATTGCTCTTTTGCTATAATTACACTGCTACAGTTAGAATGTTATAAATTATTATGTTTTCAAAGCTACATATCAGGAATAATTCCACTGAAATCAATGGCAAAAGGAAGAGAAGAATCAATTCTCATACCAAGTAGTCTCTGGACACTGAATTAGCGATTTTTTCAACTAGACAAAATAATGGCAATAAATAAAAGATGGACATAAATCCAGTAACAAGGTGCCAAAGTGACTCTAATACAATTATCTGCTTACATTCAAAGCAGTCTATTTTGAAAAGTGAAAGGAAGTCTGGAGTAATTTATTACTATTGCTGACTTATATTAAATGTTCAGAAATTATCCGCTGTTTACATTTAGCAGTGTATGATTACGCTGACTATGCCCTGCATCAGCAGTGGTTTGGTGCCCTCTTACGTTTCAAGCAAGCAACTTCAGTAATCATAAACTCTTGCTCGCTCACCACTTTCAGAGAGATCACTCATGAAGGCTTCTCTGGTTACAAATTGTTAAGAAATTAAGTATAAACTAACTGCGTTATGCATGAAAAAGGTGCAAAGTCATTTTAAAGCAATGACTTGACTCACAGGAATGAGCAGACACGTAAGTATCTGCACGGACCTTCCCCTCCAGATTTTACTGAGCTAGTTCGGCCTCGCTTAATTGATCTTTCCTGGCACAAAACTTACCATATTTCTTTTATTTTGACCAAACGTATACAGTTAATCAGTTGCTGATCAAGATAACAGAATACCTATTAAAAAAATGGCTTGTTACCATTGCTGAGGGAAAAAAAAAAAATATATATAT
>VZSV01000044.1:324512-350401 GCA_013398735.1 Nothocercus julius | reverse complement strand
GAAGGAGGGAAGGAGGGAAGGAGGGAAGGAGGGAAGGAGGGAAGGAGGGAAGGAGGGAAGGAGGGAAGGAGGGAAGGAGGGAAGGAGGGAAGGAGGGAAAAAAAAATCTTTGTATTCTTTACCCGTCCAAAAGAATCCACTGTTACACTGTGAGGAATCCTGAACTCACCAATGCCAGTCCCTTTTGGTCCACGCAGCCACATCTCTTTATAATCTAAACAGCGAGTGATATGAAAAATAAAAGCAAAAATCATGGTAAGGAAACAACAAGTAGATTTAGCTCTGATTTTAAGTAATTTTTTGCAAAGTTATGTTGAATTATATTTAAAAGATATATATTTAATATATATTTAGAAGTTTTTAATCCCCAAATTTTTTTTAGACCCAATACTCCCGGTACATAAATCCAAGAGAGCACAAGCATTACTACAGTGAAAGTTGCACTATTATTAGCAGTTCAGGATTATGGTTATAGAAATGCAACCGCCAGCACTCAGGAGGCATAGCTGAAGGTCTCTATTATGCCAGGTATTGTGTAAAACAGTGAGACACACCTGGGTGATTATGATATTCATTTAGTATATTGTGAGCTTTTTTTTTTTTTTTTTTTTTTTTTTTTTTAAAAAAAAAGAAAGAACATTTGTTACTTGACAATTTTGAGTCTATTCTCTGTTCTAAGAAATTACTGTCTTGCAAACTGCATGTTAGCTGGCTGTACAACAAAGCGGGCAGTAATAGCAACTCCTCTTCTAGTCCCTAACTGCGGATGTGCAGACTTCTCACTCACTGTCCCCACCAAAGCTGACCATCTACTCACTGCTCCTCACTGGAAAATAGGAGCAAACCAATTAGAATTACCAAATAATTTCAGCATAAAGGAATTTATCTGGTCCAACCCCCTACTCAAAGCAGGACTAACCTTGAAAACAAATCCAAGTTAGATCAAGTTGCTCATATCAAGTTCTGAGCATCTCCAAGGGTAGAGCTTCCACAGTCTGTCTCAAGCTGTTCCAGCATTTGATCACCCTTCCGGAGATTTTTTCCCCCCCAAAATCCAACTAGAACCCATCCGTTCCTTCAACTTTTGCCCAATGCCCCTTGTTCTTCACCATGTGTAGCTCTGTCTCCTCTATACTTTCCCATTAGTGACTTGAAGATAGCAATATGATTTCCTCTTAGCCCTCCCAAGACTGAACAAACCCATTCACTCAGACTCTTGTCATAAGAAAATTTCTCCTGAAGTGACCAGTAATAAACCAGGCTCTAATCTAACATCTTCAAACTAATTTTAAATGAGAAACACACCCAGTCCCAGTTATCAATTTTCTAAAGTTGTGTTATTTAAAGCTCAAGTTTCAATGGTCAAAATTCAGTTGTCAGCTGCTGTGTAAGTGCCCTTGCTCCATACCTTCGGTCAGTTTAAGCAATCTGCTATTGATTCCTCCGTCTCCATCCACAACATAGCTATCCCCAGATTCCTCTACAAAGATCTCGGCCGGCTGATCAAACTGCAGGGGGTACAAGCTTGAACCAGCATTACCTGGGGTGCCCAAGATCTGCAGAAGTTTACCTGAAGGGCTGTATTTTTTCACAGTATGCCCATATTTCCCTGAATGAATAAATAAATAAATAAAATAAATAATTGGAATGGGGGGAGGAATCTCTTAACATGAAAAAAGCCAAATAATAAGTGTTATAACAGATTACAAAGATTAAACATAAGAAGTCCTAATACTTTAAACTGAGACCAACAACTCAACAGATAGTATTCTATAGTAAGAATATGATTGTGGGAGAGCAAATCCAAAGGCTGCAACAGTATTTATTTGTTGTAATAGGGTCACCAAACCTACGCCAAATGAACAAATCTAGCCAAAAAAAAAAGTTTTTTTTACTATCCCTTCTCCCAGACAAACAACTAAATTCATGTTTGCTAAGTTGAGAGGGTATAAACAGACACACAATATAACTCAGTAGCCTTCGAATTACTTTGTGCAGAACCTGAGAAGCTTGTGCAGGGTAAGAGCAGCACAAATCTGGCTCAGCACTGCCCAAGTGCCCTATTTAAATAAAGTAGCTGTTTAAAGCAGTATCTGCAGTATTAGCATTTTCTCCCCTGCTTTTTCACACCCGCACCATACATACCTGTTCCAACATCTGTAATCCATATCGAGCTATCTGTTGTGTTGCTTAACACAAAGATACCATGAGGAATTTCAACTGTATCATTCCATGAGTAAAGAAAATAGCCTTCTTCTGAGAACACAAGTACCTTGGCTACGTTATCTCCCCTCTGAAAAGGCAAGGGGAAAAAAAAAAAAGTCTATTAAAATACATCAACCAAGTAATTATACTTTTTAAAGTTCTTCTTTGAAAGGTTTTTGCCATGTTTTATCACTCATGAAAGAGTCATGAGATTGTTATATACTGTTGGATCTCATTTTTTTCCATCTCAAAAAGGAAGGAGAGAGAAGAGTCTAAGTTTAGCATGCAGAACCTTCCACTCATTCTAGATCTTCCACTTGAATCACAGGTAGATCAACCTTCAAAGCCATCAAGCTCCTGAAGCTTGAATCTTGGTTCTTCACTTTTAATGTTGTTTTGATTTCCTTGCTGAAAAATACATCAAGCATAACACACATCTGTACTGTATACAGACTGCAACTGTACTTGTTATCTGCATGATATCCTAAGTATTTTCATGATCTTTATGCACAAAACCCACCACTTGCTACAGAAATATCTTATCCATGTTTTAACAGTACCAACACAAAAAACTGTAATTCCTATAACTGCCTGCAAGAACTGCATGTTTTGGATTTCATGGGAAAAAAAAATGCTGAAATAGGGGAAGGGGACTGGCCAGTTGTCCCAGAAACACATTCTGTGAATTTTACCTTATGGTTAGAAAAGACAGAGCCCTGGCTTTTCAGCTGACGGGGAGCTACTGTACCTCAATTACGTTACATCATGCATCCACACCACCAAAATATAATTCTTTCAAAAGCATTAAAGAGGTATGGTCCCAGAACTACTTTTAAAAATGTAGAGAGCAATGAAATTGTATTTCTGTATTCTCTAATTTTGATACACTGATACTTATTTATACATTTATATATATAAACAGACACACTATGGGCCAGGAGAGAAGTCTTAAGCTTTCTCACTCACTTGTGCAACATAGACGAAACCACGAAGAGAGTCAACAGCCACACACACTGGTTGGCCAGTGAAGTATTCTGGAACTTTAGGCCATCCTACATCGAGCTTGTACAAGTGTCCATTCCAAGGAGAGTAGTCAAATGCTTTCAAAAGCTGAAAATACAAAAAAAAAAAAAAATCCATTAATAGCTGAATTCCACAAGGGAGGAATATTTAGAACCACTGTAAATGAATACGCAGAAGAACCAGTGATAAAAAGAAACGCCAGGCTGAACATGACAAACTGATTTGTCTGGTTTAAGAGGAAAGATAAACAGATACTGCTTTAAAGCTATAGTTTTATCCTGAAAAAGTGAAAAATTGTCAAAACACTAGAAATTAGCTATAGAAGTCATATGGATTTGGGAAGCTGCAGAATTTTATGGAAAAACAACAACCTTCACCCTAGAATCATCTGTATGTCGTTCCAAAGAATAAGAATAATAATAAACAAAAGTAGACATGGCTCCCAACTCAAAAGAATGAATAACAATAAAAAAAAAAAAAAAAGCATGAACAATAACAAAACGCAGATCAAGAAACACAACCTAAAAATGAGGAACTTTAGGTTAACAAAACCTAAGTCAATGTATCCGTGTTGTTAAGCACAACGGGGAAAAAAAAAAAAAAATCTTCTGCTTCTGTGCTTTATTTCTCTAGCTGGGAAGGTTTCCCACAGAATCAGAGCAAGACTCAAAGCCAGAAACGGGGCAAGGGAAGGACGCGCGGCGACCCCCGAGGATCAGAGCCGGAAAAAGAAAGCGGAAGGGACGGAGCCCCGGCCGCGTCAGGCCAAGACCCCCGGGGACACGTAAATGTCGCCGCGGGGCAGGGCAGGGCGCTGCCTCCCACCCACCTGCGCGGCCGCGAGCAGCGCGAGCGCCAGCGCCGCGCCGGCCATGGCGCCTCACGGAGGCCGCTCCCCGCCCCGCCCTCGGCGGGCGTTGCCATGGCAGCCTCGTGGCCACGCCCCTCCCGTCACTGCGGGACATCTCTTCCTCCATCCGCGGCTAGGCTGCCCCGGCAGTGCCTGCTGTGCAGCGAGCGGCGGCCGGCAGAGAGGCGGCGCGTGGAAAGAGTCGCCCCAGGCCGACACCTCCGGGGACGTCTCCGAGGAAGAAACAGCGGGGCGGCTCCGGCTGGAACTTCCGCCATTTCCGTGCAGGCGTCAAAGATGCGGGCGGCAAGCAGGCAGGGACCTTGTGCGGAGGGCGCGCGTCGTTACGTCATCGCGGCGCGTCTGGCGGGAGGCAGGCCCGGCGGCGAGGGCGGCCTGTCGGTGGCGAGGGCGGCGCGGCCCCCGCAGCGCCTCCTCCCCCCCCCCTTAGCCGTCTCCCCTCGGTAGCTGCGGCGTCTCCTCCATCCCCCTTCTCCGCCCGCGCTCCCGCCCGGAGCCGCACGGGCCTCTGCGGCCGCCGCCGCCGCCGTTAACAAAGGGAGGCGGCGGCACCGCAACATGGGGGGAGGCGGCGGTGGCGGCCCGCGCTGAGCGGCGGAGCGAGTGAGCGGCGCCACCGACCCCCCGCGGTCCCCGCCCGCGCCGGGCTCCGCTCCGCGCTTTTGTCTCTGTCACTCGAGCCCAGGTTCTGAGGGAGCCCAAGCTGCCTCACTCTTTTTTTCCCCTTCTTTTTCATTTTTTTCTTTTCTTGGTGGAATATATATATTCTATATTTCTTAAAATATATATATTTTTCATAAAGTATTTGTCCTGTTTTTTGTCCTCTTCTGTTTGAATATCTCCGTTGACTGAACCAGTAAAGATGGATAAGAAGTCGTTTGAAACAGTGCTGGATGAAATCAGAAAGGTAATTGCTCGCTCTGCGTGCAGGTTTGACCCTCTACTTGGGGGCTGGTGCAGGTGTTTTCTGGCATTATTGGTCGCATGAGAATTGAACAAGTGTTAAACTGTTTCTCGTCCTGAGGAAGGGGAACTTGTGGGTGCTGCCAGAGCTGCCCTTCGTGCGTCAGGTGCTGAGGCTTTGTGCTGTGTGCACTGTCCTTGAGTGCTGAGCACGCAATGGGATGCAGAGGTCTTATAGTCCATAAAGAACCAAGCAATGAGGTTTAAATCCTTTTAGGGCAAACAAAAGGATTCATTTTAAACTACCAGTGGAAAGTCCGCTGTATATTTTGAATAATTGTAGAATTAGAGTACAGAGTTGAAAGGTGTGAGCTGTGCATCATATTCTTTGCTCTTGCCCTGACTGCTAAAGGTGACTCTTCAGTTTTCCTGTCTTGTTTAACCTTCAGTCGTGTGTTTGGTTTTAGTTCTCCTGAATAACACCACGTTCAAGAGCATTTTATGTTCTTGACCAGCACCTGCTTGCAAGGTCACTTTTGCCCTGCAGTGATGGCCTATATACAGGAGAAGTGTGAAGACAGGTCCAATCTTTGTAGTAACAAGGCAGGCCACCAGGCTCTGCTCAGCTGTGAGGTCCTGTCAGACTTTAAGATGAAAGCTGCCTTGGAAATTCAGATGCTTACATTAATCTGTGTTTTTTGTGTGTTATTTTGTTGTCCTTCTCTTAAAGTGTTTCTTCAGAGCGTGGGTCTTTGGCCCAATCCTTTTTATGTTTTCTCAGCAGACCGAAATTTTTCTAAGCTCTTTACAGTGACCTGACAAAACGTGATTGGAAAATGCTCCTTTGAAGTAACCAGTTTATCACTGCATTTTCATAGCAGTTTTGAGGAAGAGAAGACAAAGTAAAATACTGCCTTTTGGCTTTTTTTGTTTGATGTGACTAGAGAAGTGAACTTACAATGTGAGGTGTCCACCTTATGTATAACGGTTTAGGAGACATGTGTTTGAGGCACTGGAGGGCTGAGTCCTAAGCTGTCCTTGTTGAAAACCACATTTCTCACCTCTCACCCACCTTTCCTGAGGTATAATGTAAAATCATGGGGTTTGATCTGTCCTGTTGGAAAACTCCTTGAAAAAAAAATACGAATTTGGTGTGAGAAGCTGAGATGTGACCCTGGTTGTCTTCTCCTGCCCTTCTGCATAGAAATCTGTTTTTTAACATGAAACTTGGAAGTTAGCTGTCCAGGCAGTACTCCCAGCTGCTGGGGATGGCCGAAGAGGTGGAAGATAAAACTGAACGGAGCTGGAAAAATACCTGCATCCTAAAGGCCTCTGGAGTTAACTATCCTACATGAGAAGTGAAAACCTCCAATGATGGATTTTACTGTAGTTGAAATGTTAAGCAGGGATGAGCCTTTGTTACCCCCAACTGCTCCCACTAGCGTTTTTGCATGAGGCCGTTATCACAAATCGTCCTTTATAAAACGAGGATGCACTGTTTTTGTGATAGATCAGGCGGACAGTTTCCTAAATGGAAGAAACAGCTGGTGTGTTATTTTCTCCCATGCTCGGATGTTTTATGGGAATTTTTTGGGGGAAATTGAGAAGCAGCTTTCATGTGACATATTTTCTCTGAGAACTGGAGGGGGAGGAAGTGATGTTTCAAATGTTACTACTACTGCAGTGCAGCACTTAAATTCTCCATATGACTAATAAGTACTCAGACAAAAGGTTTTCTTGACGTGTAATTCTAGGCAGTTATATGCTTTTCCTGTAATTTTACAAACCAAGCTTATTGTTAATGCTTAGTACTATGCTTTGTTAATACTAGCTGCTGCTAACACTTTTGCTGCTTAAAGTTCATTTTTTCAAACACTTATTTTGTATCTTTGTTATTAGGTCTTTGTTTAAACTTAATTTCTAGCCCTATAGTAAAATCTCTTTTCTGTTGTTTGCAAGTAATTCTGCTGCTACACTGCATTTTCAGTCTTACAATTAGTAGGAAAAACATTGATTAAATACCTTAATATGAGGCTTAGTTGCATCTTTCCCCATGTTAATTTGTGATTATTAATAAAGTATTTTTTTTCTGACATGCACATGGCAGTGCTTTCTGATTGTGTTTTTTTGTTGTTGTTGTTGTTATGAGTCATTCAGTTGTTAATTTAAAGAGTAAGAGCAATTTTAGTTTTGATAAAGGAGTTGCTATATGAGATACTAGACTTCCCTCCCCCCCGCCCCCCCCAAATATGTGAAAAAGAAGAAAGAAGGAGAATAAAAAGGGTGTGAAGAGGGAAATGGTATTTTTTCCCTGTGACTTGAGCATTTCTCGTGGTCTCAATCTTGCAAATGAGGTGCGGGAAGGAAGAGGTTTGCCAAGGAGAGCATGCAAATAGTTTTCTGTGCACCTATGCTGTGTATAATTGGATTGCAGTGAAAGAACAGCAAGACTTTTGGTGTGGAGTGATGAGGTGGGGGAAACAAGAGAATAGAGATGGGATTTAGGTCCATGCAGGATAGTTGGGAAGAAGATGGAAACAGGTGTGGGTGAACGGAGAGAAGGGTGTTTTGGGAGTAGTTAGCATGGGAGCTACCAGTGGATGAGGGCCATACATGAAGAAGGGAGTGTGTGCCAGCTAGGATGGTCCCAGGTGAATTCCTGGCCTGTTTTTTATGCTCTTTATTTGTGCCAGTGTTCACAGTGTGAGGAGAAGGGGGAAGCCCTGGCTCTTGCATGGCCCATGTGCCATCAGAAGAACTGTATCCTGCTGCTGAGTCAGAAGTGGTGTCAGTTCTGTGGTGTCAGAACTGAATCAGTTCTGCATTAGGCCCCTCTGATTCCTTTGGTTTGTGTGATTGAGTATCACAGCTCAGCATCAGCTTCTGATGTAGTCTTTTCATAAATGTGCTGAAATAAGATACTCTGCTAATTCTATTAAAGGAAACATTTGCAAATGCTGTATGAATAATAATGACCTGCATTATCTTGCTTAAAATAAAGCTGGTCTAAGCTTTGGAGGCAAAGGGAATAATGTTGATCTTTCAGTACAATTTTAAGTCAAAAAATGGGAAATGAAGCAAATGAGTAGCTTCTTCAACAAAAGAATTAGATGTCCTCTATGCCTTTCATCGTTCACTTAGTTGTCTATGGAGTATCCTTAGACAATTCTTAGGAATATTTCAGTATAATTTTTTTTCTTTTTTTTTTTTTTTTTGGTAGGATGAGACTTTTTAGAGTAATGAATTTGTCTAGCAGGTGACTGTGCTATAATTTTTGAGGGGCTACTTATGTGTCTCTTTTCTCTTGTAGGCTGTACTGACTGAGTACAAGTTAAAAGCTATTGAATATGTTCATGGATACTTTTCAAGTGAACAGGTAAAAGTCAGCATGAACTTGAGCTTAAGGGAATTCTTGATTTCACATATCCAGTAGTACAGAAAGACATTTTCTTTAATCATATTCATGTTTACTTTTATTATTAACTGAAGAGACTTAAATCTATATTGTTATATCTCATTAATCTGCATGAATCTGTTAAATGTAGTTCTAATTTTTTGTTTGTTTGTTTTAATAGCTATTACATTTCTAGCTTCTCAGATGTAGGAAAATTAAGCGTCATGGATTAGCAGTTACTTTGGATGTAGTTTCTGAACAGCCAGTTGTTATTTTGGCGCTGTATACATTTTTTTTTTTTTGTTTGTTTGTTTATATGTATGTGTTTTGTTGCCATACCGTTTGAGGTAGTGGATATTTCTAAGCTTTTATGAGAAGACATTTTAATAACTGTAATAGATTACTTCAGTACGTATCTATTTTAAAGTCTTATTTTTTTTTTACAGAAATATTTTTTTTAAGAGCTTACTTTAAACAAAAAGACCATCAACTCCTCAAATACGTTGATGTAGTCAAATATCACATATGGATACGTTTGAGCATACATTAGCATAAATTTTGAATCTACATAAAGGTTTAATTGAAGCCCTTTCTGTTGCAGGTTGTTGAGTTACTGAGATACTTTTCCTGGGCTGAACCACAGCTCAAGGCAATAAAGGCTTTGCAGCATGTAAGTTTTAGTAGTATAACCTTATATTTGCCTCCTCAATCTGCCTTTAATTTGTTATTTATATTTATCCAACTGATGTGTCCACCCTTTGGTCTTCAAGCTTTTTTGTTTTCCTCTTTCTTTTTCAAAGGTATCGTAGTGAGAGATGTCATACTTCTAAGCAGGGTATCTCTTCTTACTGAACCATCTTTTACCTTCCTCTGTATCACAAGAACAGTTGTTACCTGTTGTAACTATTAACAGCTTTTCTGTTTTTACTGTTTTGGGCAAGTGCTTTTTAGAGCTGTTTGCTCAGCATTTAGCATGTATATTCTTCTTTCCAGTGAAAGGGAGAAAATATTAAACATAGAATCATTATGGTTGGAAAAGACCTTCACCACCGAGTCCATCTGTAAAACAGATACTGCAATACATGATATGAAGCAGCTACCATCTTGCATTATGAATTTAATGCCATTGTACTGCCTTAGCTATGTAAACTTTTTTCTTTCTTACTTAACAGAAAATAGTAGCTGTTCCAGCATCAAAAATGGTTAATATTCTCAACTGTTTCACGTTCAGTAAGGACAAGCTTATTGCCCTAGAAATCTTAGCTTCGTAAGTACCTCTTGTGTTGTATTTTCTTAAGATGTAATTGTTACTTTTATTAAAGTTGGAGTATGTAAAACTTAAGATACTTTTAGAAGGAAACACTGTGGCCAGTTCAGTTAAAGGACAACTCTTTACTCAAAAGTGCAAATTCATTACTATTGAGACTGTAAAAAGAATAAGAAGTATGTGTAAAATTTCCAAATTCATCCAAGTTTTGAGCATTGTGCTATGCAGGCTTCTGTCACATCACCAATGTTTTCAAAGTAGATTCCAAAGTTTTTAAAATAATTAAGAGGTCCCAACGCTTATTTCTGTTCAATGAAATACAAAAGGCTTGGGATTAGAGTGAGTAAGGCTGTAACTGTGCAGTCTGCTCATTAACAGTTTTGCATTTGAAAAGCTCTGTAAAAATATATATTTGTGAGAATTAAGTAAATGCCTGCTTTAAATTGGCTCATTTGACTTATCTGGAAAATGTATATAGACATTAGTATTTTATTTTAAGCGTAAACTTGTGCAACAAGATTTCTTTTATTGAACATAGCTGCTGCAAAGGATCTGGCATTTACATCTATTTACATGAGAAATCTTCTGATTTATCATATGAATGAATATGATTAGTGAATGAGTGTTCTGGTTTTTTTTTGTTTTGTTTTGTTTTTTTTGATAAAGCATGTCTGCCCTGTATATGAACTACTGTTTATCATAGCTAGCTCAAACATTTTGAGGCACAAATTCTTGATATAAATTTGTGTAAATAAATAAGGTCTTGCCTTTGGATTTGAACTGTAGGAAGCTGTGTGATGCTCCTAATCTGCTTTAGTCCAAAGGAAATCAAGCAAATTCCTAAAGAAATTTCAGCAACACATTAAATTAACCTGTTTTACTCCACTTGAAATGGGATTAGGGCTGATTAGTGCCTGCATATAGCAACTTTTTTAAAATGTTGAGCTTCTGCAGTGCAAGAACATAAGGAAGTCATTATGAAATAAAAATCCCAATCCATGTCTTTGAATTTACTTTCTAAATAAAACTAGAGAAGACAGTGAAAGTACATTCACATCTTAATACCATTTTTTAAGGTGTTTGACATGTCTTTGTTCAACATCCTGATGTTTCAATTTCTTTTAATATTTTCCACCATTGAGAAGCCTTCCTTTAAGGGGCTGTACTACAGTTCCAGCAGCTTAGGTGGGGGCAGAGAGGACATATGACAGCACTAAAAATGCTGTGGTCAAGAGTTTGAAGCAGGTGTGTAGAATCAGACATTAGGCTACCTACTGTGTTTGCAGATTTTTTGTTTGTTTGTTCTTGTATGTGCAACTGGCATTATTTTGAGGAGAAGAGCAAGGAGAAGGGAAGGTACTTTTTGGAGCTATCCGAAGAGTTTTATTAGCATTGCAAAATGTAAGAATTGCAAGGAGTTTATCTTTTTCATTCAAAGTAAATAAGAGACAGTAGCAAACCTGGCAGCTACTGTTTTTTTTTGTTTGTTTGTTTTTTGTTTTCCTACTGTGATGGGAATTGTTTGCTAGTAGCAATTAAAGCTTTCTATCAAACTACTGTGATACAAAATTCATTTTGTCAATATGGTTATTTTTGCTATGAAGTTTAACCACTGTCCATTACTTTGGTAAGTAGTGATTGATAAGTAATCCCTATCAAATGACTGATAAATAATCCTAGTACTATGTTTTGTTTACATGTATGAGGTCCATGAGGTCCATATTTAATTAAGCCTGAGGTTTTTACTTTAATATTGATAATGTTATGATTTGAACTTACTATGCTCTGTTGCATACTGTTGGAATAAGTGTTTTTTTTTTTTTTTTTTTGTCTGTAGTGCATTATTTCTGGTAAGTATATGAAATAATAGTAATCATTTGTAAATATCTTCTTTTATAGCAACATTGTTGATGCTCAGAATTATCGCCTTATTGAAGATCTGTTCAGAATTAATATGTCAGAGAAAAAAAGATGCAGGAGAATTCTTGAGCAGGTATTTAAGATGCTTTAGTTTTCTTGATTCTTTAAAATATTGTTTCCATCCTTATGGTCATGGTGGGCTGAAGGCTTTTACCATAAGAGCTACAAGAAACTGCTCGCTGAAGACAACCTGAAAGTAGCAGCTGCAAAAAGAACTATGTATGTAAAGCATGTGCAAAAAAAAAAAAAAAAAAAAAAAAAAAAAAAAAAAAAAAAAAAAAAAAAAAAAAAAAAAGAGAGAGAGATTGTCAGGAATCAAGATCAGATGGCAAAAGGGACATGGACATTCTGAGTCTATGAGGGACATTCACACTCTGAGTTTGCTTTAAAGAACACCAAGTGGTTGCACCTAAGTGTTGTAGAAGCAGAGGAGGGCTGAGTTATTCAAAACAAGAGTCTTTGGCAGAATCTGAGAAGGAGTATCTGAGGGAGAAGATTCAACATCCAGGAGAGACAGAACTTCGTATTGTTCTGAATAGATGGACTAGTTCAGTCTAAATGTCATGGAATAGGAATTCATTTTGTTAAAACATTGAAATTAATAGCAGACAATATATTTTCTTTGATTATTTTACAGGCTTCAAAAACAGGTTGCAAGGCTCCTCATGCTATGATATCATCCTGTGGCATGATTCCAGGCAACCCTTATCCCAAGGGCAAACCAAGTCGCATAAATGGAATTTTCCCAGTAAGCATGGTCATTTCGTTGAACTTTTCATAGCATCCTTGATTTGGGATTCGTTATAGTGTAATCAAACTAGGATTTATATACGTGGATGGATGGAAGAATGGAATTAAAAGCATGTTGTTGTTTTCTGGAATTGTGTGTGTTGTGTTCTTAGTCAGCTTGCAGTATTTTTATTTGCACATTCTTTTTGTTTTGATTTTTGTGAAGATTACTGCATAAATAAGATTCATATATGGAAAAGATTGTAAACTACAGATATATTTAGCAGAATGAAGGAACTAGAGGTTTAAAGATAGCAAGTAGGTGAGATGACCTAATATACTCACTCCTGTACTACTGTTAATCCTAATGCAGTTCTTGAACAACCTTGTTAAATATTTCTTATGAACACTGAGAGCCAAAGTACAACCTGTGGTGAAACAAGGACGGTTTAATATGCATCACTTTACAGAAGCCCAGTGTTATAAATCAAACTTCCAGAATGCTCTTTCTTAATATGTTACAAGCATAGAACACACTTTTATTCTGAACAAACATGATTAATTATCTGTTCAGAATATCCAGAAATTTGACTGTAATTTAGAAATAAGGTAAATAAAAGCAAAATTTGCTACAGTTTTCTTTTTGCATAATGTTTAATAGCTTAATTTTCTTATTTCAGGGAACTCCTATCAAAAAGGATACAGAAGAGTGTACTAATGAAGGAAAGGGAATAGCAGCCCGTATACTTGGACCATCCAAACCAGTATGTCTGATAAATAAAGGAAATATGAAGAAAGTGCAATCATCAACCAAATTCATAATGCTTTTTATGCAAGCTGTTACGTTACAAGGTGGACTGCAGAATAGCAATTTAAACAAAGCTTAATTTCTGTAACAAAAATAATGTTCGATGACATGGTGTTTCTGCATGTAACTTGAGAAGAGTCAAGCTTTAGTGTATATCCTTACATGAATATGAATCTCTAATGGATACAATATGCTGTCATTCAAGGGCTGAATTTAAATCACAGTAGCAGAAGAGAAAACTAAAAGCAATCTGGGCAGCCCATCATGAGCTAGCGGAAGTTTTAGATACAATTTATGCAAACGTTATAATCACAATCTTTAAGAGTCTCCCACAAGAGAAGTGCTTGCATTTTGAAAGCTTCAATTAAGGGGGTGCCTTATGAGGAAGTTTTTGTTTCTTGATGGCACAGCTGGTTTATGTTTATATTTCTAACATTTTAAGCATGTAGAGCAAACATTCACTGAATTTGATACTATTTCTAATGTGGGTTATGAAGTATTGTCCAGGTATTTTATTTGCACTTTTCTGAAGTGCTTCCCAGTGACCTGTAGTATGTTGAAAGGATAGATAATTTCATAATTAAAGTGTACTAAATATTTAGCACAAAGACTGTGGGGTGTGAAGACTACAAGGCGGGAATGAGTTCCTTCTTCCTGCTTGTGTCTGATAAAATCTAAAGATAAAGATATCTAAAGATATAAAGGTGTATGTTTCCTTCTCTTCAGAAAGTGTGAAACATTTACAGCCACTGTATCAATTATACTAAAATTGAGTATCATATGTTTTTCTCATGAAGAACAGTGACCTGTGCAGCATCTGAATGTTAAATCTCTGTGTGAGAAACATTACCTAATGCTTTCACTATTGCTTCTTGCTTTTTTTGTTTGTTTTGTTTTGTTTTTATGTAGGCTCCATCAACCTACAATCCACACAAACCAGTTCCATACCCCATCCCACCATGTCGGCCACATGCAACTATTGCACCAAGTAAGCTTCTATTATGTTTTAGCTTGATGCTATTATTTCATCCATTTGCCTTTTAAGTAAAGAGTGTCTAGTTCAGTTTCTCTGACCATGATCATATCTGAAATTGGCTGGTGCTCCCTAAGCATGCTCTGGGTACTAGTCTTTACTTCTTCCTGTCATGACTACAGAGTTGATAAAATGAGGACTATTTTGGCTTCTTTTTCCAACATCCACATGGTTGAGAAAACTAATAATCCTGTTCTAACAATAATATGTTTCATGTATGGGAGTCATTGTGCATGTAAGACTAGGTAGGGTTGTGGCATTTCACTAACATTTGACTAAATTTGGGGCTTTGGCTTGTCAAGTCTGTTGCTGTTATGTCAAATTGAGGATATGGTCAGGCACACCTAATCCATTTCTCAATTACCTGCAGTAAATTATCTTACTTTCTCCCCAGCACAGTAGAACACAGCTCCCTTTAACCAAAAAAAAAAAAAAATGTTTAGACTTCAATCACAGAAGGGAGGTAGTGGTTGCAGCGTGCAGTGTTTGATTCTGACTTCTCCTAGCCTTGTGCCTCAGGCAAGACTGAGCTTTTTTGCCAAAGTGTCTTTTGTCTTTGCTTTGCTACATCAGGTGTTTGATTCCAGACATTTGTGAAAGACAGCAAGGTGCTTAGCAGCACATCTCTCATCTGCAGCTGAAATACAGCTGAATTTGGCCACTTAAATACTGAGACAGGGGTTTTCCTGGCAGTGCTATTGAGTTGCCACTTACCTAGAAGAATAGGTTGGAGTACATAACATAGGCTCTGGGTTTTCTATGCAGTAGCTTAAAGCTATTTAGGACTGTGCCATTCTGTGTTACCTTACAAAGAGTGCTCTGATTTAGAGGCTTTTCATGGTGTTAGAGGTTTCATGGAGTTTTCAAGATGCGTGACAAGGGGGTGTACTAGAGTTGGTTTGAGATGGTAATAGTGTGGCTATTGCAGGATGAGTCATTTTACCAGTCTGATGTTTACATATCCCATTGTAGTCAGTTCAGAAAAATGGAAACTGCTGGTGACTAAAATAAGTTCAGAGATCTTTTGGTTTATTAGACTGTAAACTAGCTTAAATTTATATTAGATTAATCCTATCAAAAATAACTTAAAGCACTAAATTTGGCCTCTGAGTAGACATAAATATTAGCAGTTTTTAGAATATGAAATAACATATGAGCTCTCGGTACCTTATTAAGCTGTAATTTATTTCTTTATTTTAAAGAAAGGGCCCTTGTTAATGGGGAGTTGATGGTTTACTTGAATCTGGCTCTTGAGAGTTATGTTTCATTAGGAAGTTAAAAATGTATTTCAAAGTGGGAACAGATTTATATCTATCACTTTTGACTGTTGCACGCATGATATATATTTGTGCGGAGAGAAACACACACTTATACGTTTAATGAAATTTAAGTTACTGATGTGAGTGTTTTTTAGCACAAATTGACCGATTTTAATTAATGGTCAAAAACAATGGAATTTTTTTTTCCCATTGTTAATTACTTTTTTGAATTTGAATCATGAGTTGTCGTGCCAGAAATCTAACTTTAGATAGATCTGCTATAAAAGTATTGAATCAGAAAGGAGTTTTGCATGGCATATTACTGCACTTTGAATATTGTTCATATTCAGGAAGCATAAACTTCCATATGTTTAAAATGTTTGTTCAGGCTCCTTGTAGTATATGTATTCCTGTTTAAATTCTGACAAAGTTCTTCAGAACCATATCTCATAGCTATAGGCCTGCATTTTGAGTTATCCCCCCAGAATTGTTTTATATCAAAATTATCTGGTATCCCACTTAAGTTTTTAAATATTTAAAGAGATATTGAAGGATGATGGGCTAAGTATTCAATGTGTGCAGATTTGGGATATTTTCTCTTAATTTTCTGACTGGTACTTAAAGATTGGCGGATGATCATTGCTTTGCATTTGCATCTTTATTTCTAAAGGCTTTAACATTTAAAGGAAGAGTTGCAGAGACTAAATTAGGAACAGGAAACAGACCAAATACTGCTGCAGACACTCCACTCCTTTCCCTCCCAGTTTTTCAGTCAACATGGAACTGAAAGCAAAAGAAGCCTGGCTTTTTCAGGCTACTTAAAGGAGCAGAAATTAAATTTTAGTTCTTGCTTGGTTCTGTTATTAAAAAATAGTTAGGGAACTGTCCTTAATAAAACTTGTATCACAATGCATGTCATTTGGGCAGACTTTGAAAGCAGCCTGGATAATAAACTCTGCCTTTTTTTTTTTCTCTCTCTCTGAAGGAATATTTTACAACTTTGAATATATTCTTTTAATGAAAGATACTTTCTAGTTTATTCAAATGTGTTCTTTTGACAACAAGGTGTATGTTGCATTTGTTTTCAGGTGCTTACAACAATGCTGGCTTAGTTCCAATGGCTAATGTCATAGCTCCAGGCTTACCAGCTCCTCCACCATACACTGCTAATCAGGTTGCACCAGGTAAGGTATTGTAGGACTTTAAAAATGTTACTGATGACTTTTTTATTTTATTTTCTCCTCCATTATTGTAAAAGGAGAAATCTGCTGCAGTTCCATCTTCTTTTAAATAACTGCCTGCTGTTCTTTGTTTAGAAAATGAAGACCTTTCCAGCCAGACAAAACCTTCCCAAAATCAAGGTAAATTGCAAGGGAGATTGTGTGTAGACTTCAACTTTGTTCAGAAAATCTACGTAGTTTTTCCTTAGTGGGATTTTCATAAGCATCTAAGTATTTAACTTATTAGAGTAAGATCCTTTCAGAGTTAAGGAAAAAAAAAAAAAAATCATCCCAGGCATTTGGCACTTGGAGGTTTTGAAACATTAAAATCTGTCCATTTGAGTTAGGGCATTTAATTTTTCTGTTCTTAAGCAGCTATATATGTATTTGAGAAATCATATAAAAACTAAATCAAAATATATTTTGAAGTGTAATGCACTGAAGCACTTTTAGTATCTGAAGCTGTTAAAACACTGGACTTCAGTCTATTTGAAAACCAACTCGCGTTTCTTTCATACACAAATTGCAATGGAAAACTTACAATGTAGATGGACCAGGCAGATTCTTTATTTCTGATTTGTTGAAGTTTAGGTATAGAGTATCTTACTGCAGACCATATGCATCTAACAGTATACTTCTTCATTCTCTTAAAGCTATAATTCTTTTTGCAGAAGAAAGTTTTTATTTATTTAATTTTGGTCCGTATTTGAGTAGTACTTAGTATACAGGGTTTTGGTTTGGGGGTGATAGTGATACAAATAATAGTTAAATCCTGTTCCAAACTATTTATATTTGCTTTCTTAAGACCTTGTTAGTTTTGAGAAATAGAAAATGAGGGCTACTGTGTATTAAGTCAGGCATTCTAGCAAATACCCAGATTAGATAAAATGACTATGTTAAGTTTAGATTCTGTAAATATTTGGAGGCAGGGGCAGTGGAGAAGACTGAGGAGGGGATTTTTGTTTTGTTTTGTCTTTTCTCCACTGTTTCAAAGACTTGTTTCATGCACCTATATCCTTTAAGTGCATATGCATGTATTTACAAGATGGTTTAGAGAAGTAAATCCATAAAATGTAAGACAGAAAATCTGAGAAAGATTCAGTAATAGCTATAGATTCTATTACAGCTGCATTTCATTTGTCGCTTCTGTTGCTGTTAGGGTTAAGAATTGTGATCATCAGGAGATTCTTCTTTTTGGAAATGGGATGAGGTAGAGAAAAATCCAGAGCAATGTGGGTTCAGCTATTTGAAGAGGAATATCTAAAAGGAAATTGTTTACAATCTGACTGATCTTACAGTTTTAAGATTTGGGGGCAGGGGGGGGTGGGGAGGAAGTTCGTCATATCAGCTTAGGTCCCAGTTTTAAAAATTCTGTTTTTGGGGCATGTCCATGTGTTAGGCAGGAGGTAAATCCAGTTTATTGCACACAGTTATATGTTGGCTATTTGGATCGTTGACTTGTTTGCAGTTGAGCAGATTATTGCAAAAGTAAAATAAATGAGGGTTGTTTGAGAGGAATGATTAAAACATTCATATTCTGCAGGGTACTACATGTAAACATACCAAAGTTTGACATGCTAGGGTTCACAAGTGCAGCTTTTCTCCATTAACCCCTGTGTCCCCATTAGTAGTGTTCCTTCCGGATCTCTACAGCTTGGTATCTCTTTGTAGGGTTGACATAAGCCCATATTCATAGTGGCAGGTGCTTGCCTCTAGTATAGATGTCTTCAGACTTATTAAGCTACCACTGGCACTTGACCTTAGTATTGTATTGTGAAGCATGAATTTAAAAGTGTGCTTTTTAGAATTAAATTATGAAGAAAATAGTGATGAGAATGACCTGATCTTGACAGAAGAAAAGCGCTGTCACTTGAAATTACATTTCTTTAGTTGTTGACTAAACTCTGAAATCATGATATGGGGGGTTCTGAAGAAAATCCTGACCTTCAGAGAAAGTGAATGTAGAGGGGGCCCCATGAGGCTGCTAGAATGTTAGATCTAGTTCGGGTATAGCTAGATGTTAGGGGTTGGAGAAAAGGTATATATCTATATCACTTAAAGATTATTACCAAGTCTATTTGAGTATCTAAACTGTCTTGCATGAGACCATGAAAAGGTAACAGATGCCATGAAGAATTTTAAAGAGAAGCTGTAACCCACATAATGTACAGCTTCTGTTACATGTTTGTACCTCCCCTTTTATTTTGCCTTCATAGGCTCCAGTGTGGGTTGTTCATATACAGACATTGTGTGTTAGCTATTGCCTATGTATCATATTTTGAAATGCTGTATAAAATATGTTCGTGTTGATTTCAAGTATTTCTGACAGTTTCAAGTATTCTCACCAGTTTTGTTTCTTTGCAGCTTTTTCTGCACAAGCGAATCAGCTCTTTACTCCTCATGGTTCTAATCCTTCAACACCTGCTGCTACTCCAGTCCCTACCCCATCACCTGTCAAGGCAATAAGCCATCCATTAGCACCTGCAACTCCACTCATCCCTGGGATGAACATATCTACCCCTGTCCTTCCTGTTTTCCCAGGACAGGTCTCCTCTTCCATCCATACATCTCAGCCATCAACCCCCACCCATACTGTCATCAAGTCGCTTTCATTGCCTGGTGTTCCCGTCACATCTGTCCACAGCGCAACCTCTACCCCTGTCCCTGCAGTCTTCTCTGGACTGGCTTCTATACCCACTGCGACGCCAGCTCCGCAAGGGTCTTCCACACCATGCGCCACACCTGCACCTAATGAAGCTTTTGCATCTGCTTCCACACCATTTGCTAGTGTCCCTTTCTCTGCAGCCTCTTCAGTCGCTTCAGCTAATAATCCTGCTCCATTGTCATCAGTTTTTGCTGGCCTCCCGTTGTCCCTGCCACCCAATCCCCAAGGCATTTCTAGTCCCGTGCCCTCTACAGTTGCTAATTCCCCTGCCACTACCATTCCTGGTTCACTTAGCTTGCCTAACCCGATTCTGTCTGTTTTAAAGGGATTTCTGACATCAAATGACACTTCATTAATCAATTCATCTGCTTTACCTTCAGCTATGTCAAGTGAGCTTGCTTCTTTGTCTGCCCTTGCTAATCAAAGCTCCGACCCTCCTGCTTCCTCTGTCAACAAATGTTATACTCCATCAGCCACCCCCACCCCACAGCGCTCCTCCACACCTGGGCTGGCCATTTTTCCAGGTCTTCCATCCCCATCTGTGGCCAATTCTAGTTCCACTCCTCCGACATTGCCTGTGCAGTCACCTTTAACCACTTCACCGTCTATTCTGCCAGTCAACTGTGGCTCCTCAGCCTCCCTCTTGCATGGCACAAGCCCTACTAATCCTGATCAGCAGCTCTCCTCAGCCCCAGCTGCCACAGGTATCCCCACAGTTCTGGTCAAAACGGAACCCATGAGTCCTACCCTTTCAGCCTTCAAAGGCCCTTCTCATTCGGCCGGCCCTTCTCACGGCACTCTAGGCCTGTCGGCGCTCGGGCGCGCGTACACGTCGGCAGCTTCAGTGCCAGGCAGCCTACCCAGCCCCCTGAATCCGGCGCTATCAGGTCTCTCCTCTTTGAGCGCTCCTTTGAACAACCCCACTTCTCTGGCTTCCATTTCCCTTGCCCCACATGGCTCTCCCGCTCCCATTGCCCCCGTATTTAATGGGCTTCCTCCTTTTACGTCGCTAACCAGTAACTTTGCTTTTACTGGTAACCCAGCACTTACACCCCCTGTCACTCTCCCCGGGTCTTTGTTAGCTACTCCGTCTACAACTGCTTCAGCTGTGTCTGCCCCTCATGTGAACACCACAGCAGCCGTACTCTCAGGACTCGCCGCCTCAGCAACAGTCTCTGCTCCACCCTTTTCGCTTAACTTGTCCAGTGCCGTCCCTTCCCTTTTTTCTGTCGCCCAGGGACCTCTGGGATCATCAAACCCATCCTTCCCTGGTTTTCCTGTCTCTAACACACCCTCTGTCACTCCTGCTCTCCCTTCTTTCCCTGGCCTCCAGGCATCTTCTGCAGTAGCAGCAGTTGCACCGTTGCCGGCAGCTGCCACAGCCCCATCTCCGGCTCCGGTCCTGCCAGGGTTTGCCTCGGCCTTTAGCTCAAACTTCAACTCTGCACTTGTTGCACAGGCTGGGTATGTTTCTGTTTCTGAAGGAGGTCAGAACCATTTCTTTTTCTCCAAGCAAAACACTGTTTTAACTTTAGGCATAGACTTTAATTTCAGTTGTAGTTAGCAAGTAGAATTAATTATTTAAACTTAGTTTACCAGTAGTTTTGCACCTGTCTTTAGAAACTTAATAGCTACTGAATAGATTATTCTCATCAGTAGGCCCAGTTTTCGCAGTCTAATCCAATGAGGTACTGAGTGACCTTATTTCCCAGATGGCACCTCCCAGTATTTTACAGGAATG
Source organism: Nothocercus julius (assembly GCA_013398735.1). Classification (NCBI taxonomy): domain Eukaryota; kingdom Metazoa; phylum Chordata; class Aves; order Tinamiformes; family Tinamidae; genus Nothocercus; species Nothocercus julius. The sequence goes on along the minus strand of VZSV01000044.1, from coordinate 329,363 downwards.
GATCCCACGTGGGCATCCATTGACACCTGCAGGTCACAGCAGACAACATGCTAGATGTTACTATGATTTTAGGGTGCATTAACTTTTCTCTATGACATTTTTGTGTGCAAACAGTAGGCATAGCCAAGGTACAAAAACTTCTGACTTCCTTTTTCAGGTACCTGTGTATTCCAGTTGGTCTCAGCTTCTATGTGCACGAATAACTTCTAGGTGGCTAGAGGCTGTTTAGAAATTCTAGCCTTTTTGAGGTTTAGAAAAACAGACGTTTAATTTATATAGATACAAACTTATCCAGACAGAGACATAGGATAAAATGAGATACAGATGTTTCTATTAACAGCTATATCTTGGCTCATTTTTTCAGCTTAACTTCTGGACTTCAGACCCCAGGAAACACAGTTTTCCCTGGTCTTTTATCTCTCCCTGGTATCCCTGGCTTTCCCCAAAGTGCCGCACAATCTTCCCTACAGGAACTGCAGCACAGTGCGGCCGCACAGTCAGCACTACTACAGGTAACACACTACCTACTTGTTAATATTATGTATAATTTGTTAATGTTCTGCTTTCAGCAATTATTTGAGCTTATACTTGAGCATTAACTTCTGGGGATTCATGTAAATGAATAACATCCCTAGCCTGTTTGAGAACTGATTACAAGGTTGATGATAAGGAACAACTTGGATTCATTTTTTGCTGAAGGATGACCAATGAATGTGGAGTGCTTCTGGAGGTTATGAATGTGATTAAGCCCTTCTTGAAAATTCTTGGTAAAACTATGAGCATTTTAAAGAAAAAAGGAGGAGTAAATAGAGTTAGTGTTAGATTCCTTATAAGTTTAGTGAACTGACCATCTAGTTGCAAAATCTGGACCTAGTTCCAGTCTGAGATTTGAATACTTAAAGGAGTTTTTTTTTTTACTGTAGGTCACTTGTCTGGCTCTGCACACAAAATTCAGATTTCCTTGAATTTGTTTATACTGGGGTTGTGCCTTTACCTTGATAGTTTCCACAGATACTATAGTTGTTAGACAAGTTTGAGGTGGGTTTAGAAAATGTGTAGTTTTAGCATGTCTCTTGTTCATGAAACAATTTGTTTCAGCCCTTAACTTACCTAGGTTATTTAAAGCTATCGTCAGAGCTTGTATTTGATATTTTAGATAGATTTAATCTACCTTTTGAGTAGGACTAGTATTCTGTCTGCAGTTTTACTTTATTTTGTTTATCAGTGCTGTTGCCTAACTTTTTTTTCTCTTCTCCTGAAGGCACATTCTGCTTCTGCTCTGGAGAGCTATACAGCTCAGCCTGAAGGTTTTGCAAACTATCCATCGACACCAGGAACACCATTTTCTTTGCAGACAAGTCTGCCCCAGAGTGGATGGCAGTAAATACCAGCTATTTTTAAAGACTGCAGTAGTTGCTTGACAGAGCCTGATCCTGCTCACTTTGAAGGCTGACAGAATTGCACTCCGCTTCAGTAGGAGCATGATCTGGATTGGGGAAAAAAGGGGAAATGTGAGGATAAATAGCTTCTGGGAAACGGTTTGTGTCAGACTGCAAACCATGTCATGATTGCTTTTAACTGATTCATGGTCTGATCCTGTGAATTGCTGAGCATACTTGACTCTGTGTGGTTTGAGTTCAGTGTTTGCTTTTTTATTTTTACAGGATTGGGAAGGTTCAAACAGACATATATGTAAATAGAGCAATTGGCTGTCAGACTGAATGGGAAGAACAAGTATACTTAATAGTGTTTATAATTGCCTATTCTTCTGTTATGTTTTGTATGGTATATGTGGTTAATGTAGAACGAGGTCTCGAGGGAAATTAGATACGTCAAGCTAAAGCTGGTGATCTTTAGTCTAGGTGCACACCTTCTGTGTGTGCATGGATGAAGATCAGTTTATGGTTCTTAGGATCCTTTCGCGTGCATGAGGATCTCCTGTTAGCATCACTAGTATGTCAAGGGGAGACTGGATCAGAGGTGCTTGGGGGGTTTCTTATGCTTTGAAATACTGTCACGGGCTTGCTGCTGAATTGAGTACTCCACTGTCAGAATCTGAACAGGAGAGCTAGGAAATGAGACTGTGCTATATTTGGATAGAAGTGGATTATGTCTTATTGGAGTATGGTTTAGCTTGCTGGTAATATGTCTTTCTGAAGCGCATAAAAGCCTTTTAATTCATCTCTAAGATAATGTCCCATAACATCCTCCCTGCCCCTGTACTTCTCTGTGAATAAAATAATTCTCCTGCGGGTAGGCTGCCTATCCGGCACTTTTGACTGCAGACTTTTGTGAATGTTTACAGACATGGGTCAAGTTGTTCTCTCTCTTATATTCACAAACCCACTGATTCTCTCTAAGCTTTTTGGCTCTCATCTCCAACTTGATGGTGCTTATGTTATCCTGTGAATATAAGGGGGAGCAGAATTTGGACCATGGGATTTTTTTAGTATTTTTCCTTGGAAAACTTACATGATTTTAAAGGCATATAGCTAAATAACTGTATTGGTTAGGAAAGGTTATGACGCAGTATATAAAAAGATCTTGCTTTGTTAGTGAAGTTCAGTTGTGCACTCTTCTAATAATGTTAGTACCTGTGGCAATGTGTAAACACATCATTGAATATCATCTATTTAAGATAAGCTCTTGGGTCATGTTCTGGAGACAATAGGGATGAATGATATTCAATCCTGTGATTAAATTAAAATGTAGAGGATAATATACTGTAGAACAGCTCTGCACCTAGAGTTTTACTTTTTTAAAAATGAATTCTGCTGGGAGATATTGCTAATGTATTTTCTTTCAAGATGTGAACAAACTTTTTTAGAACATTAATGGACATTCCTGTATTGCTTTTTAACACAATTTTTTTAAATAAAAAGTTTACAGTCATGGCACAAAGGCTTTGCTGAGTATTTACCTATTTGCTTATATAATGGATGAATAAATTTCTTTTTACTGAGATGCCTCCTAATGTTTGATCTTTTCTCTTTTTTTTTAAATCATGCAGACTTGTATACTAAATTATAAAATAGATTCCCTAAAGTGTGATAAATAGAAATGTTGAAGTGTTTATGATAGAAGTGTTTACAAAATATAAAGAGTGCCCTATTTATTTTGCAACCCATGGGTAGTCATGTATTTTAATAATGAAACATAAAAAGTAAAAATGTAATGCACTTTTGCAATTTTTTATTTTGTAGAAGCTGTTAAATTCTAATGATTCTTACTTGGAACCACTTTTCAAGCAGTGCCTTAAAGATTCTCACTAAGAAATATGTGGATAAAATCTGTACCGGTTTTCGTTACACTTTTCTACTTTCTTTTAATCAGCTTTTCTTTGTAGGTTTGCAGAGCAGTTGAAGAGGAGGCTGCAGGTGGCTGCACAACCACATACATCTAGCGTTGCACCCAAGGCGACTAGTCCTGCTAAAGGGGTTATTGGATTATTTGGATTACTCTGGTTTTCTTTGTAGCACCGCTCTGTGCCACAGAGCTGCCCCAGGCTGTGAACTTGCAGCCTGGAGACGGTGTTTCCGCTCTCAGTGCTCGTGTATTTCCTTCTCAGAGTGTTTTTTGGCACTTGAAGATGTGAGATCTAGTTAATCTGTTATCCACACACTCCATCTTATCCCTGGGAGAATGGGCTGACATTGAATGGGCCTTTGACTTTCAGTTTTTGGAGTAAACAAGAAATGCACCTGAAATTAACATTTGTATGGCTTTTTCTATTTTCCTGAAGGTAAAAGAAAAGCACCTTTTTGCTCTTTCAAGTGGTATATTTACAAGCACCCTAAAGAATTCTCAGTAAACAGCGGGAGAGCAATTTTTTCTGTTAGATTTTCAATATGTTTGCTCATCTATCTGATGGTGGAAGCCTCTCTGTAGACTGCACATCCAAATGGCTTGTAATAAATGAAATGATTTTCAATAAAACTGAGTTGCTCTAAAAACAAAAGATTGGGATAGTTTTGCAAATTGTTTTCACTTTCTGGATATGCTTAAAAGCATGTTTTTCTTCCAACTGTTCACAAAGATTGCCCTGTCACTAAGCAGATGTCAGGAAAGGATTTGATCTTACTGCTAAGCACGAAAGATCAAATAATTGGTAAAATGCAGGAAGTAACTTTAACTAGAATTTGTAACATGTAGGGGAAGATGCTGAGATCAGCCCATGAGCTCCAGTTTTGCAAGAAGCTTGTGGTTTTCCTTGTGAATAAAACCATCTGTTCAGTGGTTTAGTTTCCTCTCTGCAAAGCTTAGACGAAGCCCCTCTGGGGAGCAGTCAGCTTTGAATGACTCCTCAGGGACCAATATGATTACTGAGGTGCACGGAGACTTGAGTGAAATGAAGCTGGATCCAGCTCTTCCAGGATACTCTAGGTGATGAATGCCCCCAGAAACCATATTGATATCATTAAGGCCGCTATATGTCACAGTTGTAAATTACAGGTGAAAAAACTCTCACTCAAATAGCATGCCATGTTTTTTGCGAAGGCTGCTCTCCCCTGCTGTAATTTGTATAAATGACTCAGAAGTTAGTGCTTTAACATTGATGGATTTGAGCTCAGTGTTGAAAGAAAAGACCTTAGAAAGATGATGAATGTTCTTACTCCTGGAAAAATTGGAAGATTTCCGAGTTGAGAATACTTCCAGTTTTTTGGATTATCTAGCATGACAGGGTTCAACCTGGTGGGTCTTTAAGTCCTATTATGTTGTAAAGTATTCAATAGCTTCTTGTGAGTTAACTAGTGCAGCATGGAGGCTTCGCCTTCTTTGGGATTTGAACTACAACTAAACCCCATAATATTAGGCAGGGTACAAGAGAGGAACAGTATTTTTTTTTTTTTT
>VZSV01000044.1:300232-324172 GCA_013398735.1 Nothocercus julius | reverse complement strand
TTTTTTGTTTCCCCACCCTATTTTGTTCCTTCCCCACCACCCCACCAATGGTTATGAAGGAACAATACCAAACAAAAAAGTCGTTTTGTCCCCAAGCCTTCATGGTGTCTCTTGTAGGTTTCACATGAAGAACTAAAACTTGTGTAGTGAGTGATTATAATAATTAATGTGCCGGTATGGCAAAGCAGATCACTGATGTGTTGGGTTGTGACTCATCCTTTTTCTTCGCTGTTGTGTTTTTCTAGATTCTTCCATTGTTGTGTGGTAAAAGGTAAAACTTTTGGGCTAGTCAGAGAATATTTGTGGTGGTCTTGGAGGCCTAGGCCTGACTTCGCTATTTAGAAGGGTATTTCATATCCTGCTTTTCTCATGGGAACTGAAGTTTTCAGTGCTGAGATTGGGCACTCTAGGGCAGCCCTCATGGAGAGTGATTCAGTTGGTTTTTTGTCAAGCTTTGGATGTGTATTTCTTTGCCAGGGTAGTGTTATCTCTACTGGGGATTAGGGATCTTCAGAATACGATCAGGTGGATGTTGGTACATGATGCTAAAATCCAAAACTACTGTGGATGATCTGGGTGACGAGCATGGCACTGCAGAACAAGACTTCCACTGTATACTAATAACTCAGGTGAAATAGCACAGAACATGGGGTTCTGGTGCACAAATCACCGCTGTGTGATTACTGTTTCTTTGCATTAACAATTATGAATGATGTTATTATTTATAATTATTATTGTATGATTTTCCTTGTTTGTTTTCTAATGATTGCAAGCCATTCAGATGCTTAAACCTGCTATAATTCAGGTACCTCTGCAGTCTAACACACCACAAGTAAAGATCAGGATGACAAATGGCTGTGGAAGTGTTACATTTAAAAACTGAATCTTAAGTCTTGTCTTCAAATATATGGCCTTAAGGTTTGTGTGGCAATTTACTCCAATGAACTACTCAAATCATTCCTGTGAGCAACTACAGAAGTGTTGTTGGTAGCTCAGTGAAACGTGGACTTCAAGTTATTGCTTGTTGGAAAAAGTCAGAACCAAGGGTCCTAGGGTGACAGCTACGCCCCCAGCTCTCATGGAAAGCATTCATAGGAAGGCCTGAAACGTGGCCCTTTGGAGCAGAAGCTTATTTATATGTGAGTGATTAAATGGGTAGTGGGAACCTCAGAGGTATCAAGGGAGAATACACCAGGAGTGAAGGGCTCTCTTGCAGCGTCCTTGTGCGCAGCCAACAGAACTTCATTCTCAGAGCTCCCAGTGCAGCTAGGCACAAGTCAGCTGAGAGGGAAGAGATGGAGAATATTTGGTGTCTCACCTTCTGGGATTGCTGGCATATCCGGACAAACCAGTCGGTCCAGCTCTGCTAGTCGGCTTCAGGGGCCTCTCCTCTCCCACTTTGCCTTACGCACCAGATACCTCATGCTGTCTCACAGGGTGACAAGTACTTCTCAAGAACTGAAAAGTGCTTCGACCTTTTTATTTATCCATTTCTATCTATACCTGAATTTTCTGTAATGTCAGAAATTCCTGTTTTTTTCTGAAATAACATATCCAAAACCACCGAGAATTTTTGCGTTGACATGGGGGTTGTTTTTGACTTTATTTGTAACAAAAGCAGACATAAGAAAGGAAACAGATTTGTATGGAGGCTCCCATGAACAGAATGGCAGGCTTCCCCACGTGTGTTATGCCCAGTGCACGAGCACAAGGCCAGCGTAGGGGTTACTGGACACTGCCCGTTCTCCAAGGATGCCTCTGAGCCTCCATCCTTTCTTCCTGCCTTTACTGGGCACAGAGGGGAGGTGTGAAGCCTGAGCATCTGCCTTCAGCTTCTGTTCTGCTAAAGGTCAAGCCTGCAAAACCCTCCTCTGGCTCATGCCTAGCCCACCAACTCCCTTGTTCCTTGGCTTTTCTCATAGCAGCTCTACCAATCCAAGGCATATATATATATATACATACATATATATATATATGTATACACATACATATGTGGCTTTTCAGCGCTCTGTCCTTGTGGCAGGACTGTCCTGTTTTTCTCCTTTCCCTTTTCCAGACCTCTTCTGTGAGGGCTTCAGCAGCTCCAGCTACTCTTCCCTTTCTGAATGGTAACTCCTTGATTCCCTGCGCCCTACAAAAGACCCTCCTAAACTTGTAGTACTTGAAGAACTCGGCACTGCTCTCACTCCAGACACTAAAATAAAGCAATTAATATTTTGGGATGAGAAGAGTTTGAACACGGTGAAAGGCCTGGCTGAAGCATGAGTGTGCCTTTTGATAAGACCTGGTTTGGAAATTTGTCTTCCAGACGATGAACTGGTCCATCAGTCTTCCTCATCTAAAGATAGCAGGAGTTCCTCTTATTGTCTGTATTTTCTGTCTGTAGTACTGTCCTGGCATGCTGACAATGATTCATGTCCATGGATATTTTACTTGATTTATTTCTCCTAATCCTTACAGTCTTGGCAATACTTTTCCCTTTTGGTCTTCCTTTCCTGTTGTAAAATGTGCTTTTTGAACCTTTTAGCCTTTTGTGCGGAAGAGGTGTCTGGATGTTTATTTCCATGCTTTATGGCTTTTAGTGCATGTAGGAAAGCAGGAGCGAGCCTTTGGATGTTGCAGCTTCTCCTTATTGCAGCCAGCTGGATCTCTGCCCCTCAGATAATTCATCTCAAAATTTGCATTTGTTTTTCACTTTTCTGTAGCTGACAGGCGGGAAGGACTTGGTATCTGTGGATGGATCCTGATTTCCCTTTCTTTCCTGTTCGTGCTTATTACTTTTCCTATTTCCATCTGGACCTGTATCAAGGTATGCTATAGGGATTTGGAGAACCCAAAGAATGCTCTATAATCATCATTGTTACTTATATGTTATGTTTTATTTACTTTGTTAAAAGGAAGTATTTCACATTTGTTTTCTGGAAATCCTAAGATATTACACTGAAGTTTTGTATTTGAGGCAAAGAGCTTCAAGTTCTTCCACAGACTTCCTGTATCACCGCTACTTGGTTGTTTAATTTCTTCTCGTCTCAGCTTCCATTATCAGCTAGACTTCCCTGCTATACAACAATGCTAGTTGACTAAATCTACAACATTTTCTAGAGAACGCTGATTTCATGCTGCCAGCAACAGTGATAAATGCGGATGATGAAGCAGTGATGAAGATGGGAACAAGTCTCTGCCTTCAGAGACTATGCGACTTCAGGCTACAGTCCTTTCAACACATGGGCATAATATAATTAATCTTTTATAGCTGAGCTTCTAGGGTGACTGTCCTGACCTAAGTAGTTGGGTAGGTTATATGATGTGAGAGATATTTTACTTCACCTACAGCTCCTCATGGCTTTGAGGCAAAGCCATGAGTAGCTCCATTAGATCAGGGGCAATTCTTGCATATTTGATCTGGCTTGTAACTATTTGCAGGGACAGGGCTTGACTTTTCCCAGCAAAGAATGAGGTGAGGAATAAAATGTTTAGACTTCCAGATTGTTTTGGTTTCTTTACTAATTGTATTTATTTTCACCTTTAAAATGTATGTCAAAGATTAAAAATGTCAGGCAAGAAAGCACGAATAGAATTAGTTATTGAATACTAATTTTAAAATATTCCCCTAGGTCATCAAAGAATATGAGCGTGCTGTTGTATTTCGGCTGGGACGCATATTGTCTAAAAAAGCAAAGGGACCAGGTAAATGCAAGAAGTTTTATTCTATTAAGATAATGCTGGGTTTTATTCTACTAAGATGCTCTTATTTTACAGAGAATTGCAAAGACATATAGTATCCTTCATAGCACGGGCAGACAAAAAGAACCTCGCTGCTGTAATTCCTTTACCTACAAGCGTGTGACTGTACTGTTTGATTTCCTGGTTAGGTGATGATGCCATCCTCTTACCACCACACAGCACATAAAAAAGAAAAAAAAAAAAAAAGAAANTGTAATTCCTTTACCTACAAGCGTGTGACTGTACTGTTTGATTTCCTGGTTAGGTGATGATGCCATCCTCTTACCACCACACAGCACATAAAAAAAAAAAAAAAAAAAAAAGAAAAAAAAAAAAAAAAAGAAAACCTTGATACCAGATGTAGTTGTGCTGAAGTGTGACCTACAAGTTTTAAATTCTGCCTTTAACTCTGACACCAGTTTTTCCTGAGTGACTGGGGCTGCTCTCTCTGATCTTGAATTCCAACACTGCTTGTTGCCTACTCTTTAGTTGTCTTCTGCCCTGAAAATAGTAAATGCTTCAAGGGCAGGGACTTTCCTACGCTCCCATCTATCCGGGACTTGTAGTAGTTGCCTAGGATCAGGTTACAAATTACAATTACAAATCAAAACCAAAAGCATGAGGTATTTGCATCCATGTGGTTACCACCTCTGCTCCGTGAAACTGTGCAAACTGGAAGTACAAGTGAGGAGAAAAAGCAATACTCACCTTCCTCATGGCCCACGTGGTCCAGAGAGGAGGCAGCGCAACACAGAGCCATTCTGCCTGGCTCTGGGCACTTAAGCAAGTGCCTAGGTTAGAAATGTGCTCGTGCCAAGTCTACTTCTCCAGGGAATGGAGATAGTGCGGATTCCTTCTCAAGGAAATCCAGGCTTAAGACAATGTGTTTATGTTATTTATTCTTATTTTTCAGGTTTGATCCTGATACTTCCTTGTACAGATATTTTTATTAAGGTTGATCTCAGAACTGTCACCTGTAAAATTCCTCCACAAGAGGTAACTAGCAGCTTTTTAATACAAATAAAACATAGTACTAATTTCTGGCATGATCAAGGATAATGCAAGTATTCTGTAATCTTAAAGCTGCTCAACTATATTGAATTTAGCTTATTTGCTGTATCTTCTGACTTCGGGCCAGGCAATGATGTCAGCCTCCTCATGCTGACATTCAGAACTGGGAGGTAAAACATAAAGAAGATCGGGGAAGGAACTGCAAAAATCCCTTATTGTATTATATCATACACATGTAGATGAAGTAATAAACTAGTGTAAGTTATTCAGAAATTGATGTGCTAATCAACTCATCCTTCAGGAAAACTTTCACTGAAGTTGTTATCACTGCTTGTACATATACTTTATATATGTCCTAAAAGCAAATTACATATATGTAATATATCACTTTAAACCTAAAGTAATTCACAGGTCTCTAAAAACTCTTATCCTAGTGAAAATGGAGAGGCTTATCTTTAGCGTTCTGTAGAAATGAACTGATGAAATAATTTAATCTAAAGAAGCAGTTCCTGAGCAGTATGGTGCAAAGTTTTCTACTTGAGGAATTGGCACTTCTGTCCCCTTTCTTAAGCAAAGAGAAGAGCAGAGTGGTAAAGCATTGGCCGCAAGACCCCTCAGCCTCTGTTGTGTTCTCCAGGAGGGGTTTGTTCTACTCTTCTCCTTCCTTAATACCAAAAAGCATTTTTTTAAGAGAAGCCAACAATGTAGTTTGTAGAGGACATGTGGCAAAATAAAAAGTGGTACCCTCAAAATGGAAGGTAGAGAGGAAGGTGGCTAAAGCACTGGGGCATTTAGGCTTAGCAGCCATTTGCAGGTTTTCTGCACAGCACCTAATGGTAGGCCAAAGATGCTGTGGAGGAGCATCATCATCTCTAGAGAGGCCTCCCTGAAGCTATTTTTCAGAGGAATGACAAAGAAATCAAAAGAAATTCTTAGTTTCTTTTAATTATTGAGGCCTTTCCCTCACTAAACAAATGATTCCCCTTCTGTGGCAAGGGTTGTTGGATTCTTGTCTACTTCTGTGCATTTCTCCAATGCAGATTCTCACAAAAGATGCTGTTACTACCCAAGTTGATGGGGTGGTGTACTACAGGATCCACAGCGCTGTCAGTGCTGTCGCTAACGTCACTGATGTCCATTCAGCCACCTTCCTCTTGGCACAGACAACCTTGAGAAATGTTCTGGGTACAAAGAGCTTGGCTCAGCTCTTGGCAGGTCGTGAAGAGATTGCACACAATATCCAGGTAAATTTAGCTCTTGATATCACTGACAGGCATAGGGATTTGTTATGGGGGGCAGGATCTTAGAAATGATCTCTCCTTTTTAATTTAATATTGCCAAAAAAAGTCTTCAAGTCTTCTTATTTATATATCTCATTGCTTAAAATAAGAAAGAATTACTGAGATATTTTCCCATATTCTTGTAGAAGAGTTATTTCCTATCAAAAAATAATTAAGATTAGAGTTATTTCCTATCAAAAAATAATTAAGATTTTGAGTTTAGCCAGTGAATTGTATGAAACAGTGTAAGCAGTCTTTGAGTGATGAGAGAGAAGCCTATTGCTTATAGAAGTTCTACCTTGAGATGGTCTTTGATTGAAGTTTAAATTGTTATCAGAGAAGCCACACAGGAGGGTGTCCTCATAAATTTTCTTGTTAAAGGAAAAAGTTCAGTTGCCCTCTCCCAGTCCTGCCACAGATATCACCCAACGAGAGAGCTGTAAAGAACAGGGCTGCATTACCTGCCATGCTCACGCCACCTCTGACGTTCCTTCCCCGGGTGCGCTCCATGTTTCTCCTGGGTAGATTTGCCCTCTGCATTCCTACCTAAGAGGCAGGGTAAATCACGTGTTTTTCTTTCTGCGTCACTGCTACTGTTGGATTGTTTGTTTGTCTCTAAGACTATCCTTGACAGTGCCACGGACCACTGGGGGATCAAAGTAGCCCGTGTGGAAATCAAAGATGTCAGGATTCCAGTGGCAATGCAGAGGGCGATGGCAGCTGAAGCCGAGGCCGCACGAGAGGCAAGAGCTAAGGTGAGGCCTATATTCACCATATATTTTTGTCTTGGGCATCCAGGTGCCTGTTTGTTTTCTCCTCATCCTAAAGGTGTCTTTTCCCTGCTGTTGAGCATCACAGTGTTGTTTCCATTTCTCTTACTCTGCAGGTTGTGGCAGCAGAAGGAGAGAGGAATGCTTCTAAAGCCCTCAAGCAGGCCTCCATGGTGCTGACCGAGTCTCCAGCAGGTCTTCAGCTGCGCTACCTGCAAACATTGACTACGCTGGCAGCAGAAAATAATTCCACCATTGTCTTCCCTTTGCCTATAAATATGCTTGAGGCCTTGGGGCAGAAAAATAGAGGGGGGTAAACACTGTTCCACACTAGTTGTCCTCTAACCTTAGAGATATTATTCCAGAAATACTAGTAGAATTATTGAATAATTTGCATGTGACCAAAACATGCAATTCTTTACCATTTATACGTAATATATAGCAGTTGTTGTACTGGCTTCAACAGAGTTTTGCTTGTGTAAAAATATCAAGAGAGAATCAAGGCTTTGATTTATATGCTCTTTGCCATATCACTGAACTTCCTATCAGGTCTGTAATAAAAGGAAGCAAATATATGTCTGTGTATTACCGTCACATTTCTTAAACTTTTTAAAACTAAGCCAGCCTTGAGGGAATTGAATTGCCCTATGTTAATTTAAGTATCTTTTGTTCTGTCCCGCAGGAGTCTTGCTGACATGATGGTACAGGTTGGTTTTCATAGTATGAGACTTCCCCACCCTTCACCTGTGCTATGCTGGCAGTTGAGTAGGGGATGTTGGTAACATCTGAGTTCACAGCCTTCAAAAATATCTGGGCAGCTCACATTTCTGACATGCTGTTGGGCTGTCTGCAATGAATCTACACGCTTTTGTGATTTGGTTGCCTCGTATCTCATCCTCAGATGGCCCACCACTATCCCCTCGTACATGGTAGGATCATCAGATTGCCAGATTAACTTTGACCTAACAATTCTGGTATTGCAAAAACTATCTTATTTTAACTGCAGAATAACACTAGCAGTCCAGGTGGCAAATCTGTGGACACAGTAGCCAGTGGAAGGAGGAGTGGTGTGAACACCTGAGGATGGTAGCCTGTTCCACCAAAACGGCTTGTCCCTGCTGTTGGTCTCTGTCTCAGGCACGACCACCTGATGCTCTTGGAGCAGGACTGCACTTAAACCTACATTCACTTGTCATCCTAGAGTATGGATCAGTGCATATTTTTAATGGACACTGCTGCTCTAGGACAAGCAATGTCTGAGATCGGGGGGTTCCAATGTCATCTCAGTCTGTTGTTTGTGAAAGCATTTTTAACTGTGGCATCAAAACTCCCCACCCGTTGACAAATGTTACATCTCCATGAGTGCTCTCTGCCTACCACAGAAGCAGAAGTGCTTTTGAGCCCACACAGCCTTGGGCTGCTTCATTTTTTTTTAAGGTAATGCAGATTAATTTAATTCTTCAAAAGAAAAGAAAAACTTGAAAGATCAGACTACAGAGTGTAATTAAGTATTTTGTGCCCTCAGTGAGCTACTATCACTAACTAGCCTGCGCAGGGCTCCTGAGTCTGGTACAGAACACATCCTGCCCAGTTCTGTCTGTTATGCTGAGCCACTTCCAGTTTCAGCTGCTTCAGAAGTGCACAGGGGAATCCTGCTGAAGGTACAAGTGGGGTCTTTTGTGCCACCATTAAACTTAGAAAAGAATTCACATGCTGAAGCATGAGTGTTAGTGTCACTTTTCTTTCAGGAGTATTTTCATATGAGGTGTATGTGATAAGCCCACAAATGAGCACTATTCTTTCTGAGCCATGCAAATTTCTTTGCCTCTAGTATGGCAATGATAAGGGCAATTACCAAAATCCTGATAAAAAACACTCTTTTTCACTTGTTCCCTCGTAATTGCATTGTTGACTAATGGTCAGGGAGACAGGAATTCCTGTTTGCTCTCTATCAGTAGCAGAGACAAATAAACACAATAATTAGTAGAATAACTGAAATTTTTGACACGGTATGCATGTACATATACATTAACAGGAAGATATTCCATTCAACAATTCCATTCTGTCTAAGAGAAAGATAGCAACAAAAGCAGCTCTGCCGCATTTCAGGTGCCTCTATCATCTACAGGCTTTGCAAGAGAAGCAGCAGGAGGAGCTGAACTGCAGAAACACATATTGGATTTGGGGAGCAGTGCAATTTTTCAGAAGTGGCACAGGGAGTCATGCCTGTTTATGAAGTCCTGCAGCTGGATGCAGGCTTGCCGCTGAAGGGTTGCTTGGCACATGTTGTTTTCTGGAATTTTCTCCACCCAGGTTTGTGAATCAAGGAAGTACTGCAGCCTAAGTAAAAATGGAGAAGATAAAGGAGGTGATTCTTTACTGAGCAACTGGAGAGCATGAGCCCCATGAGATTGTGTCCTTCCACCGAGCCACCTCTGAGGTCAAGCTGCCGCACTGGCTGGGAAACTTGCCTGAAACCAGGACCTAGTTTCATCAGCAGGTTAACTGAGCTTTGAATAAAGTTTAGGAAAGGTACATGCCAAGTTAGGACAAGCAAGTTTGGGCTAAATTTATTATAATTCTGTGGAACATCATAAAAATCCACAATCATCAACACGGAGACACAGTGAAGGAGCACATATTTCAACAGAGCATCTCAAGATTTTTCAAGATTTTTCCTAATTTTTAAAAATGTTGCATATTTTTATGTGGTGAGAAGCCATGCTGCTTCTGACGTTTTATAATCGGACTGGAGAAAGCCTCAAAAGTTACACCTCTGTTGAAACAGTGTCAGGACCTTAGCAGGCATCTACTCAAATAGTTTTCCTAACTTAAGTACTCATGTGGTTTTCAAACAGAGGTGGAGAGAGGGAACCCTTGAGGCTTAAATATCTATAGAGAAGGTCTGCTTCCAATATGCTCTTATTTATTTATTTATTTATTTTTAGAGAGATGGTGAGAAATTTTAACCCAGTAAAACCAGGGCCAGATTTTGATGCTGAGAAGTGTGTGAACCAACCTCTGCATGCTCAGATGTGCTGGTAGATCGGATAGCCATGCTGTTCCCCACAGAGAAAGGGCAGCTACCCTTTTGCTTACAGTCTGCCTATACACAGTGGTATTCTGAGCGTTTCAGCAAAGCCAGCAGAATCAACCCCTAAGAAATCTGGCCCTCTCTTTGCTTTTGTTGAGGCATTACAAGAGTTTGGGCACCTTTTGGTACACTAGCTGTACTAGTGGTACACGGCTCAGAAAACATTGCATTTGTTACACAGCTCAGAAAACATTGCACTTGCCTGTTGTTGTAGTCGACTGTTTGTCCATCCTTTCCCATCAGGAGGTACCGTTTGCCCGTTTCCATTTTTAAATTGCAAGAAGAGCGCTTTAGGAACTGTCGTTGGGCACCCACGTAGATGCTTTCATCAGCAGCTGTGGCATGAAAAGAGGAAGCTCCATAAACACATTTTCTAATGAAAAGTAGGACCATTGCCCACAACCCTGTATTATCCTGCAGAATGCTTCTAATGAAAGGTAACATTTCACTCAAGAGTTGTTGCTTGACATGAGAGTAAGTGGCCGTCCTGTGGTAGGATATTATGCCCTCAACATTACTTAACTAAAAATAAGTCTTAGCCTCCTTGATCGTTACTGGGGAAAGATTCCCTTCTAAAGCATGAGGAACTGGAAAAAACAGAATAGTATAATAGACTCTTCAAATAGAAAACAGATTTTCTACTCTGCTCCCTACTATCACCATTTAATTTGTTCCAATAGCTCCCAGAGAAACTACAGCCTGGTTGGTAGGACTTGACTCTAGCTAACTAGCTGGAGTTCATACCTTTATTTCTAGGAAAGGTATGAGCTGAAATAGCGAAAGTATATAATTCAGTGTCATTTTTTTTAGTCAAAGTTTAGATACAAAATGCCATTCTCAATTAAAAAAAATATCTTTCCAGTGATTGTCTGTGAATTGTAAGAATAAAAACAATGAGACACAGAGCTGTAACTTCTTAGATAATGTGGGTTTTCTGGAGGGATTAATGAATCTTTCTATCAAGGTGCTGTAATCTCCCACAGATGCTCACGTGGTACATTATCACTTCCCCTGCATACAGAAAGCACTGGCTGTTACTCATGCATCTCTGGACTAATAAAGTCTGGATTTGATCTTCCCACAGTAACTGGCCTTTGGTCAAGAATCACAAGTTCTCTACCATAAAGTATGTGATGACACTGCCAGTCCTCTAGGCAGAGATCAAGGAGTGAGACAGTTATTCTAGTCAAGGCATGGAAAATTTGGGAACTTTCAAAGCCTTTCTTTAAAGGCTCCAGACTGCCACATGATACCATGGTGGTTGAAGTTTGAGATGTCATCTGACAACTTCTTCAGAAATTACTTTGAAGAATGTCAGTGTTCACTGATGCTGCCTGTAAAATAAAGTTCATTTGGGGACAGCTGGAATGCTGAGCCTGCAAAAGGACACTGCCTGAGAACAGAGCCGATTTTCACGTGGTAAGCAAAGAAGCAGAAAAAAAGTCTTTTGTTTGTTTTTACCAACTAAATCAAAGTTTCAGAAGTTTTCCTGTATTTACTGGCTTCAAGCAAGTCAGTGTGAGAACTTTCAGCCTGTTCCACAAAGGTCACACACTGAGTCCTTACTAAGTATATGAGTAACAAGCTCTTCAAATCTTCATTCAGCATCAAAATAGAGGTCCCTGGGTATGTCTACAGCGGGAAAAGAGTGGATTGGTTACAGAGGTGTATGGAGTAAATTACTTAGTGCTAAGGACCTAGTATCCACACTATGCATGTTTTCAGAGAGTTTATTTTAGACTAGCTCCAGTTGGGTCCCCTGTCCTCTTATGAATGACTCATTAATAGCCAGAAGATGCTTTCTGGTTCAGTTTAATCTGAAAGGATGCACTGGTATTGCTGCACAAAGTGAACCAAAGCATGGTAAATCATCAGCAGCCTAACCCTTAGCTGAGCTAAACCCAGCGAGGCTCACCCAGCAGCTCTTTCAATAAATAAGCCTTCCTGAAAGCTTATTATGTAGGAGTATCTGACCCTATTTTCTCCAGCAAATGGAATCTATATGTCTCATGATTGTTGTCATGCCGATTAATCGAGTTTTGCTATAGGTTAATGCAAGTGCCCAAGCATTTGATACTTACTGGTTTTAAGGATTCTCTGGATTCTGGCCTCATAGTAATCAAAAACATTCTTTTGGGTGCTATTGAGGAGCTCTACTTCATACACTGCAAGAGACAACAACTGTGTGAGGCCAGATGAAAATATGAGGTTATGTCCAAAGCTGAAAAAATAAGTATACTTTCACCATTATCAGTACAGTCCCATATTTTACCTATTCACCAGTCCTGGGAATAAAAAAGACAATAGGATAGTATTTTAGTGTACCTACCATGCTTTCAGAAAGATAGGAACTAAGCAACAGCCCCTAGGTTTGTATTCCCTTTGTCATTTTGTTTTAGGGGCAGCTACTCTATGTGTAGGTTTCCACCTGTACAAAGCTGCTTTTTTCTCTGTCCTTTTGTCTGTCTGTCTAGCTCACCAAAGATGCTGAGTCAGTCTTCTATCAGCAACTCTTCCAAATTTTCATCCAAGGAAGAGGCCAAAAAGGCAAACAAACAAAGGAGGAAATAGCAGCAGAAGAAGCTACAGAGCTATGGGATGCCATATACTGCAATCTAGTCCTTATGGCCCTCAAGTAAACATAGAGATCATGGTGATAGTGATACTCACTGGTCTTTCTAACACCTGTAATGTGAAGGTAATCACTCTCCCTTCCCCCAGCATACTACCACATCTTTCAGAGACCATTCCTTTACCCTTTCCCTGCCCAGAGGACTACCATAGCACATGTCTTCATTTCATCTCCTCAGCCACCATGCCAGATAGAGAAGCTGTTTCTTTTTTTTTTTTTTTTTTACAGGGCAGGTCTCTGCATGTAAGACCCAAAACTTGTTATTTATCCTTACCCTTAAAAAGCAGTATGTTTAAAATGTATTGACATTTGTCTTTCATGCCTTACCATAATCCACCGTAGGGTTGTAGCACACAAAGTTCACACGTGCGCTTGTTGTTACAGCTTTACTGAAAGTCGATCTTTGTCTTGGACAGGGACCTAGAGTGAACAATATAAAACATGTATCTATCTCATGTATCTTACATATATATATGTAAGTATCATATAGATCCCGAATATCTGTAAAATAACAGTTATGAATGTGGTACCAAGCATACTAGTGTGTAGCATACAAGCTCTCTGTGTCATGTATTATGCATTGACTTAAATACAGAGCTCATGATTGTTCATTTCAGATTTAACAAATCACATATTAATGGTTTTCGGGAGTAGCCATCTTCTTTATAGACCGACTTATTTGGCAATTCATTACCTTCTGCACACTGGCAAACATCTGCGTGGCACATCTTTGAAAGCATTGCACTGTGCTGGGGTGCACTATAGAATATGCTGCACTTTCGTTCTATGGAAAAGAAACAGAATAACTTGTCTTAGAAAGTTCCAGTGGAAGAGATTAAGCAGCAGAAACTATCTCTGAGGCCAAACTTATCCCTGGTCCAGAGAATTCAGAGCACCAAGGAGTTACATGCACATCAACCATCCACAAAGAACTGCAGTCTGAACACCTGGAATACACATAACGCCTTGTCTTTTAGATGGGCACTGGGGTCCTTGTTTCTGTTTTGTTTGTTTATGTTTTAATCTTCCTTTTTCTGATTGTTACCTCCCATAAGTACCCATCTTAAAAGCCTCTGTAGACCGTAGGATTTTCGTCAGCCCTACACCATTTTAGAAGGAGGAGATAGGCTCAGCACCTGTGTCTTGCACCTGGTACTCTTAGCCATTGGAGAGAAAAGTCATCATGAACCAACCTTTGGGTGGTATACACTGTCAGGAATCCCTCAGCTTCAGTTAAAGTAAAGGTTTCACTGTATTATTTCCATGATTGTGGAAAATGAGGAACGTTTAAATCTAATCTTTCCTGAATAGTGGATGAGGTTGATTCCCAGAAACAGTTAAGCCAAACCTCTGATGTTCTTAGATGCACAGAAAGACATACTGACAGATGATGTGATATGGATATGTGATATGGAAGATAATGTGAATGGAACATCCTTAAGAACACCATGAGAAGCAGGAAGTCAAGAAACCTGATTTTAAAAAAATCATGAATGTAAAAGTACATATTTTCAATATATTTGCAATGATGGACCTTTCCGAAAATGGTGTCAGTGTTGGAACTGACACCACTGTTGTTCTAGAAAATATTCAGGACATGTTCTTTTCCACTGGAAAAAAAAAAACACATGGTTTCATTCATTACATTAAAAGCACCTTTCACCTTTCCATTAAAAGCACTGGATTTCATTCCTGAAGGTCTCCCTTTCTAAACAGTGGCATATTTGCTTTTCTGTTCCCTTAAGTTAGCATACCAGGATTGTAAAAATCATAAAGGATGGCATTTGCTGGCTGAACAAGGCCCATGGGATTGATTTGCTTTGCTTCAAATGATATGCAATCTGGTTCTGGTCCAGTTGTGATCTGGAGGAAAAAGGAACAAAAGCTGTGATGAGTAAACAAACAGATTCTCCCACTTGTGCCTGTACAAGCTGCTGAATGTTTGTTTCTGATGGTGGAGGTGAGTCAACTCTAGCAGCTGTTGGCCTTCATCTTTACAACCTTTTCTTTTTTTTTTTTTTTTTTCCTCCCATTAATTTATTGGGAGATCTTTGGGGTGAGCTAAGTCTGGTAAAGGCAGTTTTCTGAGATATGTGCAGCACACTGACTGATCCTGACTCAGATCATCACTAATCTGAAGTTTACTTGAACACGTACAGGTCAAGTATATGGCCAAAGCCTATCCTGTACTGGGGGCTGCTGTGTTTTGTGCCAATATGTGCTTTTTCCACACTTTCCACACAATGGGAAGGTCAGGGTGACCTGACCAGACCTACTTAACAGAATTTTGACCTACACAGCTTCTCTAGGACAGTCTTAGCAGAAATAATATTTAAAATGATTCCTTTGTCTGTTGTCTTATCTTTAAAAGAGCAGTGCAAGCCTTCAGCAGGGATCACCTACTATTGGCTACATCAGTGGAGCATCTCAAAAGGGTATAATCCAAAAACATAATCCAAAATATGGAGAAATATATATTTGGGAGCTTGATGACTCCACTCATTTGTTACTGTATGGATCTTGATCCAGAAATGTTGAGCTTTGAGTGCAAGGTATCCCTATGGAATTTACAGGACCACGGGTTAATACTTTGGTAATCATGGACATAAGGTCCTCCTGTATTTTAGCAACTGTTCTGACGAGAAAGGATTCCTTACATTTTTAGTTGAAAGGCCAAATCTCAAATGTGGGCTGCATTTATATATTGTGTATATACTATCTGAACTGTCAGAAGTTGAAAAAAAAGCATTGAGTTTGCTTACCTCACCAAAATAAAGCAACACCTTTCCTTCCTTGTACTCAAAGTGCTGAATATATTTGTCTGAAGACATTACCAACTGTAGTAAAGCAAACAAAAAACAAAACAAAAAAATCCTATGAGAACAGAAATGCCATTGCTATCATCCATTATATAGTGATTTGCTTTGTTCTAACTGTTTGCTTCCTTGTTTATTTTTCCCCACAGGAAACAATCCCTAAGAATCTTATTCGGATATAGAACCTAAGTAAATATGGTGAGGAAGTGTTTTAAGTCAGTGAAGACAGTAATATATGTAAACATATGCCCATATTTACATGTCATGCAGAGCCTTGTCCTCATTTCTATTACAACTCCCTAAGAAGGCTGGGCTCTACCAAAATTACATCCTTACCTCGTCTTTTCTTGGATATATTCAGCTCATTCAGCTTTTTTTTTTTTTTGGATCAATACAAGAATAGTGAAAATATGTCTATCCAAAACCACAGTTTTTCTTCTGTTATTCTGTGGACTTTGGGAAGCTTTGCAGGGGAAATTTGTATAGAAAAGGATGAGGATATAAAAGCTTGCACAGAAAAGCATGTTTCTCACCTGTTCAAGGTCCTTTGTTTCAGGCTCCAAGCCACTTAATAGAGAGAGATCAACAAGAGACATCTTTGGCACATTGGCACTTGCAGACCTTTATAAAGGAGACTGTCATCAGTGGACATTTACACTGAACAGCTAGTCCTGGTCTGAAGAATTTAGCTCTTCAGCTTTGCTAATGACTAAGCAAAAGGTCCTTTTCAATTTGAGTTTCTTTAGCAGATTTTAATTTGAAACTTAGCTACTTGACTAATAAAGAGTTACAAAGCAAAATTCGTTATCTAAACTAGTCATCTAGTCATCTAAAGCTAAGATGTCTTGCCTTGTCAGCAATGTAGCTGATGGGCAGAAACAACCATCTTCAAAGCACAGTTCAACCCACAATAAAACACTCTTGGATATATGGAGGATAAGCAGCATTTGCAAAATGTCTATTCTTATTTTTTACCTAGAAGGGAGGCCAACAAACTAGTTTGTCGTAGTTCTTAGTGGACGAACCTATATAAACTACTCCTACCTTTGATGTTCTAGGCCCAAATCTTCCTTGCCCTAACTATCTGCTATGCATTTATATATATATAGATATATATATATATGTATTTACATATAGTCTTTTCCTATTTCCACTTTTTCAAAGATCAGATTATTTTGTCATTGCTGGGTAATGAGGACATTATGCACTCACATGGGTTATCTTGCCATGGTACACAGTGGTTTTTCAGCAAATTTTCCTTTGGCACCCTCTATTCCCTGTAAGGGATGTAGCATAGTGTGGATAAGCTCTATTGCTGTGGTGATGTAGTCAGTGTCTTGAGTTTGTCTCCTATGACTTAACTACAACAATGGGAGCTTCAGAACAATGAGAAGCCTCATCCTAACACTCAGCAATGATCCTTAGAACAAAGGATTTGATTATTGATAAACTTCTCATAGTAACAAATGAGGAAAAATATGCCTCAACCAGGATGCAGAATTCACTGAATCCAAGTGAGATTAGGGAGATTAATTAGGGAGAGCAAAGCCTTGAATTAATGGTAATTCTTGTCCTCCAATTCCTATTGTTCTTGCTGATATGTGTGAAGGTTAAAAAAAAAAACAAAACAAAACAAAAAAAAAACACACTTCTGCAGCTCTGTCAAAAATCAGTAGAAAATGGATTTTCCAATGAGTGAATGCCATCATTGTAGGTTTCTTCAGGCCCCGCCACTATGGAGTGATGTGAGTGTTACTCAGCATGGGAGGATTTCTTTCTCACAATCTCTGTCTTTGCTGATGTCTTGATTACCACAATAAAAGGATTTCATTCCTGCCTTTCTCCATCTTCTCCTCTCTGTAAATAGTAATAGACAATTTCTTTTTCATGAGGCCAAATTAGGACCACAAAGAAGGCAAATTGCAGCCTCTAAGTGTCAGTCTGTCCCCCAGAAGCAGTCAAATTGTAAATGTGTCATTAATATATCCCTGTTATATCTCATTTATTTAACAGAAGGATTCTTTCAAATGAACCAGGCATTTCAGAGAGCCAGACATCACCTGTGAGCCAGATGGGGCAGAATCTGAAATTGGCTGTTCATGATCTGTGCAAACAGACTAAATCTCGTACCTTGCATGGAAATTGGCTCTCTTGCCATGGAAGAGAAAATGTTGATTCGCCATGTGTATGTACTTGCAAGCTGGATGCCCAGTTTATTGAATTGAAGGGTGTGACCAAGAATTCCCTACAAAAATGAATGCATTTTCTAACAAAATCTTCCAATATGCAGACCTACCTGACACAGACTTTGTAGCGTAGGGATTCTGTTTTCTTGGAAGAGACAGCATTCCTTCTCCTTCTGCTGCGGATATCAAGCCACTCTATATCGAGTAGTGGCTCATGCTGGTTGGGTTCTACAGCAAAGGACTCCTCATAATCATAGTTTTCATAGTCGTATTCAGCATCTGGAGGTGATCGATACAATCAGCCTAATTAGCTTCACCTGCTAGTTTGTCTCCTTTTTCTATATAATGACAGCAAGGTGGGGGAAGGAGTCATGCCATCTCTGTGGACTTGCTGTTCTTTGTTACATTACTTCTAATATATTCAAAGTTAAAACCTTAGAGTTGATTATAGGATTGTTATCTGTTATTATCTGTTGGTATTAACCAACAGATCTAGATAAGAATGGGGTTTGGGCCATTCATAAGTACATAAAAGACAAACCCTTTTTCTAAGAGTTGACGATTCCAACAGAAAAGTAAATGCAGATGTAGGCAGAAGAGATGATGCCACATTTAAAGAAAGGGAAAAGACAGTCTCATCAATATAAACGATACCAATAACATATATGTCCCAAATTATTTTTAAGGACACACAGCAAGTCCCTTATCAGCAGGGGAGACTTATAAGGGAACCAAGCTGAGCTTTCCCTGTGTGGCAGTCAGGATGACCATCAAGAGAGATTAGCTAGCTCTCCTCCTAGCAGCACCTGGGAGGAGTTGGTAATACCATTGATAAGTCTATTAGATAACCTCTGCATCTACAGTTGCCCAGAGAGATGTTAAACCATTCAAAATTATTAATAAACTGAATGTAACAAAAAGTATCAATAGTTGTGCAGGTTTTAAGGCCTCTCTTTTTCCTCGTTTCGCTCATTTATTCCCACTCCACAAGGCCAGAAAGCTATCAAATATTATTAGCAGTTGGCTGAGCCTGCACCTTCGACAGCACTTACCCTTTTTACTTACCAGCATACATGACGATTCCTTCCATTTCTACAGTCAAAATCAAATCATTACATTTGCTTTCCTTCAGCTCAGAAGACTGATACACTTTTAATATCTAACACAAAAACACAAACAGTAAACCCCTAAAAATGCCATTTAAATGACAAGGATTTTACTCAGTTAGGACATTTATTTAGCAGATTGCTGATGGGACATGGGAGTATGAAGAGGAACACATACTGTACTTCCTTTTCACACTCCCAGAGGCACAAGCTGGTCTTCATACCAGAGGCACAGGCTGGTTTCAGAGAACTGTCATGGATACAGAGGGCAGGAGAGTCCCTGTGTGCATATCCCATGGTCCCAAATGGCTCAGGCCCTTTGAGAGATATATCTCCCCTTCCAAACGCAAAGGGATCTTTCAAATTCCAGCCACCTCCACCAGTGGGTTATTCTCACCGGGTACTTTCTGAAGTTAAGAAGTACTAAAATTGACTATGATGTGGATAGTTTCTAAATTTTAGAGTTTTGGGGGTGGGAACACAAAGGATGAGGCTATGGGAATTATTTTTTGGTCTGTTTTCAAAAAGTAAGAATTCTAAGTAGGCTATGAATTTTTGAATCAGATCTTACACTCATAGTCCCATTTCCTCTGCCTTCTACAGACACATGAAGTTGGCTCCCAAGATCAAACTGCAAATGAAGGTTAAAAAAACAAAGTAGAGAATTAGTGTGTACTCATCATTTAAGCTATTTTTTTCCAGTCTTGACAGTCTTTCTTGCCTCTGCCCAACAAAACTGGGGTATGAGAAATCTGTACTCTGCTCAGAGCTATGGAAGGAGTTAGAAGACTCTGCATTTCCAGGGCTGGAACATTTTACTTGGTTATTCCAGTGCTCAAGAGATGTTTCCCCAATATTAATCTTTCCTTTGCAGCCAAGACCGGGTATTTTCACAGGTCCTAGCACCTTGTATGTCAGATAATGCCCCTGCTTCCTTTTAGCTCATTCTCAAGGAAGACTTTGAAGGGGTTTTTCTTCACTATGGGAATGAATGAATTTTCACTCAGGGCGCTGACATGCTTGAAGGGGCAGAAAATACCCTATAAATAAAATGAGTTTGCAGCTAAGCAGCTGTGTTTTTTTTTTTTTTTTAATTAATCTTTAGAAAGACTCTGATTCTTTACAGGTTAAACTACTGAAAAAATATTACCCAGCTACATCATGACTGCTTAACAGAAGGAAAGCAAGCTGAGACACGCCAGTATTTCTCCTGTTTCAGGAAAAGAAAATCTCAGAGCAGTGGATGGTTGTGTACCTCTAACTCCTTCTGAATCCCTTCATCCCTATCAGTCAAAGCAATCAGATAACGGTTTTGCCTTCCAGGTGTTTCTATTCTAACACTCAGGCTGGTTGAAGAAGTTTCCAACGCTTGTATGCTATATGCTGACAGAGCCTCCAGGGCTACCACTGTGTCCTAGGTGAGACAGGAATGAAAGAAAAAAAAGAAAAAGAAGCCAGTTATTGCAACAATAGATGAGATGACATGGTCAATCACCTGAGGCTATTTCTCAGTTTCATATTTTTCCTGCTTTGAGATTTTCTTATTTTGGTTTGTTCTTATTTTGGTCTGCACAGACTATTCATTTAAATTTCCACCCTCTTCTTTCATTACTAAAATCTTAAAAGCACTGCAGGCCTGAACAATTATTAAATCTTCATAAAGACAAGGAATCTCCATTAGCTCCTAACATCTTTTATTAAAGGTCCAAAATCTTCAGTGCCTCACATGCTGAGGAAATTCAAAGAAATTCAAGATTTTTTTTTTTAATGCTTTTGAATGAAAATAATAAAATCTTTATGGAATCTCCCTTTTCTTTCACCCTTGCAAATTCTCTGGCCTGATGGTCAGGTACCTGTGTAGAGCAGAATCCTCCACCGTAGTTCCTTCTTTCTGTCAGCCACGTAGCAATAGGCCTTGCATAGTCCATGTCCCTCAGGAGCAATGTTTGAAGCAATGCATAGGCAGTGGCTTCCACTGAGATTGTATCTCTGCCATTTCCCCAGTAGCGTTGCTGCTTTTCTGCAAGAATAATACAAGCTTGAATACAGTTGGCAAAGACATTTGCAAAAAATTACTACAATTTTGCACAAAAGATATTTTGTGTCGTAGTACTGATAAACCAGAAGTCATAGATTCTGTCATGAGAGCAACAAATCAGTTCAGAAGCAAAGAGAATGGAAAAGGGTAAACACATTAAGTTTCCAGTTCTGTCTTATCCAGTGACCACAGACTGTTGATCCCATTGTACAGAAGTGTCCATCCAATGAAGTGGTAGCATTGTTTCAGACGGTACCAAAAATCTTATAGTATTATCTCCGTAAGTCCAGGCTTGATTAAGGGAAGCATATGACCTATGCTTAAACTATTAAACCGTGATAGATTTACCAAAGGAATTTTGAGAAATGGATAGCTTTGTTATGCACCCACAAAACGAAGCAGCTCAGCCTTGACTGCACTTGCACACCAAATGGAAAGAAGTGACATCTATGTGGGATGGGAGCAAAGCACTTTGGAGGGAGGTTCTGGAAGCAGGTGGACTGGGACAGACATATTCACCCTTGTTGGCAAATCTGTTTTAAGACTGCTCCCACAAGAAGTTGCTCAATCCTGCTGCCACCAAAGGTTTCATCTTTCTCAGATGAAATGCTCAGTATAAGCGTTTTTCCTGCTGCAATTCCAGGGAGTGTCAACTTTGGTAGCAACGACGAAATGGAGAGGAGGAAGCAGGAAACATCTGATTATTTATTATGGTTTTCTTCCAACTCTAGTATCAGGTAAGGTTGCAACACATAATTCAGAATTCTAAGCTGTTACTTTAAAGTAATGTCAAGCACATAAATTGCATATTTCAATTTAAAAAATCAAAATATGTGATTATGTGACTTCTACAATTGCACATACTACACAAATATATATACACTTTTATGACATGAAATGACTTTCCTTTACTTGAATTTGCCTTTTTCATGTAGTAGAGTGTATAGTAAGTGTTTTAATTAATATCTTTTTCCAAGTTTAATTTTTAAGAAAAGTTACTAGTACCTTCATCAAAAGAAGAACATCCTCTTAATTTTTCTGTTGCCCATTGGGCTTCCTCACTGTAGGACTGAATAAGTGTCAGAGCATAAGCAGTGATGGCTGTAGAATAGAAAGTCAGGTTTCTTGAAAGATGGTTTTTCATGTAAGTCACAGATTTTGTAATCACATCAGTCTGCGAAAACAGAAGGGAACCATTTGAAAAAGTGGCTCAAAGCTAGTAAGTGATAATGCTGATATGAATACTAGGAAATTGAAATAATTGCAGTGCAACTGTTTTTGAGATAAATTTAATAATTTTTACATTGTGATTAAAACCATTAAAAATGGAGTGTCTAACTCAAAACAGCTTGCTGTACATTAGGCTACTGTGTCATAGAATCATAGAATGCTTAAGGTTGGAAGGGACCTCTAGAGATCATCTAGTCCAACCCCCCTGCACACGCAGGGTCACCTACAGCAGGTGGCTCAGGACTGCGTCCAAGCGGGTTTGGAAGATCTCCAGAGAAGGAGACTCCACAACCTCCCTGTGCAGCCTGTGCCAGGGCTCTGTCACCCTCACTGGCAAGAATTTTTTCCTAAAGTTCCTGTGGAACTTTTGGTGTTTCAGTTTGTGGCCGTTTCCTCTAGTCCTGTCTGTGGCCACCACTGAGAAGAGGCCTGCCCCATCCTCCTCACTGCCTCCCTTGAGGTACTGATAGACACTGATCAGGTCTCCTCTCAGCCTTCTCTTCTCCAGGCTGAACAGGCCCAGCTCTCTCAGCCTTTCCTCATAGGGCAGATGTTCCAGGCCCCTGATCATCCTCGTAGCCCTGCGCTGGACTCTCTCCAGCAGCTCCGCATCCCTCTTGAACTGGGGAGCCCAGAACTGGACACAGTACTCCAGGGGTGGCCTCACCAGGGCTGAGTAGAGGGGCAGGATCACCTCCCTTGGCCTTGGAGATGCTCTTAATGCACCCCAGGATCCCATTGGCCTTCTTGGCCACGAGGGCACTGCTGCCTCATGGGCAACTTGTCATCCACTGTGACGCCCAGGTCCCTCTCTGCAGAGCTGCTCTCCAGAAGGTCAGTCCTCAGCCTGTCCTGGTGTCTGGGGTTATTCCTCCCCACGTGCAGGACTTTGCACTTGCCCTAAAGACTGTTCTTGCCCATCTCTGATGCAATAAACAGACTATTCCCTTCCCACTTGCAGTACTTTAGGTACTCCTTATACTCTTGTAATACTTTTAAGAGGAGGGTGGACATGCTACTGTTCAACAGCTTTCAGACTTAAGCACAAAAAGTCATTCTTCTTACCGCAGCAGCTGGCTCATCATAAACCGGTAGAGACTGTTGCAATGCAATGATTACAAAGGCTGTCAAAGCCAGATCCTCTTCTGCTGTCTTAATGCCCCCCTAGAAGACAAGAAATGTAAAGGAAAAATTAAACATACATACTTTTGCTTATGAATGTGATTATAAATGCTTTTAATCTAGAAAATCACTTTTCATGAACTCAAAGCTTCTCTTGTTACACTGTCCGACTATAGGTCTTGCGTTCACCCTTTAATTTTACTCAGTATCCTTTACCTGTGTAAGGAGGCCAAGGTCAAGTACGCAATTATCCAAGACTGAATCAAAAAATACAGGTGTTGAAGTGCTAGCTATGCTTCTTTGACATAGTGTATCTTTATGAGAGCCATTGCATTACGGGTTACTGGTTTTGCACTTAAGTTACTGATTTCTTTTATTTTGGATTGATGAGTTGGTACTTAACAAACAAGAATATTCCCTTCTATCCCTAAGAACTCTACATGTGCAATGAATTTTTCAAAACCCTGAAGACCCACCTGCATATTCCTATCAAGTACTGGGTGAGGGTCATGGAATGAATTATCTGCCTGCTGTTTATTAAGCAAGTAGGTAATCGATTTGTGTATGTGACTGTCTTGCACATTAATATGTTCTCTGCACCTTGCAAGTACTTTAACAATGAATGCAGTCAACCTATGTGAAAGAAAAAAAAAATTACAAATTTGTGTTGACATGTATGGAAGACCATATTCTGTACATTGACTCAAATGCAACACAGTGAGCTCATTGGAATCCATGCACCATCGTAGCTGCCGTGGTAGTGTGAGCCCTGCTATGCTGTGGCACATGCAGATGAATCCATGGCTATATATAAGTCTCTGTCATCAAGGACTAAACCTGCTTAGAGACTTACATGGCTGACCATCTGTGGCAAAAATACATAAGCAATACCATGCCCACCAGATTCTGAAAATCAAGTCTAAATCCCCCCC
>VZSV01000044.1:284704-300147 GCA_013398735.1 Nothocercus julius | reverse complement strand
TATTTTGATATTTTGATCAAATTATATTTTAAAAGAAAACAAAAAAAAGGCTGATTATGAAAGATACTTACCATACACTGCTGGGGATTGATTTAAATGCTCCGTAGGAACCATCATCTTTTTGAAACTCAAGCACCCTAGCATAACCTGTATGAACAGGACAGCGTATATACTGCTCAGAGAACATGCACATTTGTTAGGCATTTCAATACACCATTTGTCTTAACAAGGAGACATGCAGTATTGACCAGTGGAAAAGTACATGAAGCTGATCTCTAGTATGGTAAAAAGGAAATGACTGGGTTAGCTGACTTTTTAAACAGATGAAAATCTAAGCTTAGCAGCTGTTGTTGGTTCTAAGGTGAGCTATAAGAAGAACCTGAAAACTGCAGGCAGCTGTAGGTATGTAGATACCCAACCATTTTCTGCATGGTGAATCTTGGGGAACTTTTTCCCATACAATCATCTTTTAAAATATTGAGTTTATGGAGCATGGAATCAAAAAGGATGCAAAACTTTACCTACAGGGTCAGACACAGAAATCAGGAGCTCTGGGCTCTGTTCTTCATTATGCTGTTAGCTTGACAAAATCTGTATAGTTTCTATAAAACTCTTTTTCTACCCCAGTGAACTTCTTTAGTAAGTGTCAATAAAAGCACAACGTAGGGACTGAATGCAGTTGATAATAAAAATATTAATCAACAGGATCTTATTTTGCTTTAGGCAACCTTAGGCAAATGACCAAAGGCTTCTACTCTGTAACTGTTGGCATGTGTTTTTAATCTATATTTTATCCTTATTCTTCATTGATAAATTCCATGTTGCATAGGATCTGAAGCTCATAAGTGCATTATATTGCTTTAAGCTATATGCACACCATTATTATTTGGAAAGATCAGCTGTACCTGCTATATTACTGATAACTCTTGGGATTTCTTTAGTGCCTGTGACCTGGAACATCTCCACTTCCATGTGCTATGACCCTAGTTTTGTGGTGTATAAAACACCATTTGTGGATGGACTTGCAATGGGCTCTTCAAGAAGCAGCATTACAGTTGTCTTCTCCTGAAGGAAACTCCCTCCCTGTCTTGGTCCAAGGCTGTTTAGAGTCATTCTCGCACATGTGGTAAATATGGATGAATGTAAGAGCAACTGTCTCTGCCATTGGGAGTTTCCCTGGTGATAGTTCCCTGGCCAAACATAGACACCTGCAGCAGGCACATCTACATTTAAGCAGGTCATACTAAGCACTTTCTGCAGTGCAGGGGAGAACTAGGTGTTTTTAGGACATGGCCTGTTTTGCAGCTATACATCCGGATGAAATGATTCACACCTTGCAACTACCCTTTTCTGTCTAGAAATCTCTGAAGAGAGATGACAGTGATCAGCCTAGCTCTTCCTTTGGCCTGGGGAATCCTGCTTCTAAATTAGTCATGGGAGACAGGTGACTGTGACTGCCAATACTACTGCAATGTCAGATGTAGGAAGTTAGGCACCTAAATCTTCTTTTTTATGTCTGTCTACAGATTGTCCATGGTACTTATGGTACTTTTTCATGGCTGTATTAAGGTAATGATCAGTCCTTTCTCAAGGAACAAGGCATAATATGCAATGCAAGGAATAACAAGTCAGTATAGGTTGCTCTATGATTTTTTTTTTGTTTTTCCCTTGCATACCTTGTTCAATCATCCTAATAGCTTCATCCCTCCGTTCAGGATTAAGGTTCACCCACTGAGCACTTGCATCCAAGTACTCAATAACGAAGACTGTAGGGGCCATTTTCATCATTGTCTGCTCTGCACAGCCTTTTGGCAACTGAATGAGTTTATCAATTCCAGCAGCGTTAAGACAATTCTCCGTGGACTCACCCATAATATGCCCTGTAGTAAAAGACATATGCCAAAATACTGCGATTTAAAGCTGTCTGGTGTTAAATGAATAAAATGTGATACTTACTTTAGGCTGACACTCTAGCATGGCCTGATTACACTTCTGATTATAAAACAGTATTTTCAGCTAATTATCACCCTGTAAGGCTGGAGAAGAGCAAGAGTGAGAGAACAGGTCCTTGAAATGCTGGAGGAAGGAGGCTGAGGCAAGGAAGGAGCACAAGAGAGAAAGTCTTGGGACTACTGGAGGCAGAGAAGCAAGAAGAAAGAGAAAGGCTGGTGCCTCAGATTCAGACTGGATAGTTCTTGTCAAACCAGATTTGCTCCTTCCACAGAGCACAAAGAATATGGCCCTAAAGATGTCAGACATTTGAGGCATTTTTTCTATTATTTTGTTATTTGAAATAGATAGCCTTTATTTTAGTTTCTAGAAAATTTGTTTTAAAATTAATATGTGTGCTTGCTGCCAGATTTCATTAACAAATGTATGCATGTATATATGTATTTGATTAAATGAATATATGATTATAGATATCTTTTCAGTAGAAAACGAGACCATTCCAGAACTTATAGATCAGAATCTGACATCTTTATTTCTGAAGAACCCAGCAGGCCTTCAGAAGGACTATTAGTTGTGTAGGGTTAACAGGGTTAATAAGATGAATACTTTCCTCATTCTCTGGCTTTGACATAGAGTTAACTTAGGCATAGGGAAGCAGAATGGACTGTATGAAGCTATTATCTACTTCCAGTGGTGAGGAGTAACTAGAAAGAGTGAAGTACTGGATCAGTTGTGGGGTTGTCTTTATCTATGACGTAGACCTGTAGCGCAATATATTTGGATCATGGCAGAAAACCTGAGAAAGAATAGATACTAAAAGTTCAGGAGTCAGTAGAATTAAGGTGCATATTTTGTACCACTGATTGAAAAGTTACTGAAATAGTTACACTTACCTTTCAGGCTAACAAACACATGACTGTCAGAGTCTGGTACCATATTAGATGGTTTTTTCAGGTCCAGAGTACGGGATTTAGCTGTGGATAAATAATAAAGACTTACATCTGGTTGAATGAAAATAATATTGTAATTTTGGAATGGGCTTTTCATGAAATGTCTCACAGTTGGCAGCAGTTATGACAGAAATGTTGTAAGAAATATTACATGGAAAATTATGAAAAAAAAAGATATTTATCTTGCATAAGTTTATTTAATTTTCAGACATCCACAATGTTTGTTGGAGCAAAAAGAGGGATTTAATTTCATTTTTTTAACCTCTTGGTTAAGACAGTATAATAATAGAAGAATGATACATTGAAAAACAGAAATAATACAACTCTATTCTAAAAATTTAGAATTAAATGATTTGGCTTTCCTGAGGTTCTTGGCATTTAATGGGTAAAGAAATTTGTGACAAGTTTCTGTCAACCCGAAGCAACATTTTTGTGTTAAGGAATACTTCCCCACACTTGCTGAATGTTCATACCAGGCCTTAGAAAAACTGCCCCCACTCCAGACCTCATCTGTATCTCACTTTTCTATGTAACTTACAGTCACTGTTAATGCAAATGGTCTGCTCTTCTCTCTGTAAAACACCTTCAGCCTATAAAATTGAGGGGAAAAAAAGTCAAACTTCTTGTAGGCTTTCACACCCAAAAATAAGCTATGTGAAACTAAGGCCTCAGTCCTTACTGACCAACAAATGGCAGAAATAGTTTGTTCTGGAGTGAGATTTCTCCCCAGGCAAAACTAAAGCTTGAAATCAGAATTTCGGGCTTGCAAATGCTAAGAATCTCTACTAATCTTTTTTTTTTTGTTATTGTTGACACATTTCCCTGGATGAAACACAGCAAACCGAAAATAACCCAGAAGAATGCAACCTTAAAGTTTATTTTCAGCTCAATGTACCATGCAAGTCATCAACAGGACTTCATTTATACACTGCTCGTCTATGAAGTTCACCAACAACCGACTTCATACTGGTATAGCACCAAATTTTGAGGCTGTGTCAATCTCTAGGAAAGCTATGGTTTTTAACAACAGCTTCCCACCACTCTTATCCTTATCGGTGAGACTATTCCTTCACATTAATGGTACAAGAGACATATACTTCTGTTTTTGTGTAATTTAAATGTAGCCCTCAGTGTGCTTCTAATGTCCTGCAATGAGTCTCTGCTGCTCAGTACTGACTTATGAAAGTGACATCTCTTTTTCATTATTTCAAAAGAGAGCAGTGAGATTAAACAATTAATACAGCATCATTCTTTGCCTTTATGTTCTCCACCTATGCAACTGTTTAGCTTCAAGATCCATTAACTAACAGGGTTAAATACTATGATTAGCAGATACTATCTTCCTCTCAGAATAACAGTAGATGAACAACTTCAAGCTTGAATTCATAAGGGGAAAAAAAGGCCTTTTATAAATATTGATGAAGCATACAGAAGCTAAAGACCATACAGATAAGCAAGGACCATTGTCTGCATTAAAAAAAAAAAAATAAATAAAATAAAAAGATGTAACCATTTAATGGGTAGAGCATTGTCTTTTTGGCTTGTGGAATAATTCTTTCCACGTGCAGTACTCACAAGCCCACCCCAGGGTGACATTTCTTCCCTGTGCTATAGCATCCTCTCACTCCTTGATAAGAATTAGATTGCTTGAGATTGCTCCCAACCTTATGTTTCTGGGATTTCATTCTCTTCACAAGAGCTCTGCACATAAGACATAATCTTATTTGATATTTATGATGTGCCTGCCCTCTGCTACTTATACTTACCACAACATTGAGGATCTTCCTAATGCTATCACTATGCCCAGAAACTGGATCAAAAGCAGTAATGGTAATTGGAATTTCTCCTACAGTCAGAGGAACAACTGAGAAATAGGCTGGTGTTGCCGAGTTCCCTACAGCCGTGAGCTTCAGCTGTACAGGCTTTTCTGTTGTCTCTGCAGTGCACAGCCCCTTGTCTGGAGCCATCTTCACTGTGACCTGCAGACACATGGCTTGAGTTCAGAAAGGAAACAAGCAAGACAGAAATTCTGCAAGATAGAAATTGCTTTCCACTTAGCTCTCTCAAATTTCTTATTCTCCACCTTTCTTTGACTGGGCAAGGCCCTGAGCAGCCTGCTGCACCTGCACCTTCCCCAGGCAGGCTTCCTGAGGTCCCTCCAACCTGAATTCTCCTATGATCCTATGGCCTGTTAACACACATCAACACCGAGGAGCGCTCTGAAGGTAAATTAGCTAATATTTATCCATCACATGGAATATGCAATGTAGTTTTGGAAGATCCCTGAATCACAGGGAAGTAAGAAGGATAGTACACTCTTCTTGGTCTGCTCCTTTCAACACAGTTCAGAAGAAAATGCCAGCCAGCTGGGCCTGAGACAAAAGAAGCAGACTCAGCCCAAGGAAGCTGGGGGCCCTGAGCACAGCAGTAGCTGTGTGCTGCCAAGACTGGCAGATAGCAAAAGAGCAGCTTGTTGTTTCAATAATGTGTGGGAGAATATACATCCAGAAGATGTGGAATTTGGTTGCATAATACAGTAAATGAAATCTGTCGTATACAGCAAGTGTGATGAACAAGCAGAACTGGACCCTTTCCTTGGCAAAACTTTCAAGACAGGAGCACGGTATTTAGGTTTTAGGAAGGCAATGAATGGCAGTCAGATTATTTTTATTATCCTGATAGTTATATAACTAGCTAGCTAGATAGATCTGAATAGCACATTAGTCAGTGCCAATACTACCTGGAGATTTTCGGGCAGATAGTTGTAAATCACTGCTTTTATTTCTAGTTGTTCATGTCTTTTAACTGAGTACGGTAGTCTCAGGGATATAAAAAAGTCTTTGAAAACCTCAAAGCTGTGAGGGTCTGCTATACAAAAACCTAGGATAAGAAAAAAAAAAAAAAAAGGGAGAGTAGAGAATTAAACACAACATTAGTTATTAGAAAATCAGGTGTCCAGTCAAAGCTCAATGCCAGGGTTTCTTTAAGGTCAAGTGCAGGAGACAGGTATCTCCCAAAAGCACCTTCACCTTGTTTTCTTTATATACGTATATATTTAGCTCTTAACTTCTAGTTGAGTTTTGATATGGCATATATCCAGGATTAAATATCCTGGTCAAAAGATCTTGCATTTTGCAATATAGACACACTGTCAAGCTCTGTCAACTTAGCACTGCATCTACATGTTTTAAATAATAACTATTCTCTATTCATCAGTACAAAGAAATACAATAAAATAACAGTAAAAATATTTTACCTTTTTGAGGAGATATACTTATCGCCTGAATTTCCCAGGTAGTTATAGAGTCAGGAACAACACTTTTTATACTAAGAAACACAAAATAAAGTGTATTAAAAAGAATATATGAAATGTTAACATCATTTGCTGAAGTTTGAGGATTATAAAGTAAAAAGTACTCCCTTAGTAGTGGAAGCAAAATTGTTGCAAATTTTCTGAATTCTTTGTACCAGATAATACATAAAATTGATGTGAGTATAAATTTTATTATACAAATAAAGTTAGATCGATCTATTCAGGTATTACCTATGGTTCCCAGGATGTTTCAATTCTTTTAAATTCCACCACCAGGTCTCTGGAAAATAACTACGCAGGGTGATGGAAGTTTCATCAAACACTTCATCTTCATGAAGATCAAAATCTGTAAAACAGAAACTAAAATTAGAAAATCTGTAAAAAAGAGGACTAGTAAAACCCTCCAGAAAGGCTAAGTTGCTCAGAGATGTGAGCAGAGATCACCCCATTTCTCTGCTCATCCATTTGCACCCCCAGGGTGCAGGCAGAGTCCAATAGCTCCATGCTGAAACAGTTCTGGTGGCAGAGGCTGCTAAAGTGATTCCTGCCTTTTCTCACTCCAAGAAGTCATCCTTTCTCACCTTCAAAACCTGCTGCCCTCCCCATTGTGCTGACACAACTAGAGAGGGGCACGTGCAAATGGCCAGACCCTCACAGGAGAACTTCTTCCCTCCCTTGCAGCATTTAACCCCCATTTAGCCCTCCCTTGCCCCTGGAAGGAAGGATATTTTCCTTCGATAGTGGCATGTCACCAATCTTTACTTCGTGCCAATCCAACTCTAGTTCTTCGTGTTGCCATCTTCTTCCTGAGTTCTGTGGCCTTCTCACAACAGAACTTGAAAGCCTTTTTGCATTCAGCAGAACCAGCAACCCTTGTTAGCCTTTTATCACACGTAAACCTCATGGGATTTAATTTCATTCCATCGTGGCAACATTTTTGTAGAGCGGGGTCTTCATATTTGCTAGCTGCAACACAATTAAAGCCAGGATTAGTGCTGTGGAATCAGCAGTACATAGAAAGCTGTTCATCATACTTATTCCTATCTTTCTCTGCAGTTAACGTTGACTAGTATTGCAATAGTTTAGCTGCAGTTGGGGACCTGTGTTAACCCTAAAAAAAAAAACTCGAACACAAAAGCAAAGTGTGCATTTTACCCTGTCCTAGAGATTGCAGTCTAAGTTTTTCTTCACTTGGAGACTGTGAATTAAAAATGTCTCGTTAATGCATTAGAATTAGATATCTTGATAGTAACAGTCATAGCACTGTTCTTGAAGAAAGTAATCAGTTTCAAAATTAAGAAAAACTTGCCTTCAAGTGTGGTATCTTTTGACGAGAAAATATCAATTTGTGCAACCTGGTCTAAAGGAAAAGTTTTATAAAAAATATTTTAATTCCTTTAAATTAATTCCATTTTTATTTTATTTTATTTTATTTTATTTTATTTTATTTTATTTTATTTTATTTTATTTTATTTTATTTTTACTTGGAGCACTAAGTGCCAAAGCTGACACAGTTTTGAGGCAGAATGCCACAGAAAAATGAGACCTAGAAAACAAATTCTAGCCATAAAAATAATTCTCAAAAAATAACCTTCCTCTTGAATATAGATCTTGAGGATTATAAAGCCATCTAATTCCATGACATGATATCTAGTAGAACTTTGCATTTAGGCTTAGGAGATGGTGAATGAGTTTCCATCTACAGACAGACCATTTTTTCTTGGTTCTGTTGTTTGATTTTTTTTTTTTTTTGATAAACTCATGAGGTTACAGGGAATTTTAAACACCCTTGTATGAGGTTATGTCATGTAACGCGAGAACTGAGACTATGAGTATCGTGGTGTCCTGTACAATCTCATCACTTCTTGCCAGCTAAATCCCAGTCACTTCCCTTTGCCACTTCCCTATGTGGACATACAAATTCCTGAAGTTATCTTCTGGAAATCCAACGATCTCTTCTGCCTTCTGCTATTCTGGGGGCATTTATAGCCTGGGAAAGCAGAATAGAAAGCTTTGGTTATGATACTATCATATTAAGAGTCTGATTAGGTAAGTCAGAGCAGACCCATCTCAGATCATCCACAAAACACCTACAGTGCGCAGAGTTACATTATAGCCCTGATTGCCCTACCTGAACTAGATGCCAAAGACAAACAGCCAAGAGCTGAGCTGCCTGAACTGGTAGCATTCAGTGCAAGAGCAGAAACAGAAATAGCCACACAGAAGAGAAGTCTCACAAGAGTACAATAATAAAAAGCTTCTAAATTTTAAACAGCCTGCCCCAGGTATGCTCTGATCTTGTACTAATGTCTAAAATAAAGGACAGATTGCACCTACCTTCCCGGAGACCGGATTTAATTATATCTGATAAGTAGGCAAGACCAACATCAGTAAAAACTTGAGCACTATCTGCACCACCACCTGCAGAACATCCAAGATCATAGGAATTCATAGCATTAAAGACCTGCCAAATAAAAAGCACAAGTGGATGATGCTCGCTTGTAAATTTCTTTTTTTTCTTTTTTTTTTCTTTTTTTTTCTTTTTTTTCTTTTTTTTTCTGTGTCTCTATATAAAAACAATATTGTAATCTACTGGGCAGTTTTCTAAAGAAACAAGACAAACGAAAAGAGGTTTCATTTTGATACAAGTTACATGTAGATATTGAGAGCAAAGCTGAGGAAAGTTTTCAATTTCAATTAATTTATGTTAATCTATAAACAGTCTGTCACAGAATGGAAATCCCCCATGTAGTTGGTCTTACAGAGTTTGTAAATTGCAAGAATAAAAACCTTGTTAAGATTATCAAAGCTTTATTTATATAATTAATAGACATTAATTACATTCTGGCCTCCCTTTAACCATAGAAAACTTTGCTTGACTAGTGGAAATGACATTTCCTTCTTATAGATATCTTACTTTTCTGGATGTAAGCTTATTTTGCTTGTTCAGAATAAAAACTGCTCTGTCAACCACAGCTAAGGCAACAATTCCTTCATGGTCCGTTTCAATCAGTAAATTGATGTTGTCTGTTGGTTCATACCTCTCATGTTCTGTTCTCACTTTAATCTAAAGAGAAAATATATAAACAAAAATGTCATATTGTTAATAAATGCAAATACTTTTTGGCCAGGGAATCCTTTCAACTGTGACTATCAATGGTTGAAGACAGGGGCACATTGTATTTCACAGAGTTTCTGCTTGCGATCCTGCCTTTTGAGAAATGTAGATACAGGCATCTCCCTGGGGCAAGTAAGAGAGGGCTCAAAAACTTGTGTGTCTGCGTGCGCTAGTCAATCCTATGTTTCAAAAGGACTTAAATGTCAATGGGAATTAAAATTATGCATAAGAGCTCTGCTGAACTAGGGCCTTCAGCATCATGCCTTTATTCTCCAATGGAAACAAAATCACCATAAAATAGATGCAGGAAAAAACAATCCATTAATATAAAAAAGAATTGACTTAATACAGTTTGTAAGACTGTCTCCTTTACATGTCCCATTTTAATTTTTGAACATGACTGATTTCAGATCGGGTGCGTCCCTGATGTAGACGCTTCTGTAGTTTTGATTGAAATAAATAGCCATGGTGTTTTTGAGTTTAACAGAACCATTAACAAAAACGCTAACCTGATCTAAATGGTGTTTTGTTACTTGATGAGTGAAGAATGGGCTGTTTAGACAATTAGAGATGGAATTTAGGGATTTTAGAGATGGATTTTTTTTTTTCCAGCAAATCTTTTTTTTTTCCTCAGTGAAATAGAACCTTCTTTTCCAAAAAAACATTTTCGGGGGAAAAAAAAAATCATTCTGAATAGCTTGCACTTTTGAGCAGCTGTGTTTTATTATATTGAGAAAATATTCTTGTCTTTCTTTTCCCTTTCTATTTTATGGCGCTATAAAAGAAGCAAGGTTAAAAAAAGGGCTAGAGATGTTACAGAAGTTTAACTAATGGTATTTCTCAGTTGATTTTTATTATCTAAACACTTACAGGGAGAGATTTAACTCTCTAAAATTGTATTTTCTGTCTTTGTCAAGTACTATCTGTCCTACAGAAGGACATAGTGTCTGCCATCATTCTTTGGAAGCATTCTCAGATATGCTTTTTAGCAAAGAATCCTAAGGACTCAATTTTTCAAAAAAAGAAAATTTCAAGCATTTCTGACACTTTATAACTCCAATCTGATATATAAACACACTCGCTCACAGACACCCTTTTTAAAAATTATTTTAGAATATAATAACAGAAGCATAACAATAATAGCAAACAGCAGTAACAAAAGATAAGTCTCTGTACCTTTCCTTCACAGACATCCACAATGTCTGCCCATACAGAATCAGCAATGATCTCCTTACGACCACCGTTCTCAATGAAGTAGTAAGCTACCAAGCGAAAGGCAGGCACCATCTTCTCCGTGATTTGAAGGTTTATTATTTTGTTTGAGTAGGGAACTCTTCCCAAAAGCTCAGTTTGTCCCTTTACCACAACCTGCAGAGCAGAAACAGGCACACGGCACATCGAATACTGTGAATATGTACTTGACTGTGTAGTATATTGCATAATTTTGTATCCATATATAAAATATTTTCAGGCCACTTTATTTCTAATAGCACCTAGCAGTATTAACTTGCTGGCTGAATGAACTGTACATCCGTACGTGCTAGCTTGCAGCACCCCTCAGGCAGTAACACGGGGATAAGTCTCTGTAGCACTAGTCTTGTAGCCCAGGCTTGACACCATCATAGGCAGAACTACTTCTGTCTTCTGTATGTCTTCAGCCCCAGCAGGATATAGATATTCTGGGCTACAACTTTTCTAAGAAAAGAACAAAACACCCCAAACTATTAATATGCTAATAACCTATTTACCATATAATAGAAATAGTCAATATTTCCACTGCCAGACTGATGAACAGCATTCAAGGTAACACGTAAAGTATCTCCAGGTGCCAAGACTGTATGTGGGACACTGATGCTGAGGTAGTTGCGAGTATCAGATCTGTATGCTTCAGCTCTGATGCTGGCTTCAGGTGATTCTAATTTTTCTTTTCCCTCTTCAGCCTTTACCTGTGTTGGAAGACAAGGAGCACAGGGTCACTGAAGAGGCTCTATAAGGCTACACTCATAATTCATATCTCTCCAAGTGCTGGGATCTGGGTTGAATCACCACTGAGACTTCATTGGCAGAACCTGGCATCATAAAACCATGATTTTCATTGCTTTATTCTCTTGCCCTATTTTGTCTATTTCTGCATGTGTGTTTGATGATAGTTTCCAGGTATGTTTTTTTCTTAATCAAAATCAAAGGGTCCAAATCACAAAGGGATATTCTGACAGCTGTTTTTTTTTTTTTTTTTTCTCTCTGTTATGCACATAATTGAACCATCTGAGTGTCCAGCCTTCAGTCTATATTGCTTGGGAACTTTTGCTTCCTTCTTTTCTTATCATTTTCTGTCTTTCCTCATGGTTTTATCCTGGATAGAATGATTTTCATACTACATGCCTAGAAAACACACATCTGAACAAAACAAGGAGGTATTACCACCCATGCAAGTACTCATTAATGACATTTGTACAGCATGCTTTATTCAGGTTTGAGAAAGTTTTGCAGATAGTATAAGAAATTATTTTCTACTCTATATGCTCATTTAATGAAAACTGAACATTTCATTTGTAATTGTTTTATGAGTTCTTCTCAACAATATATTTTTAAAAATTGTTATTATTTTTTACCTTTATTTGAAGCATCTGTGCACCTCCAGGGATGTTGAATGTGAAGGAAACGAGACCCTCTTTATTAGAAAGTGCAGTATTTTTCATTGGGGAGGTTCCAGATGAGGTAACAGTAGCAGTGACAGGCAGAGAGGCAGCAGGAGACCCATCGGTCAGAATGACGGATGCCTAATGGAAAAAAAAAATGCCTTTCAGTTACTTCAAGAAAATGCCTGGGTTAAAAAGTAAAAAAAAAAAGGCCCCCAAACAAGAGAAAATATTGCGCACTTTAGTTTCAGAATTTTAACTTGATATGGGGTTAATCTACGATGTTTTTATTCCTATTTTTGATATGGAAATGAAGAAGAGGCTGTTACAAGGTTAATAAACCCCAACAGTTTATGCATAGTTTCCAGAACAGAACCACAGTATTTTCAGGCTTCTGTTCCCTCTGAGGGCTCCGAGTGTACAGAAGGAGACAAAACAGAAGTACAAAACACTAGCTCCATGTTGGAACTACTTCTGCAGGTATTTCTCCTAAACAGGCTTTAATAAAGCTTTCGTAGCCTGAGCAGATATAAATCTCTTTGTACAGAGGAAAGCAGACACAGTTGGCTAAATAATACATACCAAAACAGAGAAGGGGGCTCCAGGCACAAAATACTTTTTGGTGTTGGACAGATCAACAACATAAGGAGATTTCACAAACTTCACATTACTGAGTTCTTCCTCCCTGATCTCACCACCTGTTAATATCAAGCAGCATGTTTTGCCATGACAGCCACAATTACATGCCTACATACAGCATCCATGCTTTCTAATTTCAAGATGAATTGCATTTTGAGCAGTTTAAGGCAATAAAAAGATGACCCTCACTCAAAAAGTTTCAGTTGTACAAAAAGGAAAAGCTGGATACAGACCGATGGGGGACCAGTTTCTCTTCGACAGCAATAGGAAAGATCTTGCCCATGTTAGGAGGGTCAACCTCATGGCAGACTTAACTTTAGTGATCAACACTCAAGTAAAAGCTCTTATGTTAGCTTCATATGAGTAATGATAGCATCTGTAACAACTCAGTAACCCCTTGATTTCTGCATTCAGTTCAGCTCTGCGCCCTTGAAGGTAGTGCTAAACTATGTGATGGCCTTTCCAAGGCGCTTAGCATTGCAACAGGCAAATATTCATATGAGCCTTTGGAAAGGAGTCAGAGAATAGAGAATATGGTGCGCTATGATGCAGCACGAGCAAGCTTTGCAGGGAAGATTGGTCCAACGAGCCAAGTTTTCCCATGTGAAGGATTACATTAGAGAAAGATCAATGTAAATATTACAGGCCAAACCATAGTGTACTCACTTGCAGTTTCTACGGTGGTAACAGCAATATATAAATGAAACCCTTCTAGAGTGGAAATATTCCTTTTTAATTTCTCTTCCAGAATTGGCGTGCTTAAAGTGACTCTCCCTTTTCCTTTCTGGATCTAAAAAAAAAGTGGAAAAAAAATATTTCCTTTTCTACTCTCTTGACTTTACATTTTAAAAAATTGTTGCTTG
This sequence comes from Nothocercus julius, assembly GCA_013398735.1. Classification (NCBI taxonomy): domain Eukaryota; kingdom Metazoa; phylum Chordata; class Aves; order Tinamiformes; family Tinamidae; genus Nothocercus; species Nothocercus julius. The sequence continues at coordinate 286,675 of VZSV01000044.1, read as the reverse complement.
TAGCAAAGCTATGAAATTACAGTGATCCATATTTTGACAATTTTTGATAACATTTGGCCCTCCTGGGTAAGTCGATTTCATTAGACTCTGGTACTTACTGAGAGCTGTTGTTCCAGGCCTGCAAGAAAGGCTTTTTTCTCAGTTTCATCCACTATGCCAAATCGCACATATGCAATACCATCAATCCCTTTTCCATAAGAGTGTCTTTGCAAGGAAGAAAAGTGAGATGGTCATCACATTAATAAAGACTAAACATAAATTAAATTATTCATTTTATGATGAACATTAAATATGGATATTGATGGGCGTTGTGTCTTTTTAACTAATGATCTTCTGCCAAAAATTTTACAGATCGAAGAAAACTTTAGATTCACAGATACGCAATATCTCACACAACTCATGCCCTTCACCAGGAACAGGGGAAGACATCTACTCTATTTAATTCAGACATCCAGCTAATTCCTTTTTGTTAGATATCTCATGCAGAGAGCCTAAAATAAGGGACCGAAGCATTCCATGAGAGACCTATCTGATGCAGCTGATGCCCTGCAGACCTCCAGAGACCTCCTGCCACCACGCCATGTGCACCGTACACACCTGGCCCTCAGCTTGCTCTGCTCTACACAACAGAGGAGTCTCCAAGGCCCATCCTGGAGAGCCAGAACAGGACATGACACCACATCTGGCAGGCTCCTTTCTCAAAGAAACCCCGGAGGTGACATCCTCATGCAGCAGAGCAGGTAGCACAATGTGAAACCATTGGCATGTCACAACCACGTGGCGATTCTTGCTTGTGGAAATCCTACTTCGTTTCCATTTTATAATGGATTTTTTTGTTTGTTTGGACAAAGTCTCTTCCAAATTGACTTCATCAGTTTGTACTGATGTATGCCAGGGAAAATTTGAAGGACCGAGAGACAATTCTTTTAGAAGATTTTTAAAACTGCAAAACTTCTCTAGCAACTACAGAAGCAACAGTCAACAAATCAAATAATTAATCATTACTTGCATGGCAAGTTCATAAAGATAAGTTCAATTGTCAGGAATATCATGTGCTGATCTTGATGAAAATCACATGGGCCTATTTAACATCTTTATGACCTTTTCTAACAAACAAGGCTTTTAATTTCATAAAGCAAGTCTGAAAAAAAAAAAAAAAAGAGAGAAAGAATTGAAAACTGAATAACAGCATTCCGTTATTCAGATATATTATTTGGTTTTCCCTCTTAAATAGTTATGAAATTAATAAGGACTGAAGGATATGTGAATACCATTAAATAGAAATTGAGTGCCATAGTAATATGAAGATAAAATTTTTTCAAAGAATTAAATTATTAAGGCTGCTTATTTAAAATCATTGACAACTTCAAGTAACCACAATTAAAGCTAACAGTTGCATAACAGAATCAAATAAAGAATAAAATGTAATTGTAAATCATTAAAAAATCAGAATCCTGAAAGTAAGTAGATACTATAAGCTTTATCAGACTTCAACTATGAAAACTGAGTTTTTAATAAAAAGTACACAGTTCACTTTCTACTGTCACGGGTATCACTATAATACAAGAGGATGGACAGTCTCTTCATTGCTTTGAAGCTGAAAAGATTTCTCCCGGGTATGAGAGAAAGCCAGTTACTTGTGCTCCTTTCATACTGTTTAATCAAGTTATACTTTAATCACCAGAGAGACAACAATTCATTAATTGATTCATTAATCTGAATTAATGCAACACTGAATCACTTGGCTTAAATGACCTGCGTATAAATTCTGGACTTGCAAATCTCATATATATAAATCCTACCAGAATCATTAAGTCCAGCTGCATGAATACTTACCTCAATAAATACAAAATACATCACTGTGTCTCCAGAAAACTATTTCATTTCTCTCTCCCTCTTTCCAAAACATAAGATGACCAAGGTATTTCTAGTTCTTTTTGTTTCCAGATGAGCAGTAAATAAAGCAAGACC
>VZSV01000044.1:270471-284346 GCA_013398735.1 Nothocercus julius | reverse complement strand
TGCTGTAGGTGACCCTGCGTGTGCAGGGGTGGTTGGACTAGATGATCTCTAGAGGTCCCTTCCAACCTTAAGCATTCTATTCTATTCTCCTAACATGCAATTATTTAGTATTTGCACTATTAAGAGCCTTAAAAGCTCCATTTTCAGGGAGGCCTGACACATATATGAACAATTGCTAGATCATGCTGTAAAACTAGATTTAGGTCTGTCAGCATGGGCTTAGAAACAATAGAGCTGCACAACATAAAATAATGATTCAGTATAGATTCAATCTGAATCTTCAGAGGTATTCAGAATATTTTGATAGGTTAAATTGTCACTGAGTGGCTTTTGAAGTAATCAGATACTGAAAATTGATGACATTCTAACTTAGATATGGGATGAGGTTTATTCTGCACAGAGTAGAGTTGGTTTGGCCAATCTGGGAGCTGTGAAACCATATCTTATACAGGTCAGTGCAATAAGGCACATTTCACAGCAAAGATCTCACAAACTATGTGAGATTAACTATTTTATTCAATTGATAGTATTTCTTAAAAAAAAAAAAAATCAATCTCAATTAAAAACTAGCCTGTTATAGCCAAACTTCACTGGACTTTGAAGAAATTCATATCCAAACTTGGATTGCCTCTATCTGAATTACATTAAGCAGCATCTGAAGCTCTAGAATGTTTTGAAATGTTTAAAGCAAAACGGATAAAGAAAAAAATGTCCCTGTCTACAGAGTCTCATCTACCATTACAGAAAAGAATTCTAACTCATCATTATTTTACCAATAACCTAAAATATTCAGAAAATCTGCTATCATTTTGATCACCACTTGGATTCATACCGCATTTTACACTACTGTCCCAAATTAGTGGCAAAGTAGAAACAGATACTCTAAGAGTCAAAAGTAAGATTCAAGTAAAACCAGAACCTAGTTAACTGCTAATGACCAAGACAGGAAGAAGCAGCAGGGTTCATTATGTGCTTTTCCATGTGCCTCCTAAAATAGCCTTGCTTTGAGTACACTTACTTTGCCTCAATATCGAAGACGAAGCTTTGGTTCCAAATATGGTAGTATGGTTGGAGTGGGATGAGTTTGACATCAAAAGATGGTAGCTCTGCAGAGAAAAAAAAGAAACAGAACCAGTCTGAAATATCCCCCTCCACCCCAAAATGCGTTTAGTGTGGACGTAGGGTCCTCAGCAGCAGCTGTGTCACTCTGCAGATGTGCTCCTATTAAGCTACGCTACTTGCTGCCATAAAGGTAGCCAGAGAGATGCTTGCTCTTAAGCATAGACACTTGCAGTAGTTTCTACTAGTCTCTAACCATTACGTGCACTAGCTAAAGCAAAATCTTCATTTTGTAAAAATGCAATTTTCTTACAATTCTTGTCTCAAAGGAAAATAGACAAAATTTAAAAACAAAGCATAAATTCAGCACAAAGAAATCAAGTAATTATTTCCAAATTTTTCAATTTCTACACTTAGACTATTTACACAATGCCCTTTCTTTTCCCTACAGAATCTTCACTTGAATATAGCAACAGCTTCAACCAACGTACCAAGTGCAGTCTGCTTCTAAGAAACTTGTTATCACTTTTCTATTATTCCAGTTTTTATTGGAAACTTGTTTTCACAGCTATTCTGCATTTTTTTTTCTGCACTAGGACAGCCTTGACAAAAAATACTGAAGTTGCTAAATTTATATAGAAACAAGTCTTGTAGTAAATTTAACTGTCAAATTCAAAAGTCCTTCTTCCATCAGTCAGAGTTAGCAATGAGGAACTGGAACTCCTTGAATCACACTTGTAGTACCTAAGTAGAACCACTTACAATCACTGCAGTATATCTTCTAACAAGTAGTGATGGTTTTATAAATTTATATTTCAGATTCAGTGTTCTCTTACCATATTTTTTAACTTCAAATTCAGCTGAAGCATTCGACATTTCATAATCTTGAAACCAGGCAGTGATTTTCCAGGTTCCAGGTCTAAAGTTCAGATTTTGCATAAAATAGTTATTTTTATATTTCTCAGATATTGTATTGCAGTAATATATTTAAATTATCTTTAAATATGAAAAAAACTAATAAATTGAATAACCCCCCCCCAAAATTGAATACTAGTATTTTGCTTGCTTTGATCACATACAAAACCAATTTATTAACAAATTTCTCTTTGCCTGAAAGAGCAAGGAAAATATTAACAAAAACAGTGGATACCATTTTCCAAGCATTTATGAGAAACAGCAAAACAGTATAGCTTGAGACTGCATTTAACTTGCTATACCTGTGAAGAGCCCACAAAAATAGAGAGCTCATCATATATTTACTTTTAATTGTCTTCACTATGAGATCAATTTTATTCTAGCACACAACTGAACGTTGCATACTAAGTAAACGCTTAATTCCTTTGCCATTTAATTACACTTTAAACCCTTGCAGATGTGCTCTCCTGAGTGGGATTTGTATGCGCCCCTTGAATGCAGTCTTATGAGCAAGGCAGATATCTACCAGCCACCGGCTCTAACTCCATGCCACAGCTGCTCTCACAAATGATGAGAGCAAAATTAACTGCTCTAATGTACTTCGCAGTTCTCTGCTGCTCTAAAAAAATGATAATACGTATAGAATAAATGAAATAAAACATTGTCCCTGAAGTTGTCCTGGAACCCATTTTTAGCCTGAAGAAAGTTTTGCTGCAGGAGGCATTTTGCTATATGCCTTTTTTGATGAGGAAGGCACAGGAACATACTCAGCAATATCAGGTATTCCAAAATGTTCGTTAAGCACTGTTGTTACTCTCCGTTCAGACTTTTTAACCACCATTCCTTTTGAGTTCTGTTGAGGGAGAGAACAAGCAAATACAAATTTATGCAGAAGGTGTCAAACATTCATGGCCAAAAACTCAAGCCCATGAGACCATGAGAGAGTCGTCTATTATAATCTTACCCAGTTATTCACCCCTCCCTCTCTACTCTTGATATTGGCCAAAACCACTAGCAATATGTAAATACACAATATGTAAATGCCACTCCTTATTTAAAAAGGAAGAACAACTGTCCACTAAACCAGTGCTGTTCTTCTTCTTCTTGCCTCAGGGAGGGGAGGTGGAGGCGAAGCTGCCCATGGATCTGCTTCTGTGGAGTATTTTTCACAAGGTGGGGGCATAATGAGAGCAAGATGGAGAAGAGTCATGGCTAGAGTCCCGCTTTTGGATCTCCAGTGGAGCTTCCTAATGGCAAATATGGTAAAGAAGTACTTGATAAAACTACTTTTTGCATACTCACTACCACAGCAACTTGAATTGATTCACTTGTTGGCCTCATAGCATTGTCCAGAATGAAGACTCTGTATTTTACTGTGTAACAGAAGAATAAAATGCATGTTAATATTCATTTATAGCCTCTCTATTCTCTTTCTAGATAATAATTATTGCATGCTTTTAACTGAGTTTCTGAATTTCGGACAAACCACTTCCTTTTCAAGAAATGAAATGTTAGAAATTTCAAGGAGAGAATTTGCATTCTTCCACAAACTTTGAGCATTACGTGAGTGACCACATACATCAGGCTTTTTGAAGCAGCTTCTGAAAAATACATGGCCAACATCACCTCACTGCTGTATTTCTTCTGTGATCGAGGACTGCAGCCAAACTCAACAGCTTTTTTTGACTTTAAAGGTTAAATTTGTTAAGTTTTGACCTTCTAGTGTTTTTATCTATATAATTTCTAAAAGCAGTAAAACATTTATGGTGACAAGTTTCAAAAGATGTTTATGGCAGGAACTGCAAAACAAAGGATTTGTTTTTTTTGGGGGGGAGAGGGTGGGAAACTCTTCCATTTTACTTTGTTTTCCTGAGGAATATCATGATTGTCTTTTTTTTTTTTTTTTTTTTTTTTTTTTTGGAAGAAAGATGTACTCTAGCTCTTGATAGAAAGAAATATAGAAAGACTCCTGCACTGCCATGGTGCTTCATGAGGGTGTCATGATGGCCCGTGCAGAGCCTGCAGAAGCCCTAGCCACAAAACATGGGTTTAAGATTTAGTGTGGTATACAGACAAATATCTGGGGCCTATATTGGAAAATCAACCTATTATTACTTTCTATAATCATGCTTTTTCTATAACATCTATTTTCAATATCTGAAATGCAGCATTTGTGTGTTAACCTTTGGAAGTCGGTGTGTATATAGGTTTATCTGTCTGAATAAAAATGTAGCCTTTCTTGGAAGACAGGAGGATGCGAATAGTTTGAACGGCCTCCTGGAAAAGGTGCCTGCTTTCGGTGACCAGCAGAACATAGGGCAGTCTTGTCCTCTTGGACATATCTTTATTCACATTTTCTGGGTTGATCTGAAAACAATGAAAGGAAAAACCCTGTAGAACCAGGTATATAACTTGGTGGTACGTCAACCGAGAGGCCAAGAAACAGGTAAAGTACTTATATAGCAAAAGCACTGTTCTACGGAAGGATAATCAATTATATCTTTCTATTGGGCAAATATTTCTTTATCAGCAAAAATATTATCTCCTTGCCCATTTTATGACGTGGAACTATGTCAAAAGGAGACCTTTTCCTTTCCAATGGCAATAAATCAATCCCACTGACTTTTTCTTCATTCTACATGTATGTTATATTCCAATTACCATGTTGTTTGGCAGCTGTAGCACACATAGTCCTTCATTTACTAAAATCTTGGTCATGAAATTAGATCCTTGCCTCCTGACAAGGATGTTTGTAAACAACCTGTGCAAAAGAAACTTGATTCCAACCTTCAGCTCTCACTTTGGGACTAATCAGAGCTAAACAGGGACTTGCTGTGTACTTTTTTTGACGTTAAATAGGTCAAATCATACTAAACCATACCAAATACTCCAAGATTTCAAAGAAACAGGTCGACAAACAAACAAACAAACAGAGTCAGTCAATCAAGCTACAAGGTTACAGAAAATTCACCGACTGTGGATTGAGAGACTGCACATTTTTTAAAGTTTTCTCTGTTTTGTAAAACAGCCAGCATGCAATGGATATGAATGCAGTCTTAAGTTATGCAGATTATAAGAGTCAGAAGAATGATAAAGACAAGAAATCAGATCCAAGAATTAATGTAAAAACCTTGGACTTGCTTGTTAGGTACAAAAGTGCACTCCCTGTCACTACTGCAATGCTATTTTGCATTGTTTTATTGACTGATTTGGCGAATAGAGAGCTGCTTCCACTGAAAGTGGTGTTTTGTTATCTTCCTCTAACAATCCCTATTGTCTCTGTTCCAGCATATTCCCAGCACAGATTATATGATTGGTTTAAAATTATGATTTACATTATTAAGATGGTTGACTCACCATTATTTTTTTGATCTGTTGGTAGTCGTTCCTTTGGTTGAGGTTAAAGATGGTCTTTGCTGATAGGAGCTTATTTTTTGTCTCATCTTTGAAGTATGCCGTAACTTGGACAGGGCTCTGTGCTCCATGAACTTGAACTGTTACTGTCTCAGCTGTGCCCAAGTGCACCACATTTGGGGCAGTAATAAGAAATCTAAAACCACATAGAAATACATGTACTATCTGGGGCATATAGAATACACTGACTAATAGATTGACAGATTTTTACACAGATGTCCAGAAAATACAAGTTTTAAAGAAAGAAAACAACAAACTTGTGAATTCCACAGTCAAAGAACAGCTGAGATTGGAAGGGTCATTTGGAGATGATCTAGCACAACTCCTCTGCTGGATATACATTAAAAGAAAAGAGTGTCTCTCCAACTGATCCTCAAATTTTGAATATCACATTTAGGTCCTACCAAAGATCAACCTCTTTGGAGAGAAAAGAGGTCCTGTTTTCTCCAGAAATTATAATGTTTATTTTCCCGCCAAATTAAACTATCCAATTAGAAGAATGAAAATCTTCACTAAATCAGAGAAGAGGCACATCATAACCCTGAAGCTCCTGCGGATAGAAAAACTTTGCTGTCTGTAATGTATTTAATCAATTACAGAAAGGTCAGTGATTCTTTTCTGAGATTTGTTGATCCTCTAGTAAATGTCAGAAAGCTGGAGATGAACAAGCCAAAATAATAGCAAGTACACCATGCTTTAGTAGAATATTTTTGATTATATCTTTTGGGTGGAGATCTTTCCCCTTGGAAAAAAGATTTTACTTTTTACAGAGATTTTTTACCTCTTCAAGGCTTTACAGATTTTCAGAGTCCCAGGAAAGAGATATTGCTGATTTCCTGTCAAGACCACAAACTCTTCCTTCTTTCTGTTTTAGTGATTTTTGGGGAGAAGTGAAGAATTAATTTAAAAAATGTACTTACGATGGTGCTTGCTGTGTATTGGATAATAGCGAACAAAAGCTCAACAGAAATATCAGCCTTTCCATTGGAATCCTCTACAACACTGGTGCTGCAAAACAGAAATATCAAAAAGCCACTTTCAAGCCACCCTTGAGATCCAGGTTGTAAGAAATGGGCTGATGGCACATGGTAGCAAAGAGTATACTCTCTGGGTTATTTATTAATAATTTGCAAAACCATGCAACCAATAATGGCTGACATGCTAGTGATATATAAGGGCAGATTCATGGCCTGAGGGAGGGACATGCTAGAGACTAAGCCAGGATTCTGCATTTGATTATTCCTTCATTCTCTTTAAAGCTGCAATATTTCCACATGCTAGTAATTTAAAATCCTGTGCACAGAGTTTTCAGGCTACAGCGAAGACAATCCTAAAGTCACATGCAACACCACAGCTAAAGAGGGGCTCTAAAGCAATCCATAATGGGGACACATGTAAAAGATACGTCCCTGCTGTGTGACACTCTATGACATTACTTATTTCCAGGCATATCTTAGTCCAGCAAGAGTGAAGGTTTAGCTAGCACAAAAGTAGCTGCAGTGGAAATCTGCCTGTGCAAGTCTGTAGTGCTGCAAGGGAGCTCATCTGCTTTAACATAAATGTTTTAGGAACTGGATGCCCATGGCTGAGCTGGTCTACCCATGTTTCCCTTAGGGCTAAGACAGAGGGCTTTCCCACAGGCTGGTGAGTCTCATCTTAATATAAACGCATAAGGTGATTCCACAGCAGCAGACTTTCCCAGCTGCACCAAAAGGCACAAAACAGCATTAAAGGCAGGATATTCAAAAATAAGAAATATATATATATATGTCTGAAGAATAGTTATTTGTACAGGAACCAGTTTTTACTATCGGCAAAAGGAAGGAACAAAATGAAACTCTAGTCATGTCTCATTTTTCAAGGCTTTGCCAGATTTACCCTCCCAAATATAGTTTTGTTGACTCATGAAAATGGAAAAATGCCCATCTGATCTACAGCTCAAATCCCAGAAGTGATCACAAAGCTGTCCGCCAGCTCTAGTGATAAACTGCCAGTTGCTATAGTGCATTTAAGCTGGTGTCCTTAATTATTAGAAACAAATGCCTTAAGTCAAACAATATGGACAAGCAGCAAGCCACTATTTGTAAGGTGAACTCCAAGGCACAGCATGGGCCCTGTCTGAAGGTCAGGAAAAACACAGATGGACGGTGATGGCTTTCTGTGCATTGGTAGGCACAGGAAGTGTATTTCTGGCTTCAAACCCAGAACAGCACAGGTTGTTTTACCTTGTCCTCTGTAGGCATGGATTTCTTCCAAGAGCCTAAAATTTGACCAGAAGAATTCTGGCACCTGGACAAATTAGGTCAAAGGCTTCTTACAGCTTCAAGTGACAAAATCAGCATATAATGGAGAGGTAGGAATTATGCCACGGTTCAGAAAGGCAGGAATTACCATGCCTATCAAAATAAAATGTATAGAATGTTGTATAAGAAATATTTTTTCTGTGTGTCTAGAATTAGATTTTTTAAAATAATGTGAATTAAGTCAATTTCTTGGTCTTACCAAATTATATAAGTACCAAGTCAAAGCACAAAAATGACCAACTTCAAATAGCCACTGGAATCATGGACCCACTTAAATGTCAGACATGACGATGTGAAGATGACAATGGAGAAGTGTCACTAAGGCATTGACTCGTGCCTGGCTTCCCATCCCAGCCTAAGGTAATTCCAGGTGCAAAAGGGACACCTGTCAGAGGCATCTGGATGTGAGCAATTACAATTTTTTTTTTGATGTTTAGGGGGCTGCAGAGAATCTGACAACGAAAATCCAGGTCCAGGCATCTCCTTATGTTCTCCAGGCCTAAAAGCAACAGCTCTTCCTCCCTGTCGTTTCTGGGAGGCAGACGCTAGACACATGCAAGTGGCAGTACTATTGATCTGTTCTACTTGCTACTATCTCTAAACCCAGGCTTAACATAAATAGTAAATCTTGTAAATCTGTTGCGTAGATTATGGCTTGGGTCAGATGAATAGTCTCCTGGTATTGAACAAAGGAGAGAAACTAGATGGGCAAGAACTGTAAGGAGACCAGCAAGTGATACCCAGGCTTGCCCATGATACTCATGGATTTGGTCATCTCAGTAGGCTTCAGCTGCAGGACTAACGGAGCTCAGCTTACAGTGGAAAAATAAAATGTTTGTTTGTTATGTTTTGTTTTGCTCCAGGCAAATGAAAAACAAACAAACAAACAAAAAACACAATCTGGACCCCACACTCATGGCCATTTCCTGGAAGAAATATTTCTGAAGTCTGCCAAGGAAAAGTGGACCTGAGTGCTGGTGGCATTATGGGGTTCTGCAATGTGCTATCCCTAAGGCAAAGGACAGGAAACGTTGTACCGGGGTCACACCAAAACCTCAGTCTTGTACCTCTCTTTTCAGAGAGAAGGACAGGTTATTTCCCTTGTCGGTCTGGCTTGTTGGTCAGGGGACAGAGATATGCTTGTGTGGCTACATGAATGGGTTGGAGTCTGTTAAGTGTTTGGGTTGGAGTGTGTTAAGCTCTGCAACCTGTGAATTCACAGAGAGACCTTCTTGTGGACCATTTATTGATGTGAATATTGCAAAAGCTGTTTACTTTTTTATTTATTTTTAATATTTGTTTTTAATTAGATTTGCACACTTGCTTCGTTGTGAGGAATGCTGAGAGATGGCGGAGTATCAACATGACACATGGAGATGTATGCAAGTAAAGCTGCGTGCAGATACGGTTTGCTTAACTGGTGACCATTAATGCTGGTGACAGCTTTTTTTTCTCCAAAATATCAAAATATAACTGTAATTAAATAAGGATTCTCTCAATCTCCTTCACAAACGTGAAAGTTTATTTAGTCCAATAATCATTTATACAATTAAATTTAGAATTTCTTATGCTCTTATTTGTCCAGCTCTGAATTTGTATAAAAACATCATGGCATGAGTAGTCTTGCACTGCACATCCTTTCAGGCTGTTTGCAATTTCTAATATAACACAAAATACAATATTTCATTTGGAGGTCACTTTATATGTGCAAACAGCTAATATAAATGTAAGTCTATTTTCACATTTACATTGTTTGTGATTAAATGTATTTTCACATTATTCACATTATTTCACATTAAATGTAAATATAATAAAATTCTGTCATTTGAAAGTACCCAGCATATCTAGGTAAGAGCAAAACCAAAAAAAACAAAAAACAAACAAAAAAAAAAACCCTAAGCAAAGTGACCTCTCTTGTTCTAAATTCAAAGTCCTTTCATATTTACTCATCAGCAGTTTTTTTTTGTCAAGTACAATATTGATTCTTGCGCTGACCCTCAGTTCAGCACAGTGCGTAGAAAATGCACTCTAGGATTTAGATATGTGTAAAAAGGAACTAGTGAAGCCTTAGCTCAGAGAGACTGACTGGATTTATTTTGAATATATGCTATCTTTTCTTTCAAAGATTCATTTGAACTTTGCAAGTTTTCATTGCATTTTGAACATCAGCAACAGTTTTGGTTCTCCAGCTAGAAACGCTTCCAAGGTGCCTTTCTCCCTTCATTGGCCTGAATATTAATAGGATCAAAGTCTGCTTTCGGTTTCTAGCACCAGTCTTTCACCCCCGCCTGGTAGGTACAAAGGACAACTTCACAAAGCACGTTTACAAATAAGCTTTGCAGTGATCTCCCCTTTTCTAAGTACACAGGAGACTGTAACACATGCAAAATGCAACAGTGCACTCCTGATATAGTTTAGAAGAGCAGATTTTTGAAATCCTTTTCCAACAGCAGACCATGAGGGTGTAATTCGAAAAGGCCCTCCTAAAGGCAGGACAGCTTTAGCTTAACACTGATGTAGATTAATTTTTTTTTTTTTCTTTACCATAATCTGGACAATATATTAAAAAGTTAATCGAGGTTCCTAGTTGCTTTTGCCTCGAAGAATTGCTCTGCTCACCAATATTTGTTTTGTGTTTTACACAAAATAAAAACACATATATTCGCTTTAAAAGAGGAAAGGCAACGCATCCTGCTCTCACTGAGGAGCCTGAGTTTGTGCCTGTATGTCAGGGGCAGTTCATGCAAAAAAAAAATCGTTTTTTTCTCAGGGGTTCTCAGTGAGGAGAAAGCACAAAACTACAGGAGCTGAGAAGGAAAACAGCTTGGCCGTGATCGGCATGTCTAGGGATGTGCGGTATTACCAATCCACCCAAACACCCTGAGGCAGGGCCAGTGTTAGTCACAAATCCACTTTTGTTGTTGTTTTAAGTTCCATTAAAAAGGTCAAAAGCAACCCAATTTTTCCTCCATAGCAACGATAACAAAACCATATTACCTACAGAATTGACATACGCCAAATATTTTGAATTTTCCTCCTTTCTCCAGTTTTCCAAACTTTAATTAAATTAGTTGTCTCTTACTGGGATTTTTCTCTTCTCTGTTTTTGGGGAGGGAGAAGAAAAGTAAGAAAAAGCAAAAAGAGAAAAATATCCTGAACATATTATATTAGCTGGAAAAAAAAAAAAAAAAAAAAGATTTCAGCCAGCCAATGAGAATTACACATGCCGTGCTGTGGATTTGGGAGCACTGCATGAAATCAGGTAAATCCAGCGTTCTGTACGTGCAGAATTTAGAAGAAGTAATTTATAAATATCACTGACTCTCATTCCCTGCATTTCCCAATTAACTGTTTAATGGAGATACTCTAACTTTTTTGACATTTTCACAATTACACTCAAAAATGTTGCACAACAAAAAGGGAAGAAAATCACATAAAATCCCAAAGAACTGCTAGTCCTGTCTCTGTTCTCTATTTGCCACTGGCAGCTTTTTTTTTCTCTTTTTTTTTTTTTCCTCCCTTGTTCTGATCTCTGAATTGGGTTTAAAATTTTGTTTCCCTCAGTAACTCACACACCAGACACAGGGAGACTCTTCACTTCTCTCAGGAGTTCAGAGCAGAGCTTGGCTCCATTGCACTAGAGTTAAGTGGCGATCAACTCTAGTGTCACATCAAAAGCTGTCCTACTTATTTTAATCCCTTGGTCTTAATGTTCAAGGGTGAGATTCAAAAAGAGCAGGGAAAAGAAGACAGCTATGAGTGACAGGAGAGTTTTATTTTTATCATAAATGAGAAGCTACTCAGTTGCAGCACATTTCGGTGCTGCAGTGTGTCCTGGGGTGTAGGAAGAACATTTGCCGTCTTGCTGTAACAGAGTAAAATCCGAACTACTTTTGTAGCAGCTCAGTGGGACAGTTATTCAGGGAACTCAGACCCCTTGCAGCCACCAGCTTTTTAGGTAGCTACTTGGAAGAATAATCGTAAGTGCCATACCCAGCCCAGATACGGCAGTTAGAACAGAAATGTTCTCTTTTCGATAACCTGATTTTGCAGAAAACTATCTCCAGCAAAATGATGCAAAAGATTCAGTGGTGCTGGTGCAAAGAGAAATACTGATGTCCTGAGAAGAAGGGCTGGATATACCCAAAACCCTAGTAATGGTATTTGGGGGACCACGCTCAGACATGTTCCAGCTAAATTATATTGTTTTACTCATTGTTCCTAAAAATAAATAAATAAATAAATAAAGTTCCAGAAAAATAAATAAATAAAATAAAATGTGAGCACAAATGATGTTTTCATTTATTTGGTCATCACATCTTGAAGGGAGGCAGAATCTGGCCGTGGTAACTTATGAGAACATGGAGGTTACATTTCCGGGCCTTTAAGTGCTGGATTTTTACTTATCTCCTAAACGAAGAAGATGAATTTTCAGTGATGTTGGAAGTGAGTTAAAAATAACTGCATCTGTGGCCCTGCCAGCAGCCCTGCTGGTATCACTGACATCAACCATGTCTGCGATGGTTGCAAGAGCCCTCACTGCTGAGAAAAAATGACCCTGGATCTCTGCTGCCATCGGTGTTGCACAGCGGAGGGTATGATACTATAAGCTAGGCAATGCTCTGGCACACAGATGGCACAGGATGCACAGCACAGCTCTGGACACATCTCTTGCCTCTCCTTCTTCTGCATGTGCTGGAGCCATGTGCCATTTGTGTCTGCCTTAAGCTCAGTGTGTTGGAAGAAGAAGCAACTGAGGAAAATCGCAGGCTGGAGGGACCCTCTTCCCATGGCATAGCAAAGACTCCTATAGACCCGATTCACCTTCTGTTCACGCTGTTCCTGGGCTGCTTGGGCGTCATCTCATCCCTCATCCAAAGCCCATCAGTGCCAAGGCTGAGCAGCGAGGTAGCTTCCTCTTCAAGGTTATGGGCAGCAAGAGGGAATTAAGCCTGGTTTGTATTGAGCAGCTCAGTCTTGGGCTGTTCTGATCTCACTTACTGTTTTTTTTCTTGTTCCTTGCAGCCACCGGAAGATTTTGTAATTTAATTTGGGGCCATCTCCCATTTCACAGACATTTACGTCTCTGCTTGAGCAATTAAATATAAATAAACAGCCATCAGTGGTCATAAAGAATAACAAAGTAATATAAAGTAACCCTAAATTTCCAAACACCTCCTTTTTCTTTGATGGTTTTGGTAGCTTTTTGGCTTTAGTAAGAACAGTGCAGATGCTTAATATTTAAGAGTAAGCCCAGCTTCAGTTTCTTTGGAGATACTTCAGTTTCTAACTGGATTTACTTCCAAATCACCCTGTAAATATCTGTCATGGCTTTGCTGCATTTGGTCTCCACTGAAATACAAAAACGCATTAGCTCACTGTGGCAGCATCAGTGCCTCTTACCTGGCTCACATCTGCAATGTGAAAATGCTGTGAGACAGAGAATCTCTTACCTAACTATAATCTGTTAAAACTTAGAGTGTGTATCTGTCACTGTCATTAACAGTATCAAGGAATCTTTAGAACATTTCAGCCCACAAATATTTTTTTCCTTCTATTATATAGTTAGAAAAGGCTCAAAATACAGAGTATGCTCTTTGTTCACTCATAAACTGAAGCCTGTATGGAAAGGCCAACTACTCAAATACTCTACAGAATAATCCCATCTCTGTAAAATGCTGCAGCATGCGCATAAATGGATTTGTCCTTTTACAATATCCTCTAGGCAGCGTTCGTCATCTTCTGTGCTGGCTTCCACGCTCGTGCTTTCTATCTGTCCTTGGACTTCCCGGGATCTCTCTGCGTCTGCTTGTGAAGCACCACCAAAGAGCTCGGTGCCGGGCCCGGGGGGAAGGTGGCCGCCTCCAGCCCTGATGAACGTATGGAGTCCTGGTGCCATCCAGCGGGCAGGTGGGCACCACGGAAATTCCCCAAGCATCTGTGAAATGCCCCTCCTGCTTCCTGAGGGTCCTTCCTCGAGCTCACCATTGGCAGGACACGGAGTTGGCTCCAGATCCGCATAGCCAGGTAGAGCTGCCTGCAGTGCAGCCGCCGCGTGAACGACTCATGTGTTGGCGCTCCCATGACAATTAACAACAGCCAATATTGTTTTAAAAAACAATTTGTGTTACCCTAAAAGAGACACCTATTTTGGTCTGCTCAAAGGATTGCTTAAACACTTGCA
>VZSV01000044.1:206910-255701 GCA_013398735.1 Nothocercus julius | reverse complement strand
AAGACAGGGTCAATAGCACCTTTGGATAGTTTCTTCTTTTTTTGAAATGTAAGAAGACACAAAAACAAAATAAAAACCTCTCCCTTATAATGCACTTTGAATTGCTTCTTAGCATTAGTGCATGATATAAGGAGGATGTCAGGATTACCTCTCGCACAAAGTGGGAGATTCAGCATGGATTCTTCCTCTTTTGTTGATAATGGCAGTAAGAGTTCAGGATAAAAAAAATTCAAGTAGATCTAGACACATATGAACTTTTTATTCCCTATGAGTCATGGTGATCTGCTAACAAAGTGCAGTTCAAGTTTGTTTGAGGCACTCTAGAGATTGGCTTGAATCCCATGGACCTGGAATCAAACCTCCGAGCTGTCGCTGGTATAATTATATGGTAGCATCATTGGTTCATTGCTTCCTGACCCCTTTGTAGCTTCTTTCTTCTCAGAATTTTGTCTCCTTTTTAGCAGCAAAATTATGATTGCAATTAAGCAAATGGCAAGCAAAATTGCAGCAGCTCCACCAGTGATTGTGACTATGCTGACCTCTGGGCTTCGGTTACTCAGCTCCCTGGGGAGAATGCCATTGACCACAACCTCCCTCTGAGGGACCTGTTTCTTGTTGGTGCGGTCTAGTGCTATGTGCTGTATGTTTGTTCCTCGTTTCTTTTCTGCACCGATATCTTTTGCAAGTTCTGGAGCTCCTTCAACGTCCCTCTTCTGCCGCCTCTGTGTGGATGCTCTCGGGCTCCCAGCACTGAAGACAGAGTGGTACTGGTGCTCCACGCTTCTTTTCCCAATTCCACGGTTAGCATTCTCTTTCGAACGTACAGTGTAGATTGTATGGACATACCACTCTCTACCCAAGGATACCTAGAAAGACACAATATTTTGTTTCTAAAAACAATCATACATATGATATGGACAGCAGTATAAACAATGGAAATCAATCTTTGCTTCTTATAGATTGCCTGGACAGTATTTTCAAAATCACGCATAGATAAAATTGATCCCATGCCAGTCTTTCCCAGAAGAGTCACTTTTTCTGCCATAAGATTAACAGAGGGGAGAAATTATGAAATCCTTTTTATGCTGGTAAGTAGGTTGTTCTCTTAAGTGTTTCTTTCTTTACAGCGAGACTCTTAACAATACTGAAATGGCCTGGAGTAGGAATAAACAGGCTTCAGTATTTCTTGCAGTAATTTGCAATTCTGAGTTTTGCATGTAGTTTTGCAAATTCTTAAGACACAAAGAAACTACTGACTTGGTCATACAGATCAAAAGGATGAAAACAAACAGATAAGAAATTATGTGGAATTTAGAAATAAGTATACCCTTTATTTTTCTATTTCTAGGCTTTCCAGTGCTCAGATGTTTTGGAATGTACAGGTTTGTGAGGAAATACTTGCACATGCTGGATATCAAGTAAATTTGGGTGAAGTACACTACAAATACTAGTGGTTCTTTTATTTTCAGACTTGGACAAGCAAGATGGAAAGCAATAAAAACAAGAAACTTAGAAGTTAAGTCCTTAAAAGAAATGCATAAGCATCACTTGCATCATTTCTTGTTAGACTATGGAGGCAATGAAAGAAAAGCATATTACCTGTGTTGGGATCTTTCACAAGTGCTTCAAGTACACCTAGAAATCTTAAAGAATTTATGATTCTGCCACTGAAATCAAAAGCAAATTTCCTATTGTTTTCAACACGACAGTTAACTTTTAAAGCTCTTGCCTTGGAGTGTTCTTGAGAAAGACATCTTGGTGCAGTATTCCAAGCACTAACCTACAGAAATCTTACCTGAAATAGGGGAGTGGAATCCATTTTAAAACCATCAGAGCCTGGTTGTTTAACTAAAGGAATTGCTTCAGGGTCATCTATAGCAAGTTTTGCATTAAAAAGTACATTTCCAAAGCTTGTGGCTTGTGTCTCTGGCTGAGCTTTGTCCTGCATGGTAATGGAGATAAAAAAACAAAACCAACCAAACAAAAAAATCAACAACTATGAAAAGCATATTCATTTCTTTCAGGAAAATAAGTTCTAATATTTATACAAAATATATATTTCTAGGAGTGCAATTGACATGCGTTATATTTTACAATCCAATGTTAATACTATGAAAAAAACATCTGAGAAGCAACTGTGGTCACATCCAAGTTGTACTATTAACAAATCTCTTGCTTGGGGATTTTTTTTTTTTTTTTGAAATAAAAAGGAAAAGAAATCTAGAGAACCGCCACAGCCACATTTCTATAATGAAAAAAATACATATATATGGTCTGAAATAGAAATCAGAAGTCTATTTCTCAGTTTAAAGATGTTACCTTTCATTCATAGCAAACAGACATTATCACAGAAACTAACTGAGACAACTAGGAGGGATTCACCTTGCTTAACTTTACAAGTTAGGCACCTGGTCTCTAGTCATCTAAGTTTACTCTACAGTTACCTTTAGAAGGCAAATCTGCGCTGTGCTTATGTATTGTAAGCTACCTTCGAAATGACTACAGACTTGGAAGTCTAACTTTATATTATGCATTCATTTTTTCAATACGTTTTAGGTAGATGAGACAAATTCCATCTAGCCTACACACCCATTTTACTGGCTCATCTTCTTAGGCTTTCTTTATGATCAATGAAGACAGGAAATGCAGAGGAAAAGTTTATTTTGGGATTCTAATTTAAGTCAAACACTAAATGATGATAGCCTCCAGAGAGATGAGGAATATAACAAGGAGGCAGAAAGGTAAGGTACTACCTTTATCAGTACATGCTAGACTAGAGCTGGTCTAGCATCTGATTCTGGTGCTGTTGAGGACATTTTAAAAAAAGTTGGTTATGGATAACAAAGAAAATAAAAAAATCAAAACAAAACAAAACCCAACAGGTACACCTTCTCAGAATTAGAAAGCTTACCACAATCTTAAATCTGTATAGAAGGGATGGAGAATCGGCGAGACAACCATATTCAGTGTTGGATGGATTATACTTGGGTACATATCCATCAGCTCCTGTGCACAGGAAAACCTTTTCGATGCTACAGTAGAAGGAATCACCCAGATTCTGCACTGGATCCACCATCACCCGACCATATATGATATCACCTGGAAAAAATACACAGTTCACACATTGTAATATTTAGCATAGTATTAAGGCCAAATTAATAAATCCAGTGAAGAAGCTCAGTGCAGAGTAATGTGGCTGTAATATCTGGTCATCTCAAGGATCCAAGGTAAAGATTCTCAAATGGGCCTACAGCTATATACAAAAGCTACTTGTGACACTTGGCTATAAACCTTCTATTATAAGGAATTGCCAAAGGCCATGAGCAGAGTGTACTTTCTTCCACAAACTCCGGGCCACACAACAGTAGTAGATGGTCATAGTGTTGCTATAACCCAAGCCAGTTCAGAGGCAATACCAAATTCTGGGGTTGATTGAGAGCTTCATTCAAAAGGTGGCTTAATTTTCTACCCTTCTACAACTGAGTAGGATGCAGGTTTTGGTCTCATGATAATGCGCCTTGTTGAAGAGAAGTTATTATTTGTGTCATAGAACCCTACTCAGACAGCATAAAGGTTTGGTTATACGTGGTCAGATGGGCAACATTTAATACAGTACAAATGGCATGAGTGACGGGGCACAGACACATTCACTGAGGTTTTGCTCCTTACTGTGAGATTGCAGTTCTGCTGGCTGTTAAGATTTAAGAAAAACATGCTTGTGGGGCCTATACAAATAGCATGGATCAGTACTACACAGGAAGGAAATTATACCATGTGCTGTGGTCGAATACGTACAACAGAAAATAGTTAGGAAGGCTGAGAATTTTGAGAAAAAAAACAACCATTTATAGCAACTGTAGACTTGGAGAGAGACCAGGCCTCTGTTGTTCAAGGGAATAGGCAGACAAGTTTCAAAAGAAAATCACAGATTCAAAGTCTTGACATTCTAAATAAGGCACATGAAGAAAACAAGAATTGAAGAGATTGCTTAAGGTCAAACAACAAATCACTGATAGATGCACCAACTGAACCCAGGCTTCATTTCACTGTTTCACACTATGCTTTTTTAAACAACCTCTTCTGAGCCTGAACACAGTATTAAGCAAGGATTTCTGAGCATTCATCTTAATTTTGATTTGATTTCTGTTATGCAAATTTATCTTCCTCACACACAACAAAAAGATTGTATGACAGTAACTTAGCAACTGCAACTGTTCTTAGTATCAGCAAAACTAATGTTCAGGAAGTGTTCAGCATATGAGAAGTGGCACCAGTGTTGCAAACTTCAGACAAACAGTTTGAATGAAAATTGGTCAACAGCTCTGATGTAAACTGCAAAGGAGAAAAGGCAAATACAAAAAAAACTCAAGCATCAAGTCAAATCCTTACTCCTAACTTGCTCTGATTGAAACAGGATCCTGATAGTGTGAACTGCATTAAATATCTATGATCTTGTACAATTATACCTTCTGCAAAAGCAACATCACTTTCTTGCCCAAAGCCCATTGAGCCATCAGATAGCCACAGGGTCTTCTTGGAAAGGAGAAACATCTGGGTATTCAAGCTGAACTCAGCAGCCACAGGGTCACTGACCTAAAATACAGTAGCATAAGGCTCTTCAACATGCATTCTTTAATAACTATTAAAATACAGCACACTCTTCTCCTTGTGTGTTCTATTAATCAGTTTTGCATATCTAAATCTAATAACAGTTTAAATAGAAGAGAGTTATTTGCACTTGGTATATATTCAACATTTTTCATGTATATAGCTTTCTGTGACAGGATGATTGGTTGGGTAGAGAGGGAAGAGGGGAGAGCAGTGGATGTTGTCTTCCTTGACTTCAGCAAGATTTTTAACATTGTCTTCCATAACATCCTCACAGGCAAGCTCAGGAAGGTGACCTAGAGAAGCGGACAGTGAGATGTACTGATAACCGGCAGCATGGCAGAATTCTGATTGTCATGATCAGAGGCACAGAATTTAGCCTATAGCTAGTGGTGTTCCCCAGGGGTCAATATTGGGTCCAATCCTGCTCAATTTATTCATCAGTGACCTGCATGAAAGGACAGAGTGCACCCTTAGCAAGTTTGCTGATGACACAAAACTGAGAAGAGCTGCTGATACACCAGAGGGCTGTGCTGTCACCATTCACAGGGACCTCAACAGGCTGGAGCGATGAGCAGGGAGGAACCTTATGAAGTTCAACAGTGCAGGATCCTGCATCTAGGAAGGAATAACCCCATACACCAGTACAGACTGGGGGCTGGCCTGCTGTAAAGCAGCTCTGCAGAGAAGGACCTAGGAGACTGGGTGAAGAGCAAGTTGGCCATGAGGCTGCAGTATGACCTTGTGGCCAAGAAGGCCAATGGTATCTTGGGGAGCATTGGGAAGAGCATCAGCAGCAGGTTAAGAAGGTAATTCTCTCTACTCAGCTCCAGGGGGCCACATCTGCAGTACGGTGTCCACTTCGGGGCTTCCCTGATACAAGAGAGATATGAAGCTCCTGGAGCAAGTTGAGTGGAGTTCACTATTGTAAACAGTCCACTATCTATAAGTATCAATCGTTCTGATATGATACAGGTTATATGAGATACAAATCACACCAAAACACTGCTAATAATTATCTTTTTATATTTGACAATTTCCTATAGTTCATCCTTGATTACTGCATAGGAAAACAATAAATCATTCTTATCAGTAGCAGTTTGAAATAAGTCTTAAGTGTAAGTCAGAAAGCAACATATACATGGACAAGACAACAAAAGGGAAAGAACAGTGGGCAGGAGTGCTGGGGAGAGCCCAGAGTTCAAAAGGATGTAGTATAGTTAAGAAAATAATCTGAAAGATGCTTGTATTCAAAAAAAAAAAAAACAAAAAAAACCCCCAAAAGAGTAAAAAAACAAGAGGCCTCTAAAGAATCACTCTCAAAGAAAAAGTGCTGACATATATATCTACATATATATACAAATATGTTTATGCACAAAAAGGCATATATAGGTGAGCAAAAAGAAAGGGAAACATAAAGGAAAATACTCTTGCTGAGTCATGGACAAGGGGATGGTGGAATGAGATATAACAGTACCAACAGAAGCTACTGCTAAAAGTTTTTCAGCTGACATGCTTATTCTTTGAGTCCATTTTCCATAGCAGTAGTTTGCCCAAAACATAAAGCAACAAGGTTAGACACCAAGAATATATAGCTGAAATGGTTTTTATAGACCCACTGCTACTCCTTGCAGAGCGCAACACTACCTCCATAGCCTCTTCACAGAAATAATAATAATAAAAAATCATTCCTAATCTGTTTGGAATGCTTCCCTCTGAATCCCTGGATTCAGGCTATTGGATTATAAGTCCCACAGCTTCAAACACCTGACACAGCTGGCTTCCAGATGTGGTTTTGGAAGAAAGACAAGCAGGGCCTGACTGAGTTCTTCCTTTACAGAATAAAGGAAACAAAAAGTGTATATTCATCTATAAACACTGGACTTGAGCCATGCCATTTGCAGCAATGGTAAGAGCAGCGGCCTGGGTAAATACTACGCAAATCCTGTGAATATGTCTCTTAGGCATCCTATTCTAATTTACTATTTTTATTTCAATTTCATATGTGAGCCTCTGTACTACCAGTGGCTGACTCACAGTGGCAATGTATTTAAATATATTTATTTTTTATGCACAATAGAGACACTGTAAACAAGAGTTCCTAGAAACATAATCCATTACGATTTGTTGGGTGAGAGAAGGAGTGTAAACTCTTTCTACCTATTCACTATGGGCATCAATTTTGCATATGGACAATTAAAGATTATACAGATCACTGATGGTGGACATCCCTCCCTCCATGGGATTATAGTGCATGAGATACATGGTACCTCACGAAGCAGAGAGCCCTGGAGGTATGTCCATCCCTGTGCAGCACAGATTCTGATTATAGAGGTGCTTCCTTCTGGAAATAGCTATGGGCATTTAGAGATAGGAGACACTGAAAGGAGTGGGATAAAGCAGAGCTGGAAGACTGAATGCTATCAAGGTACAAGGCTTCTCAGAAAAAGGATAGTGCTAGTGCAGTACTCACTAGTGTTTCAGGCTACCTTCTTCCCTCTTCTGGAGCCACAGAGAGAGTAAAAAAGAGATGGACGTATGTATGATAAAGGGTATGATAAAACAAAATCTCCAGAGAGGAGACCCCTCTGATGTCTGCTTTTTAAAATGGCCATTCACTTATAAAAAGTGAAAGTTGCGAAGGAAGATAGAATGAAAAGTTTCCAAGAAAATGAAAAGTCTAATATTAAAAAGCTTTTCTCTGATCTTTGCGTAAGATAAAAACTTTCTGATAACAGTTCTATATTTGCTTTATTCTGCAATAAAGCTACCTCATAGCAAAAGTCAATAGATGATTCTGAAATTCCAAGTGATTAGTTCACATTACAGTAACACCCAAAATGGTATCAGTGAGCTTCCTCACTGGCTGTCAATGAAGAATGCTCAAAGACTGCCCGTACATACAGGACAGAACACGTTTGTACTCCTATGTTAGCCCTTCCAGTGTGATCAAATTGGTAAAATAGTAGGAGAGAATACATACAGTTCTCATCCATTTAGAACTTAAGTTTGTTGACCAATTCAGTTACATTCAGTTTCTAACACTATCAATATAGGACCACCAAGGGCAATTTGAGAATTAAAATAAAAAGTAAATATGACAAAGGTAACACTGAGATGGTACCTGCTGGAATCGGATATCAAGATCAAAAGTGATTGGCTCTCGGGGATTGCATATCACTGGCAGGCTGTATTCCTGATGTGGAGCAGTGGTACAAGCTATCAGCTTCACAGTGTAGGTTCCAGAATAGTCACGAACCTGGGGAGAGAGAGAGAGACAGATATAGCTGTTCCAGCAACATCCTAAATAACAACTTGGGGTAAAAGACGACACAGAAGTGAAGACTGAGGTTTTACCGCAAAATCTGAAACAAAGCTCCACTGCTGTCCTGGCTGATTGTACGTTGGCTCACTTCGGATGAGGCTGAGGCTAAATGTCAGGCCTGGGTGATCGGCTGACAGGACCATTGAAGTTAGAGGTGAAGCTAGAAACATGTCAAAAGACAGGTTTGTCAACTTTAATATTTAGCTGCAGATTCTCAGAGTCTGAAAAAAAAATCCCAATAATCAATAAACCAAAATTCAAAAGTCAGTATTAATACCTTTACATGGCACTGGGTTTTATTAACTGAAACTAACAAAGCCAATTACAATCAATGTGGCGGTGTCTCCTTAACAGGAGGAGTTCAGGTGTCTATGAAAAAGTTACTTCTGGGCAATACAAACAGAACTGTATGTAGATTAAACGTAACAGAAAGGCTAAGTAGCAGGAGTGCGATGGCAAAGATCTATAAAATCCCACCTATTTTTAAGTTATCTGAACTTATCTGAACACAGAGAACATAAAGTAATTGCTCTCAGAAGTGTTACTCTTTCAGCTCTGCATGATACGGAAAACCTAACATGCTAAACTATTGTCAAAAAATGGAATCACTATGAATGAGTTTTATGGGTTAATAAAATCAAGTTAAATTAGATGAGATTTCTTAAAATGATTTTTACCTTCCCATTATGGTTCAGCAAATTTAATTTAGTTACACAGACTTTTACAATGCCAGTATTCGTGTTCAGACATGTGTCTGTAGACAGTCTTACACCTGTGATTATTCTGAATAAAGCCAGTGGAGTTTAAATGGATTAAATTGCAGGAGCAGGTCTTTGGCAAGGACTAATTGAATGGCACTTTTTTCAACAGAGTGATACAATGATCCTACAAGAGCATTTTTTACTCTTGGAAACAGGATAAATAACATACAAAGGCTGCAAGTTATAAAGGAAATTGTAATTCTACCCAAGTCCACTGGGGAACGTAAATAGACAGGTAATTATAGCCTTTGGATTAAAAATGTATGTTTATAGATCCCTATGGGGCAGAATGGCCTAGCTCCTCTCTTTTCATAAATCAGTCTCCACTCTGCATCAGATTCAGATATATTTCATTGTTTGCCAGCCTGAACACTATCATTAGAAGCAAGTAAGAAATTTTAAATACAGAACAAATCTTTAGCTGGAGTACACAGCACAATACATCATAAATTCAGATTTCAGTAGCAGAAAAAATAAAGATGAGTAGCAAAAAATGCTGGGGGATTGCTTTGTTTTTGTATCTTTTTGTGATACTACCAAAATGTAGATTAAGCTTACCAGAATGGGACATCACAAACAAACCATGAAACCGGGCTTCAGTCTTGAAGTTGACAACCAAGCGCCCCTCTTCACTGATTCGCATGCTGGTTGGGTAGAGAGAACCTGCCAGCAGAAGCCAATCCATACAGATCATTTCATTGCAGATGACAATTAAGTCCCATTTTTACTAACACAAACTCTTCTATTTACCCTTGTCTTATCAGCTATGTGGGAAGGGCCCTGTTGATATTTTTGGGGTTGATTCAATATTCTTCTCAAGCAACAAGTTGCCTAGAGTTTTCACAGTGCTTCAGTCCTTCAAAGCATGTGCAGATCTTCTCTGCCAAGTCATGGCTTTATATATATTATCAAGGATCAACACATATGCTCTGCTAGACTGACAGAAGCCCACAGCACTTCTGGCATGAATCTAGCCCAAAACATGGACTCCTAATTTCAGGTTACAAGGTTTATTTCTATGACAAAAGTGATATATTGCTGTAGCTTGCATCCAAGTCCTTTTTTTCTCCAAATTGTTAAAGTTCTGAAATTTAGTTATTTCCTTCAGTGCTCCCTTGTAAAGAGTCAGTGATGTGGCATGGTCCTGTGTGTAAGGGCAGGAAGAAAACAGTAATGCTCTTTTAGGGATGCATCAGAAATCCAGCACATTCTCCAACGTGAATGTGTACCAACTGCTTAAAATCATCCGAGCCAAATTCATATACAGGTCCACTAGAAATTAAAGACCTTGATTCCTTTTAAAGTTTTACATAGAATTTGTGTAGGGCAATTTTAAGTAACCAGTGCTATGGAAATAATCTGAAAAGTAGTTTACCCTTCCCTTGTCAGAACAACAGCTGCCCCTTGTGCAAGGCATGAAAGGAATAATTTTTAACTTTATACTGCCTAAATTAGATCAGGATATGTTGGAGGTCAATCCTCCACTATATCATTAGGTTTATCATGTGTTCTTGCCATTTTCAAAGGGAGCTGTTAATGTTCTGCATCTCCTGATGCTGGCCATCAGAGGTTGAGAAAAAAAAAAAAAGGGAGAAAAAAGAGAGAGAGAAAAAAAGCATTAAACTCAGTAAAATGGGGACATATATGAACGACACAACTGCTGAGACCCAGGATTAGCTCGGCTGTTATTCAGTGACTAGTATGTCAGATGATTTGTGGCATGTGGTTTATTCTTTATGCATGGCAGGGCACGTGCTTATTTTCTAAGGCAGTGCAGATTCTCCTTGCCACTCCTCATTTTCTCCTCTTAACATGAGGACAGGAACAGTCTCACAGTGACTTCTGTAGTTCAGATACAGTTTGCAGAAATGAAAAAATGTTTTTATATTCACACTGTAGTCCCAAGATTGTTAAATATACATACATAATCATAGCTACCTCCTATATTCTCTATGAGCTTGGGACATACATGGAATCTTTGAAGATCAATGCTAGGGACTACTAAGCAGATTCACACATATAAAACAAAGAATCTTACAGCTTTAACTATACATTTTAATCTTGCCTAAAGAGCTATATGTCACAGTTTTTTTAAATATGTTATCTTTTGGCAAAAATAAATCCTATTTTTATATATATATATAAAAATTATTATTTGTGATTGTAATTTGGCCACAGGCCAAACTATGTATTTATATATTATACATATATGTATCTTTTACACTTAAATAATATTTTACTTTTACAGTTTACTACTCCAACACATGAAACAGATTATACCTATTATATATTTCTGTTTCTTTTGATTTTTTCAAAATTAACATTTTGAAAATGTCAAAAGTTTCTGATATTGTACATTTATGGCCAGGAAAAAAATCATGGATATCTCCTAAAAACTTCCTTTTTTTTTCATTAAAACGGAAACAAATAGCTTGTGTGACAACAGAATATTAATATATATTGAGTTAATTTCAAAAAAAAAGAAATGCTTTCATTTTTGCATATGTACTTGAAACATAACAAGGTAGTTATCTTTCCTTGAAATAAAAGTACTGTTGTCAGCTTAACATGGTTTGCATAAACACCCCAACAGAGAATTTCGAGTGCTAGGCATTGACAGATTATTTGCTATTAATAATAAATGATATAAAACCTTTTTCTAGTACTAGAATGATTGAAAAATCATCCTACTGTGTGCAAAACTACCCTTAGTAATGGAACAACGTGTTGATGAACGAACACCCAACACCTACCTTGGAGCTCTGCTTCAGGTGGGCTCCCAATCCCATCCTTCCACAGGATGGCAGTGTCATACACAAAAGTCAGCCGGAGCTCGGACTGCAGGTCAAAATGCTGCCAGCCTCCTACACCCACCGGGGAGTGGAAAACATAAGAGACATACAAGGGGACTCTCAGGGTTACATAGGACTGTACTAGGTTGAGAACCTATAAAAAAAAAAAATGTTTATTTAGGTTAGTGGTAATGAAAAGCAGAATTCTACAGTTAATCTTAATGCAAGAGAAAAACAAAACAGATCTTGAACTACTGCAACTGAATCAAACCCTCTCATTTTCCAAATCACAGATGAGGAATAAAGCATCACTTTTCAATAGATTTCAGCTGCTCTTACATCCTTTCAAGTTCCTTCTTTGTCTTTCAATTGGAATATGCACTCTGGTACATAAAAAACATAAATTTTGATTCGTTATTATGGTTTACATTTTGTAAGAACGTAAATAAAATCATTATAAAGGGAGACTATTATAAGATTTTTAAGATATCCTTCTGCATCTGTTCTTTCTCCCCTAAGCAACTCTATTGCTTATGTTCTTACACTACTATCATGGAACAAGCTCTGCAACATGACCCTGAATTTGCCCTGAGGTCATTGCAAGACGAAGTCTCATCTCTAAAACTGTTTCTTTCTCTGTTCATGGATCCTATCTAACTCACTGCATGCAAATGTATAAATCATACTATTTAACACAGTCTGGTGAGATTACCTTAAATACTTCTAAAGATGATTTTGGACTATTAAAAATAGTAATAAAAAAGAACATTTAAAGAACTTTACGAGCTATTTTAAAGACATTTTTTCTAGATTCACCTAGTGATATGTCTAAAGAGTTGAATGTCAATTACCTTACAGTTGCTTTACCTTTCCAAATGCTAGACAAAACCTACTCGTAACATAAGCATACAAATTTAATAGTTACTGTCCTGCACTGACTAAATACTCTGAGCCAATTAAGGACCTCATTATAGCAAATATTTTTGGTTACAACATCTAACTTTCACACGTGACACTCCTTGATCTATACATTATCCTACCAAAACATTTTCAAGTCCTTTTGTCTTAATCATTACACAAACTACACAAATTACACACACAAAAATGTATTTAGACACAGGAAAGTCTGGAAGCACGTTTAAAGGAAAGTCTTTTTCTGCCTTTTAAAAAAAAAAAATCTTCCTACAGAGA
This sequence comes from Nothocercus julius, assembly GCA_013398735.1. Taxonomy (NCBI): domain Eukaryota; kingdom Metazoa; phylum Chordata; class Aves; order Tinamiformes; family Tinamidae; genus Nothocercus; species Nothocercus julius. The sequence continues at coordinate 243,024 of VZSV01000044.1, read as the reverse complement.
GGAACCTTTAAAAATGTCTGTATTTAAAATCAGAAAGCAACAAAAAGGCCATTTGAGTCAGTTACATGTAGGATACTTTAACAAAACAATGTGTCAGCGCTTTTTTTTTTTTTTTTAACATAGGGGGCCAAAAAACCTGCCCTGGAAATCAATTTATAATTGAAAGATATTTTATATAGTACAAATTAATATGAACACTTATTCACAAATGCCAAAGTTTTCATTCAAGATCTCAAAAGTACCGTGCAATAAAATCACCTGGCGAATAATAGGAGACACTACATTTACAGATATTCTTATATTAGTGCTTCTTTGTTGGTTTTACACAAATACAACCAAGAATTTTTCCCTGGAACAAACAAAGAAAATAGTTTTCCTCCCTCTATGTACTGGATGACCAAATGATGTTACCCCGAAATATCATCCCCAGTCCAAACCAAGTAACACAAACAAAGGCAAGTTTATCTTTGGGATACCTGCATTGGTACTTATGTGGTTACTTCAGACATGGAATTGCTAAATTGCTGCAAATAACAACATGGAATGCTTACTTCCAACACGATAAATACAACTGTGATGCAACTCTGCAGTAGATCCTGTTTTGCTTTTCATTCAAAAGCAAACTTGGACATCTGTTATTTCCTGAAGTGGTATCAAGGGCCACATAAATTTTCTCGCAAAACAAACATGCCAAACTATTGAAAAGTCATCCCAGACAAACTATGCTGCTTTTCTCAACGTGTTTTTGGTTTACATCTGCATGTTGTACACTAAGAACTATATATTAAAGTAAAAGATATAAAATTCAGTTTGCTTATGAACAAAAGACAGAAAAAAATGAAGACACATGGAAGAAGATGTGACATAAGATGTATTTCCATTATTCTATTGAAAAGAAACAAACATAATGCTTAGTGATAATGTAAAGAAGTGCTGGAATATCAGACAGGGAGAATATAATGGCCTTGAGGACTAGAATAGAACTGAGGTGAAATTCTGTAAGTATAAAGTAATAGAAACCGAATGACAAGAATTTCTGCTGGAAATGAAAGGCATTATTTAGCAACAATAGAGAAGGAAATAGATTTTGGTATGTGAGTCGATCACATCATAAATATGACCTTCGTACTCATTTCATGTGCTACGATCCTAAGATAAACCGAGGAATGGAGTAGAAATTGGAAGCCTTCATGCCATCATACAGAGCACCAGTGAGAGACTTTCTGGAACAGCTTTGATCCCACAGTTAAACTGTGGATAGTGGCCCGGACACAGTGAAGAAGAAAATCCCTCCGGTTCTATATCTTGTGCCACTTCGAGTTTTTCTCTTCTTTGCCAACCTTTTCTCGAATGGCAAATATTTGGTATCATTCATGTACACAGTAAGTAAGGCAATCCATTAATGGAGATTATAAGCAACATTTTAGGGTTATTTTGCCTCCTTTCAACAGGGGCATAGTGTTAGTGAGCTCAATCCATTTGTACTTATGGAAATCCAGCATTTGGGAATTAGTTCTGGAGAAAGACTGCCTGAAACATTGCTTCTTTGTCACACATTACCATCGCTCCGTGGGAAAATATGAAACCATAGGGTCAAAGAATTCTCTCCATTTCTGAGATCCAAAAACGTAAAGGCTCTTCTCTCTTAGCAAAACCTGTAAGATATTTTTGGGCAGTAGGGTTGCTTGCTCCACCCTGGAATTTTATTCATGTTCTTATGAATATGTACGTGCTTTCATCACTGTAGCTGCTCTTATGTGTGATTCATGGTATATAAGAACGTGAAATATTTCTTGCTAAATGAACTGGTTAAATTTTAATGAACACGAGCCCTTTTTCAGGCATTCATTCAGAAGTGTGGAGAAAAATCTACAGTACTGACAGCCAGTGAGATTAACTGAACCATCATCTGTTGTATCCTAAGAGTAACTTAAAACTCATTTCTTGATGAAAAGTGAAACACCATGAGGAGAATATGACTCTTCAGATGGCAGAACAGAAATATCTCAAGACTTTGGAAATATAGAGGAACTTTTTGATATAATTAAAATATGAAGAAAAAATTCACTGCAAAGGAAAACTGTTTCAAAGTAAGTGAGCACAACACCCTTCCCTGCAAATGAATCAATGGAATGTGTTATACGATGAAGAAGTTCTACTTCTCTGACCCTATTAATAATGCCATTTAGATGAACATGTAAAAACATTCTTTCCATTGAGTTATCTTATTTTCCAGCACTGCCTACAGAGCATAATGAAAGTAGCCAGCTGTTCATATTTTATCTTGATGTGACACTGATGAAACCAAAATGGTAACTTAGAGCTATGTAAGTTGCAGGATCAGCTTAACTGTTAGAGAGAGACAGAACAGGTGCATTATGTATGTATGCATCCAGTGTATAGGAGATTTTAGCAGCTGTATTAGTGAACCTTTATTCATTAGCATTGGTTTCATATAATAAAAATAAAATTACTCAGTTGGTGTGACTTTCAGCCTTGGGATGCTAGAGAATACTGATCCTACAGCTGCATCAGAGCATAAGCAAAAGCACTATGGAATTGGAGAAATTATTTAATATGCTGTGACAATGTCAAGTCTAGAGAGACCAAGCAGATGGAAGGCAAAAATTGTTCCAAGCAAGGAACAGACGATTAAAATTAACATCTTAAAAATACTGATAGCAAATCACTCAGACAACTCATCACAAAAGTCATTTCTGTGAGGGAAGAACATGATTTATATCAGACATCAGTTAAGGCAGTAGAGGTTCACATACTTTTTTGTAAGATAAATTATTAGACCATAAGCCTATTATTGAACAATGACAATTCCCTTTTAAGACTCAGGAAACCTCACTGAGGTTGGGTTATATGTGTTCTTTGTTTGTTCCCTTTTATAAGGCAACTGGCAAACTTCATCAAGTGAAAACCATAACTAGTTTGAGAAGTTGTACTGAACAAAAAAACATATTTTCAGTTACGAACTCCAGGTAAATAGATCCTGTTCTGCACTTATACTGAATTTATCTGGTTTAGATTTCCAGAGGGTAGAACTTTGACCAGGAAAATGGTCTTACAACTTTGGAGTGTGATCAGTAACAGAAGAGTCAGTGTGTATGTGTGCACGTGTGTTCACGCTTACACTGATAAAATATACTGATAAATACTGATAATACTAATGCTGATAAAATCTGATCTAGAAATTAGAAATGACACCATTTCATGTTTGATGCTGTATCTCTTAATGAACTCTGGCTTTCATGAGGAGTGCAATTTTGTCCTCCAAATTATCCCGAACCCGATTGTGTCTGTGAATGAGTCACACAACCTTAACAATGTTACAAGCTGTCTATTTACACAAAAACAATATGGTAAAGCTAAAAATTTCCCCCAAAAGGCAGATGGTTACGCAGGTCAAAAGTGAAATGTAAAGCATGTTTGTTCAAAGAAATCGGAATGTAGGTGAGAATGCAATATAGTCCTGAAATGCCAACTCCTTGAAATGTTTAACTTCCAACTTTGTTACACAGCTGGTGTAAATAATTTCATAAAACATTTTTTTTTTCTTCTTAGCACTTACTAAATTCATCTGTTTGCAGCTGGCGGAAGAAAAAAAAACACAAATGTTACTAAGCTTCCATGCCAAAGGAATGTGACTTGTAGGGTTTTCTTAAACTTGATTGTGACAGCTGAAATTAACATAAAATTTTGAGAATAGAAACTTCTGTCCAACTGTACCATCTTGCGAGATTTCCAGAAAAGCTGAGTTTTCTCCTTGAAATCTGATTTTATTAAAATTAGATCTGGTAAAGTTGGGAATATATTGTTTCTATATTAAAAACACACCTCTACAAACTGCCTTCTATAAACTGAGGCAATACATTATTTGTTTTAAAATCTATTTTTATATGGGATTTCCAAACTCTTCAGTGACATAGCATACCATAAATAGGCATTGAATGTATTGGAAGAGACACATTTGCAGTTTGGACCACAAGTAGCTTCCTGATAAAAAAAAAAACAAAAACCCTGCTCAGCTGTATTCAACTACAGTAACTCCAAGCCATCAAGCTATATGTTGAAATACTTTAGTATATATTCTTCATCTTGTTGTTTCTGGCAAAGACATGCTTAACTAGTTGTTGTTAAAAGACTCTTTGGTATTGTAAAACTCGTTTGAATGGTAATTTCCTTGGGTCCCTATGCCAAGTCTGGCAATGGACTGGAACAAAAGTAACTTCCACGGATAAATATTTGGCCAGAACCACACAGAAGCCTTTAGATGCCAAACTTTCTAGAGAGAATAAATAGTTACAACCATAGGAAATGAGATCAAATAACACTTCACACTCTACCAAAGAAGTCTGGCCAACACTTCAATATATGCTTCATTAAAGGAAATCACTTCTTGGTATTTTATTTTATTTTATTTTATTTCATTTTATTTTATTTCATTTCATTTCATTTCATTTATTTCCAAAATATCTCTCATTTTTCTATCATCTCTGTCTGAGAATTCAAGATGTCTTTATTACTTGACATTTACAATGTAAGGTCCAGACAGAGATCACAGTCCAACCTCTACCAACTACCTCAAGAGATAGGGAGGAATCTCTAATGTAGGTGACTTTCACTTGAATTTCAGGCTGTGAGTGGTGGTAGCATAAAAGAAAAATGTTGCTGATGATAATCATCAAGCTGACTTTAATTTTAACAAGAATAAAAGTTTAATCCAAATGAATTGGCTCAGTTTAGAGAGTTTATTTTTTAATATATGTTCCTTAAACTGCATGCTTAAATTTGTATTTAGATAAATAGATGCCTGATTTTTGGAAATAGTGAATAAGGGCAGATCCCAGGAGCTAAGCATCAAGTTATATACTGAAAAAAATTGCTGCCTGTAACTCACACAGGGTTTGCTCATGCACTGAGTAATTGAGAAAGACAACGGATCACTTGTAAAAAAAAAAAAAAAAAAAAACCCTAAAACCTCTGAATGCTCTGAATGTGTTATAGCAGTTCATGAGTTTATGGGAACAAGCTAAGGCAGCTGCAGCAAACCCAAGGACCAATGCCAGAGGAAATAACCAAATAACCAGCTGCAGGTCTGCCACCTCACTTGTTCATTGAACCTCAGCTCCTTCCCCTGCTACAGGATGAACTGCTATGAAGTGAAGCTCCACATGGCCAGGCTCTTGCCACTTGCTTTTGTTGTGTCTCTGTTTGACCATAGAGGTACAGGAGATTCTGATGGGCAGAATTTGGCCTTAAACATCTAGTCAAAATCTCTGGTAAATTCAGATACCAAGCTAGTACATTTGCAGTGAGAGCAGAAAGTTTTTGTTATTTCCTTATCTTTTCTGTGTATATGGTAATCTTAAGCTTCCTTTGTGTGCTAAAAAATGTGGGGAAAGCCCTAGCTGCCAGGTTTGCTCTTGGAGAGGAGGATTATTAATTGTTCACTGGAGGAGAGAAAACCAACAATGGTGACAACCACAGCGCCAGGGCAGTGACTGCCTCCCCTCTCAGCTGGAGGGGTCATGTGAAGATAAAGACCAAACTTGGATAAGAATTAAAAGCAGGTGGAGGAAATAGGGAAGGCAGTGAAGCGCATATTGGCTGTGGGGCAATGCTTGCCTGCAAGAAGTAATTCAGCTTGATATTTCAATCACCAAGCTATAACCTTTTAGCCACATCCTATAAGGCATTAAGGGATTATTTCAGATGCAGTTCCTTGGCTCCTATGGCTCATGTTCATCCCATTTTTAAGAGGAGGATCTTACCTAAGATAAATAAACCTTCTGGAGCTTAAAGCGAGTGAATCTCTTTTCCTGGGCCACACGACCACTGCACATTCCCCCCACAATCAACATTTATTTTTTTTCATTCACTAAAATATGGGAATGTTTCTTATTTTTTCCTCTGCCATAATCATTTAGACATATATAGGTCCTATTTAGCCTCACATCTGTCTAAACCAACTACCCAGCCTTTTGTCTTTTCTCCTTTTTTTTTTTTTTCTTCACAAAAGAACTCAAAATGGGAAGGATTAGAAATACGTCTTCTTTCCTTACGCTGTGGGAGAAGTGGCCTGCAGAGCTGACAGGACCAGCTGACAGCTGCTTGGCAGCTCTGTGTGCTTGTGATCGTGTCGTGTGGGAAACAAGAGCGTACGGCCAAATACTGTATGGCTTCTTGGGCATAAAGAGATAACCAAAGCAATGATGAGTTGAAGAAATGAAATCACTCCGAGAACTGGGAAGACTGCTGTCATTTTTATCTCGTGGGAATGTGGAAGGTTTGCATCCCCCACTCGCAGGCCTCCCCTCTTCTGGCAGGGTCATGGTTCCACTGGAATGTACCTGTAGCAGGAGGTGCCTGTAGCAGAGAGGCAGTCCCGAGGAGATGGACCAGCAGTGAGCTTCAGACATCAGGGCAGAGGACCCTGAGTTGGTCTCTCTAACAGAAAAGGAGCCAGTACAGAGAAGCAAGCATTGAAATGAGATAGTCATGAAGTTCTTTGTATCTTAGAAGTGGACAAGCTCTATGTTGTTCTGGTCTTACTTTTTACAGAGTGTACAGTCTCTAGTGAAAACAGTTAGAAAAGGAAGAAAAATGGGAAGACACAGAATAAGGTAGAACTTAGGCATGTTAGTATAAAAAGAAGTCCAATAAAAGTCCAATAAAAATTGGACTATATGAGTGGATATCTAAATGTCCATTGGCAGCTATGTTGTTAGTAACAAAACAGCTATGCCTGCTGTACTTGCTCATAGGTTTCTTTGGGCAACACCACACTGTTCTCATGTGTAAAGCCTCACGCCATTTGGGACTGATAAACAAAGAATTTGTCCATTTTAAACTACTGATAAGCACATGGATCATGGGCAAGATGAATACCCTTTAAAAAGCACAGCAGGGGGGGGCATTTCACACAATGGGCCCATCTCTTCCATAGCCAATCTCCAGATAAGATGTTCCTAGGAGAGTGAGCTAGCCTTGCCACCCAGCCATCATGGTGTGGATGAGCATTTCTGAAATAAGGTACTTCATTTCCAATCCTTATTTCACCTGTAGCATTATTCCCCAAAGGAATTTTCCTGTGTCATAAAGTACTGATCTTCACAGCTGGAGTTTTTGTACTCTGGAGACTGCAGAGTCTCCAGACAATCTCATGAAGGAAGCGATTCTACAAGGAAGTCAGGAAACAAACTTTGCTGTTACTGCAGCAGAGGAAATGCTACATCCTTTTGATGTCATGTTACTCCAGATTTCTAAGCATTTTCCAAGGGACACCTGAAGATCTCTCTAATTTCCTTGTTTCAATCCTCAAACCACTTTCACATCTCTTTTCTTGAGCCATTCCACCGTACTGGAACTTTCTTTTTGCTCTGTGCCCAAGGAATTAGGAATTTTCTACTGGGTAACAAGAGACCACTGTGCTGTTGACACTGACAGGTTGTGTTCCACAGGGAGCAAGAGATTAACAGGACCAAGCAGCTGGTAGGATGGTAGGACAGTACAGTCCATTGCTATTAACACGAAGGTTCTTCACCTTTTTTTTTTTTTTAATATGTTTTAAGATAGTTACATCAGGACTAATGCTAAATAGTATAGTAGAGTAGTCCAGTACTATCAATAGTCTTAAAAAGTAAGGTGGTTTACAATACAGTAGAAGTGGGATGTTTGTCCTAATATACTGTAAAACTACATTGGGTGAAAATCCTAGGAATTTTAAGTCAAAATAAGTAATTTCTTTAATTTCAGTTGGACCAAGGTATCACACATAGTCTACCCGTACTTAATAGATATTCATAGCTTTAAAAAATAATATGGGTTTAAGAGAATGCTATATTTTATAAAGAAAAAAAGAACACTTTTAAGACTGAATTAATACGAAAATCACTCATTTTTTGCATAAGTACATTAAAATGGAAGTCTTACATTTTAAGAACACATTAAAGAACCGAGTAACAATTTCATACCTGTCCATCTGTCCCAATGGTGCCTCCACAATCCGTGAGGAGCTCAGACATGTCATAATAGCTAACAAATTCCCATAAACAGGCTTCCAGATTCAGATTGCGGTAGAAACGTAAGGTATTGGAGCCTCTGATTGTTGGGCTGTATTGATAGGGAATGGTTTCTCCAATCACATCTGGATTTTTCATAGCATCAGTCAAGAAACCATGGTGAGTCTTTACTTCTGTGTAGTCCAACAGATTAGAGCATTTATGGTTTCCAACTCTAGTTCCATCAGGACTAAGTGTCAGCTCAAAGTTGGAGAGCTCTCTTGTAGAAATAATAGGCAGCATTCCTAAAAAAAAGGTCAAATTATAATACTATCACAAAATTGCAATGGCCATAGTTCTCTGATTTACCTCATAGTTTGCCAACCACCAAGCATGTCGTGAAGTGTTTCTGTATTTTGGACTTGTAGTAATTAATCTACTTTAGAATTCAAATAAAGATACTTTAAGTGTATATGAGAAGGTTATCCACAATAACTGTGTCTTTATATTAAGATAAAGAAATTAAAAAGATAGATCTACCAAGGTATTTTTTCAGTAGGGATGGTGTGAAGTTTTCAGAAGCATGTAAGTGATTAAAAAGCTTTTTTTTTATTTTTTAAAGATAACTTTAGTGGTGGTCCGTTTTCAGAAATATTATTTTACACTACATTATTTCATGCTAGACCAAATATAGTGTAGTTTACTGACAGGACATAAAAGAGATTGTTCTCAACTAATTAAAACTGAATAATAGTTGCTAAAATAAGTACATTTTCTTATGCAAAAATCTTTTTTTTTTAATTATTTTGCTTTGATTTCCCAAAAGTTATTGCAACTTAGTGAGTTTATACTGTGAATTAGAATTACTTTTAAACCCTGTGAATTAAATGAGCACAAATATATTTAACTTATACATGTATGACCATGATAAATAATTAATTCCAAGTCAAACAGGTAGTGACCCACATTCTTTTGCACAGGAGAGCTTTAGTTGACTCTGTTGAGAGCTAGACTACACATGCCCATCTATTAAGGGAACATTTACACATTGTATAGGCATTACTCCTAAGCTTAGATCAATCTGTTTTCTGCAGGGCACTCTATAAGCAATGTCTAAGGACACTTAGTACTACGCATGATAAATTCTTCCTTGGTATAACTCTATGGGTTCAAAGGTGTTCTACAAAACGCAGGTCTAGCCCAATTTATGTAAACTATACAACTAATCCGAAAACACTTAATCTTCAGATAAAAGAATATGTATCAATACAGTACCTTACGCACCTTGCTGCAAACTAGACTTACTTGTTCATGACATTTTTCTCTTGATGTACATGTGAAAAGATTAGGTTATGACTGGCTGTTTAAAATAACATGACTAATAAAACAACTCAAAAGCTTAAAGACCTTGTTATATACTCCACATTCAATTTTATCATACCATCAATATGCGGCATAGTGACTGTCAGTTTGATGAGATTGACATAGTCTGGGTCTTCGGCGCCAGTATAGCGCAATTTGGCAGAGAATGGTTCTGCTCCAACTACTCCTGACATTCGAGGTTGACAAAGACCTAGTGGAAAAGAGAAGAAGCAACATTATACTCAGGCAAAATAATCCGTACTTTGCATTGCATTACTTTTGGAAGCAGTTTTTCCACCATATAGATTTTCAAAACAAAGACAATTTTCTGGAATGACACATAAACGCTTTGGGCAGCATTTTCTACAGGTTTGAAAGGGCAATTCTGCAAATGATGATTCAAACAGAAACCATTACTTCATCAATAGAATCATATTTTTAAAACGAGGTGATGACACTGTACCTGTATATATTCAGTTACATGTGTCACTATACTTGCAAGGTAAGTGGCAGGTATGCTGTCATGGGATGTCTGAAAGATCTCAAAGCCCTTTAAGAGAGCTAGCAAAAGTAAAACTTCAGCACAGTTCTCTTAGGCTATGTGCTCTTTGCCCATTTGAGGAGTTATGAGAAAAGAAGAGTGCAGGGTCTCGTCCTGTTATTGCATAACAGTTGTTTCCAATAATAGAACCAAATCAAATCAAAGTTAATCTCTGATTCACATTACAGGTATGAATGCCAAATGAAGCTTTTCTTCTAGCTAGATATTCATAATAACACTCCCATGCGGACTCTCCAATGCTTAATAAGATATGACATCATACTGCAACATTATTAGAGTTCCAAAGCCAACAGAAGGAAGGATTCATTAATTCCAAAACATACTGAATACTGTTCTCCAGAACACACAAGTTTGTTATTGGAAAACTATTTAAAGATGACTGACCAAGATGAGAACCATTCTCTTCATACACCTTTCTGTGTATTCTCTGTGTATTGAGAAAACAGATTTTGCATCACTTCCTGCTCTCTCTATGCCTACAAAGATGTATTTTTCTTCTTTAGCAATCAAAGTTAAGTTTTTTTTTTTCTGAATCTGGAAATCTATCTCTATGAACAACTGAAGAAGAGGTAAGCCTGTGGCATTAAAACTTCTTGCCAAATCAATAGAAATTTCTAGGATGGAATTTGGGATCAAAAAGCAGTCTAGGAGGTACGCAGCAGGTGATGATGTCCTACCTTCTGATACGCTTATAGTTACAATAGGACTCATAAGCTCAAGACCTTCATTCCCATCTGAATTCACAGCACGAGCTGCACACTGGACTCGAGAGCCAGCTTGAAAGTAAATGGAGTCTAGAGTGATCATCTTGGAGGAAGTGAAGAAGGTATCAAAGTCAATCTCCTGCATAGGGCTAGTGACACCATCAGGACCAGTGGGTGCACTCACAAGCCACCGGTATTGTGTAAGAGTATTATTGATGTTCTCACTGGCACATATTGAACCAGTCTTGTCAAAGTCTTCATACTTAGGATTGCAAGCCTGCAAAACAAGGCAGATGTGTAACATTGTACTTGCTTCATGGCAAAGGTATTTTATTTATCTAGAATCAGGAAACTCAGCAACATGAAACTGATAACTTCAGCAAATCTCTTAAGAAAACACCTTTTCTGAACTGAAAGCTGTGGCTCATCTGTTATCTCTAGTGATTTTAACAGTACAAATTACATCTTAATTAAGTCAAGGCAAAAAAGGAAACAGCAGTCATGTAATCATAGACACCATGTGGCTATTCTTGATGATGGACAGGTGAAACATATTTTTCTGTTTTCTGTATCCTGAAAATGGATTATTCAAACAAGTTAGATTAGCTCTTAGGCCAGTTCTACTTTAAAGTTACATGTAACTTATAACAAGGAGTACTTTTCCTCTCTGTTTCAGTAAGAAAAATATGCAAAACAATGATTAGACTGCAGTAGCTCAAAGACTCCCTATTTCAGCACAACTTTTAAAGATATGGCCCCATTAAAGCCTTTTTATAGTTTTAGCTGTTGGAATATAAGTGTATTATCTAACCTGGAACTGTAATGAACATAAACAAGTTTTGAGGCTATATTTGGCATTTACTGATTTGCTTGTTTTCCAATTCTTCACTGTGAAAGGATAACTTCTTAAACTTATTTGATAAATTAACAGCCAGCTTTTCCTTTTATGAGGCAATGACAGATGGAACTGATTTTAAATCATACACCATTTTATTTTACATATTGTTTACACAAATATTTTGTGTAAAGTAAAAAAATAAATGGTGTTACACAGTCTTCATGGCACATACTTTTATATGGAACAACGCCATCCTGGTCAAACAAATAGAGTTTGCTTTATGAGAGACGGAGAACTGTTTATTTTCTGCTCTGTAGAGAAAAATACTGTATGAAGAAGGTGTCCTACTTTGAAATAGTCTTTTATCACATCTCACAGGCAATATATAAGGCAATTGCTCCTATGAACAAGCCCATATAATGAAAAAATCCACACACATTGCTCCTTCAAACAAATCCAAATCCACATCCTGATCTTATTGCATCTTTTCACATAGTTACTCACTGTAATACAGATGACAGGATAGCCTGCTATGGGACTGGTTCTGTCTTTAGCTCTCGAAGTATCATCATATATCAAAAGAGAAGCAACTTGAGGGACTGAGGGAAAGGTGACATCTGCCATGCTGTTCATTTCTTCAATGTACACAATGGCCTTGGCTGACTGATAATGAAAAGGCATGAACAGATCTTTAAGAACATTTAAATATTCTAGCTGGACTTCGATCAGAACACATCTAGTCTAGAAACAGTGCTCCAAATCACATCTAGAAACAAAGACAAGTTATAAAACTCAGACTTCAGACTTCAGTTGTTGAGCAACTGAACAATGACTGAGTCTTTGAAATTGGATAATAACTGAGACTGGGAATGGCCTGTGGACATCCACTAGTTCCCCAAGCCCCCACCAAAGCTAGGTCAAATAGAAGGTAAGTGTGTTTGTGTAAATATATATACACACACATATATATACACATATATACACATGTATATATATGTATTTATATATGCACACATATATATTTATGTACATGTGTGTTTGTGTATATAGATGTATATATGTGTATGTATATTTACATGTATATATATAATACACACTCACACCCATATGTATGTGTATACACAAATACAATACATATATGTGTGGGTATATGCATACATTTGAAAGCATTTTGTAGATGATAAAAGCAAGCCTTAAATGTAACTTTTTCTATTCAGACAACTGAAGATAACAAACCTTTTAACTTCTTGTGACTCAGAATTATTGAATTGCTTAAGTACTGTTGTTGAACTCTGATTTGTACTATATTAAACTGATTGGTGTAAATGTGTTTTTATCATTAATAAGGGATGTATCTTTTCTGTCTGGCTACCTTGGAGGCAGACCACTTAAAGTGAGATCCTGATGAAGGGGCCAAAAAGTCTGAAGGATATTTTGTGGAGAATCATAAGAAAATATTTTTGTGTTAAAAGTATGTATGGTATAATTCCAGATTAAAAGATTGTGTGGTTATTTCAGTTTACACAATATGCATGATATTAGCACTCTTTTGACAGCAGAAGTTATATTTCATATGATGGCTGGATTTGCAGCTTAGAGGTTATATGTTATTAATAGCCACTGCTTCCTAGAGGACATTTGTTTTTAGGATTTATTTGATGAAGAAAATTTATCAGGAAGAATATCTTGAAGTTTTCCGTTCTATATACACTCTCGTTGTTTCTGTCATTCAATGAACCCTATTTACATGGGAACAGAATACTTCAGGTGCTACAGTGTCAGCTGGGATGATCTGCTTTGGCTTTGAAGCTATGGCATGTATAAACTTTATAGGAACAATAAAGCTATGAGCTGAAAAGCAAAAAGAGATCTGTTTACCAGTTTTTGCTGTTGAATATTTTGCATCAACTATTTACCTGTATTTCTGCAATCATGTTCTCATCAGGCTTCAGGTGCACAGTGAAGGCTTCTCTCATCTCCCTAACTCCATCAAAGAGAACTTCAATCTCCACAAAGTGCTGTGTTTCTCCCTCCTTAAATTCAATTTCTAAAAAGGTAATTAGATATTTAAAAATAAAACTTCTGATCAGAACAGTCTGGGGTAATTCTAGGTTCAGCCATAAAATAACTCATTTAATACTTTACAAATTTCAAATATTCATATGAGTTGATTTAGTTAATTCTTAGTGATGGTAAAAATAATAGTGAATAGGAGGTCACACACCCAAATCACTGAAAATGGAGCAACCTCATCATCATAAAAGAGATCTGCCATGACTAGGATTTAATCTAAGGGAACTTAATATTTTGAAAGTGATATGTGACTAATTATTAAATCATTATTGGGAACATATGTGAATGACCTTAAGTTTATAGAATAGTAAATAAAGAATATTGCTACTCTTTACTCTGTATTAGTCAGACAATGCATTTTAATATAACATTATATACCAAAAAATAAGGCATGAAGCCAAAGTTATAAAAATAAGTACTATATTTTGAAAAGCATTATTGCTGAAAAGACTGAGGTCATGGTGGAAGAAAAATTCAATCTTAGCTAACAGTATTAAAAGGGCACTGTTATTCTTGAATGTACTAGCTCCTAGTGGTTGGGAAACCACTAACATTTCTCTATGGAATGGGTGAGAGTGATACAAAAACAACAGATGCATTTTTAAAAGAATGCAAGAATAACTGCAGATGGCACAGAAAGGACAAATAAAAATTATATCAGGACCAAAGGAAAAAAAGAATCATAGGGACTGATCAACGAAACAAAACATTAAGACACATTTATAATCTTCCAGTGCTTTGAAATCCAGACTGGATACCTTTCTGAAACATTTGCTCTCTCTAATCAAAGGTTATTGGGCTCAGTAGAGAAGTACCTGTGGGAAACTCAGGGAATGCTTTACTCTATAACATATGAGCTGGAGCTGTAATCCAGGATCTGTTACAGAGATCATGAAAGCAAAGCATAACTGGAACATTTTCCAGAAGACTGATGGTTTGGACGCTACCATATGCCTTTACCAGAGATGCATGCAAATTATTCTGCAGTCACCTCTTCTTAAGATTGGATGGGTTGATAGCGTCAGGTTTCTCAAATTTGTGCATGGAGTTGAGTTACACCATCACTACAGCCATACACATACAAATACGACAGACCTAGCAGGTGGTGAGCCCAGCTGAAGAGCTCATTTGCAAGACCTGCTTGAAACACATTTCAAGTCTCATGACTAGCTTATGTAGTCTTTCTCTAGCCCTTCTTCTTGTTGTGTGTAGCCATTTTTTTCTTTATTGCAAAATACATTTCTCTGACTGATTTTACTGACAATTCTGTCCTACATAGGTCTTACTCTTATAATCCCTTTATTTTGCTTTACTTTTCTCTCTCAAATGGTACTTTACTACAGACTGTAATTATTGGGTTAATCAACTACTGTTTATTGGACAATGTTATGAATACAATCGCTTTTTCAAATTTCAGTCAGAGGTTTTATGAAAATAGTGGAGTGCATTTCAAATCATTATACATTTCTTATTTATTAGTATACGGTTGCTCAAACTACAGTAAGACTCCACTTTTAAACACAGACAAAACATTTCACATCTGTTTTTTGGGAATTCAGTCTGAAAGGAATGGAATCCTGTTCCTATGGCCTTTGGAATTTGAATATAAAAATATATTAATGGCTGTGTTTGCAAAGTATTTTATTTACAAAGTTAATTAATTCTTGATACATCACACAATAGTCATGAATAAAAAAAAAAAGTAGTAGGATATGAAACTCACTGGAGTAAAAGGAAGGGCTTTTTCTTACCTTCTGATATAGGGTTATAGTCTTCTCCAGAAGTAGCAGACCCGTCCTTTGTATGAACTCTCACAACGGAAACCTTGGAATTGTCTCCCAGACGAAGCACTGGGATTTTTACCACTGCTACTTGCCTACTATCCTTTGGTTCACTCACACTAAATTTGGTCTCACCAAACTTAATAATAGCTTCTGTAATTAGAGGAAAAATGTTTTTAGAGAAATACACAAATGGACTTCCAGATACCAATTCGACAGTAACAAAATGATTTCTTACTGTCTGCATCATCACGAATCTTTATCAGGGTCTCATTCTGTTCACCAACAGAGGCACCAAAGGAAGAATCACTTCTTGGAGTACCAAGAACTAGACGTAGTTCTTCCTCTTCTTCATGGTAAGTATCATCCACAAGCACAAGTGTGCAAGGCTTCTCCGTCTCACCTGCAATTATTATGAAGGTAATATCATGCAGAACTAGGATGTTGTTTGCTGTACTACAGCACATCTCTCCAAGTTCACAGACAGGCTACTTCTGGTCTAAATAAACATACGCAAGTGTGTGTGTGCAAACTTCCTGAATGTTTGGAGATTCTGGGAATGACGGACTTGTCTTATGCTGTCTATGAGATGAACAAAAGTTTTAAGTGATGTATAGAGTATCTGGCTCCCAATATTATGCTTAGTAGTCTCATCATCAGAAGGATGATTCCTATACCTCTCATAAAATAAATGGCACAGACTTAAAAATAATAATAAAGGACTTCTAAAATAATCTTCTAAAATAACAAAAGCTTACCAGGAAGGAATGTGATGATGGAACTGTCAGTATTAGGCCGTTCTTCAAAGTCCATCATTACCTGAGCAGAACCTTGTCTTGTATAGCATCTCACAGTCGATGTGTATTGGACATCCCCACTCCTATATATCATGGCAGAAATCTGTCCATCATTTTCGTTGCCTATATATATGGGTTCTTTAAACTGCATCTTAGGCACTGGGCAAAAAAAAACAAAAAACATGTATAAAATATGACTGCAGAAGTTATCATATCTTCCATCTATTATTTTAAATTTTATTTTGCTATATTACATCAGATATAAATTACAGTGGACTTCCACTTCCTGCATGGAAATACATGGTAAAATAAATGCTAAAAGGTACAAATAATTAATACTCACGATCAGAGACTGAGTCATTAATGAAGATGGTAGCCTTGCTTGGTTCTCCAAGGGCAGCATTCATGGGCATTCTTAGCACAAGCTCAAATTTCTCAGTTCCTTCTAACATCGGCTGGCCAAGGTCATCCAAAATAACTATGCGAAATGTCTGCATATTGACTCCAGGGGCAAAATCCAAATTACGACTGATGCCCACATAATCTACCCCAGCTACCAAGAGAAAACAGATGGAACAATATCAAATTTCACTGCATGTAATTAAAAATACAAATATCTATGATTAGGCAATTAATTTTAGCAAAAGCTACATTTGTTTTTTCTTTAAATACAACTATAAAATTTGTCAAATTTTAGTAGTCATGCAAGCAAAAATATCTCTTGACAATATAAGCTGGACTATAAAATAAATCAGATTGGGATTAGGTCATTTTTTAGTTTAGTGATACAAGCCATATAAGCAGGCTTGATTTTTTTTCTGTGTTAATCAAAAATTACTCAGGTGAAATTAGTAACGTTTATTGTGAGAACTGAAACTAAGGATAAAGCTTTGAGAGAGAATCTGGAAATGAAGCATAAAAATAAAATTATTCTATAATGAAGCTGCAAGTTTTGCAACTAATGTAAAAGGGTAAGCACAAAGTGACCTAACTGTTCAGAGGAGTTGTATAACAAGTATGAATGGAAACCAAAAGAATCAAATTCTGCCCTGACCTTGTCAGGTGGGGTTTAGTGTGTTCTGCCATTAAAGACAGTTTATCTAGGTTTGGTTTGCTTTTGTTTGCTTGTTTTTTTTTTTTTTTTTTTTTTTTTTTTTTTTTAAGCAAACCAAGCCAACCTAAAACAAACCAACAGGAAGCAAGCAAATGAACAAGATATTGATTAGAACATGACACTGTATCCAGGAACCAAAGTTGTACAGGTTCTGGGTCTCCAGCGAAAGAATGAGTTTTAATGTACATTTTCAGGGAGATAAAGCATCAGCAGAGCAGTTGAAACAAATCTCTGGGGGGAATAAAGATTCACAGAAATTTAAATAGTTTGTCTGGAATTCTGTGAATTTGACAAAAGTTAGTTAGAGCAAGGCCATCATTTGAGGGGCACTTGTCAAGACTGAGAACCAGCTCCACAGCTTTTGGAAGTGACAGCCACGTCACAGCTTCCAGACTGTGACTAACAGACTAGAGAGCCTGAGAGCCACATCAGTAGTGAAGCTTGGTTCCCTGCTCCAGCGTCAGGCTAAAATCCTGGCACAATGAATCAAGATTCTTATTGCCTCAAAGTAACACAATAACTTAAAGATGTAGGATGAGATAAAGACTTCAGCACATGTTAAAAAAAAGCCTAGTAAAACTTCAGAAATTGTTATCATGTATTTTTCTCTCTCTCTTTAAAGTTTCCTTTTTCAAGATAGAGCACACAAATGTAGAAAACCATGCTATAGGCAGATGCTTAGATTTCCCAGAACACTGTTGTAACAATGAAGTTGTACATAACTTGGCTTATCTGAACATTAGCTGAACACATGAACTCTATTATCTGCTTTTATTCAGCGTAAGTGCAGGAATTCCATCTCATGTAGTTGAACCTATGTTCAAGTATGATCAAATCTACTAGTGTTTGTTGTTGAGATGTATTATGAAACTAGAGTAAAACAGTAACTTACCCTCTGCAGTTACTGGTTCAGATTTGCGAGACCTCACTGTAACAGAGGCAGCTTTAGAGAGGTCAGTTCCTGTCCTCCAGACACGTACCTCAACATAGCCAGCACTCTCGTCAACATAGTATTCATCATCGCCAAAGTACAATGTTGGTTCTGGGGAAAGGGGAATCATGTCCATTAATGCTTCTTTATCTTACGTTCAAAGTAAAAAAAGAGCAAAGTATTCACATCAAACAATGGAAAGCCTTTTATTCTTTTCAGCAAGTAAAATATAACCTTTTTTTTTTAAAAAAAAAGTGTTAGAATTTTTACTAATGATTCTCGACTTAACACAAAGCTACATTTTCAGTATTTATTGGCCTATTTGGGGCAGTGTTTGTTATACCTGCATCATGCTCTTTTCCTTGCCTCCTGCACTTTGAACTTTGTGTCTCAGTAGGTAGGAGTGTGTGTGCAAAAGCGTGTTATCTCATTAAACTCATTTGTGCTGGGTCCTATGCACAAGCCAGAAAATTCCTTGCATTTTTCACTTCAGTGCAAATAGACAAAGGTGAATATAGATAATGAAACCTTAAATAGAATGTACTCACAGATTGCCGTTGTTGAAACCAGACTGGAACATGATACATAACTGGAGCTGCTTTTTCAAAGGTTTTTCTAGCTAACCATAGGGGCAAAGACTTAATTGTAGTTACCTACATCCAACTTTTAAAACAAAATCAATCTTAGTTCATTTCAGTGGAATGTGAGCAGTCTTTTATCTTATTATTAAAGTCCAACAGCTTGTAAGACGAAAAAAAAAAAAAGAGCAAAAAGCAAAGGAGGATAAATGATATTCCACATAACAGACATGATTTTATCTTATTTTTTTCCTCCCCCTTTTCAGCTTTTCTATCCTTAGCAATTTTGCAAAGTAAAGAAGGCTTGAACACATAGCCCAGACATAGACTGAGAGTATATCAGTTCCCCATTGCTATCCTTTCCCTCCCTGTTTTGGACATATAAATGTAAACACACCTATGTGACCACAGGCAGTGCCTCAGTTCTTTCACTGTTTGGTAGAAACTCTATATCTACCTTCCTCAGGTAGGATCTGAGGTAGATATCTACCTTCCTCTTTCCTTCTCATTAGATTTTTCTTAAGTTGCATTGTATGAATTTATTATAGTCATAATGTTAAAATATCAAAAACGTGCTTGGAAAGACCACAGAGCACATGATCAGCTTGGTTTAGGTCCAAAGACCATAAGAATTAATTACTGCTGTATCAGTGATGCTGTGAATTCTTCCCTTTCACCAAAATGCATGGGCAAATTCAAAGCAAATGACTGGAAAAGTTAATGGTTCTACAGAGCTATGAATAGAAGAGGTATAGGTTACAAGAAAGTGGAGATAGAAAGCTTTTTTAAAGGTAAACTCAAGTTGGGCTCAATGTCTTTATGATACAGTCCAATTCTGCTAAAATAATACATATACTAGAAAATCTATGACTTCTGCTACAACAGACTTAATATTTTGGAATTGAAGAACCTGCTTCTGACTACAACTGAGTAAAGACAAATATTATCAAACAATTGTATTATAGAGGATTTGAAGAGGCTTGCGTAATAAATAGGCAATAAATAGGCAAAGTACCTAAGTTTTTCTGAAGGACTAGAGGACAATCTGACAGACTACACAGCGTATAACCACGACTTCCCCTCTGCTAGACTGCTTATTTATTTTTATAGAAAACTGAATATGGTAAAACAAGATTTTATTTAATACTAGCCAGGGGTAATATAAAATAGTTACTGAATTGTTACTCAGACAAAACTTCACGTGACTAAAAAGGCATCAGTTCCTATGAATTTTGGAATTTGGCATACATACAGGAGTTACTGTTGAAGCTTTATAACATGGCATTTTTTCTTCTGGTTTCAAGATTTTTTGCTGTATTTCACAACTGACAAAATAAATGATTAAAAGCAAACAAAACATCTTAATATTCCACCTCAGTGCAAACAGGTAAGTCCTTATTCACCTGCTAAAACTAAAACCTTATTTTGCAAAAAACTAATTGAACGGAATGTATTTACTGAATGATAATGAAGATTCATATAGTGATCTGGGCATTATCAAGGTCATCAACCTCTGCAGAATGAAAGACAAACTTGGCAAATGTCTGTTTTTGGCAGATGGAGAGGCTTTCAGTTCCACTTTAAAAATTTTATTCATCATTTTCTTTATTAAAATGCGCGTATGTTTGTACGCACCAACAAACACACGTATCCTTCATTCTTACGTTATCTTCTTATTGACACTGGATTGTCAGTGACTGTATTTTTATTTGGGTTTGTGAATCTCTCATCTGAAATTTTTAACAGTCAGATAAATAGGATACTCTTTGCACCTTCTTGCATAATTACTATTAACTTTGATGAGAGTTCTGCTTTCGAGGAGACTGCAGGACTAAATATCAGATCTGCAAATAAATGTGCTGATTCAAACATATATTGGTCTTCTAAAATTCTCAAGATGGACAAAGACTCATCCAACTTCTAGAGGTTAAAATACATAACACCTACTAAAACCAGTTATGAAAGTACTAACCGTTAAAGATAGCTAAAAATATTAACAAATCCAATACATGTTGCTTTTAAACAACGGTTTTTGAAGGCTAGCACACTTTCCCAAGCTTAATCTTGTTCTCATAACCCTGGTCTGATATATACTGATATATACTGATGAACAGAATCTAACTGGGATTCAGCTCCATCTATCTCTAGGCACTTCAGTGAGAGGTACTCACACGCATAGCCAGCTTGCTCTCAGTAATCAAAAGACTGGTATAGGCAACTCTGAAATGTTTTCCAGTATAACAGGCGTAACATAACAAAAGGTGAGATGGATTCCCTACTGCAGTGAGTAAAATCTGCGGAGGTCTGGAAGAATTCACTTCTACTCACTGATTATACAGGGAGCTTAGCTGACCTACCTTAAACTAGATGGAAGACATAAAATGCTATTGGTTTCTTGTGATGTATCCTAACATCAGCTTTACCCCTGCTGGAAAAGAACCCTCATGCACTCGTTCCTGTAGTCATAGCCAAACATAGAACTGCCTAAACCCGAAGTTAGGCAGCCTTGTATTCCAGAATGAGTTTTTCACATCTTTGGAGACATGTATCTTCAATAAAAGACACATTCTGCACGGTTACTCAACCTAGGAAACAAATCCTTATTGACATTTTGCAAGTTCATTTTCTGCAAGCCATCCTCAAAGCTCCCCAGGGGCAGCAGCAAAGCCGAGTTACAAACAGGGGAAGCCTTGTCCTTCTCAGGTGCTGCTGGCAAACATTGCTAAATGGCTGTGGGCTCACTTACAGCAGCTGTTTAATCTAATAATCACTCTGGAAGAGACTGCTGCAAATTTAATTCTTCCTCTTTCAGAAATAAGAGGAAGTTTGTGATGAGTTTTTTGGTTGAGACACACAGATTTCACTGGCATGAAGCTACAGTAACCACAGGAGAAAAAATAGGAGTTCTAATTGCAGGTTTCTTGGCACAGAAATGAAATATTTGTCCTGCCTTTCCAACTACCTAGTTAGGAGTGTGTATCAGCTTGTGCATTAGTCAGTGTTCAAACAGGAAAACAAAAACACTTCTCATGCTGTTAGAAAAAGTTCCGTCTTTGAACATATATCAGGAATTCAAGCAGCACACCGAGCCCTATTTTCCACAGAGGCCTATATTTTTAAAATGATATCCTTACAAACTACTTTAGAGAGACATGTTAAAAGAGTATGGCATTTGTAAGAGAGATAAGGTGTCACCATTAGTTTCAGCTAGCAGTGCAAACAGCTGATAAGGCAGGATAGTCAGGACAGCCATTAAAGAGACTCTCCTTCCCACCGTAAATCCCTTGCAATCTAAGCAAAGTGTGCTGACACTGGCTAAGTCTTAATCTGAAAGTGATTTTCAGTGATATACATTTTCAGCAATACATATACATATACACACACATATATACATACACACATACACATAGACACAAGCACCTATATATTCACAAACATATATATATGTATATGTTTGTGTCTGTGTATGAGTGTGTCTGTGTATGAGTGTGTGTGTGTGTGTGTGTATACATATCTTCAGGAGGGGGGAAGTATCAGAAGAAAACAGAATTTGTCACTCACACATG
The DNA here is from genome assembly GCA_013398735.1 of Nothocercus julius. NCBI lineage: Eukaryota > Metazoa > Chordata > Aves > Tinamiformes > Tinamidae > Nothocercus > Nothocercus julius. The sequence continues at coordinate 220,706 of VZSV01000044.1, read as the reverse complement.
TAGACACCATGGCTTGATGGGTTTAGACCATGTTTTTTCCTCCCTTGCTTTCATCCATAGTACAAACAAGGCTATGATGTGAACATTATGAGCTGTCAAAGCTAGCATAATTCCGCTGTAGTAACACAAAAGGTGCAAAACTGCAAGCTCTGGAAGCTTACCAGCTTGTTCTGGTACAGTCCAGACAAGCTAGTGCAACACCAAGTCTGGAGTAATGAGCCCTGATTGTTAATACAGCTAATTACCTCGGTTATAACAACGCACTATCATGACCAGATTTCCTTTGGGCTTGTCCTGACTCGTACCCAGGCAGCACATAGTATTTCAGTAGCTCAGCTAGAATTAAACGACTGAGTTGGAGTAAGTCCATATATAACACAGGAGACTCCACCCTTCAGAACACAGAATAAGTAGGTGAGCTTGATTACTTAAGAACAAGAGTTCCATTATATTTGAGAAGATATGTGCATTTAATTGCTTAATAGTAGCAAAGATCAAATTGTGTAATATCTCCCATATATGTATGTTAATAGGAACAAAAGAAAAGCTTAACAAAATCCATTTCATTACAAAAAGTTTATATTATTATCAAAAATGACTTTTACACTTGAAAATAGGTAGCACCATTCTATGACTATTTATGCATACTGGAAGCTATGCAAGCAAATGAGCAATTACCACATTGAACTTAATTTGCCACGTCATTTATTTTTATTGAGTGCTGTAGGAGCAGGGGTCAAGATTACAGTCAGAATTCAATTCTGCAGAAGGTACCTTCTGTGGAAATGCCAATAGCTTTTTATTTAATGTGGTCAAAACAAGTTACTTTTCAAATTTGTATATTGTAAATCTTAACAGCTTTCATCTTTAGCACTGTTGTCACAACTTTTTCAATCAAAAAATAAATTTACTTTAGAATCAAAATCACTAGTTACAGCCAAATTGTCACACTTGATATTGTATTATCTCAAGCAAATAATGTCTGCCTTTCTATTTGTGTCAAGTGCCCACTTCTGTATCTTCAACTGATTTTTAAAGGGTACTGTAATACTTCAATATGTAAAAGCACAAACTTAAAACACGTTTCCCAAATCTAGTTCTGTTTGTAAGAAAAATGCACTGAATTTTGAAAGCCATAGAGGCAAAGGCATATATTTATTAGTTTATTATTTATTATTCATCACAAAAGTACTTTCATTTCTTTGACACACAGTACCATCACAAGACTGCCTTAATGCCCCAACAGGCCTGGAATCCACATCTAACCACCCTGACACATAAGTATGTTAAAAATCAAATATGAGCAGAGCAGCACAGTAGAGGAAGGAGACTAGAGCCCTAACTTGGACAGCTGCAGTCAAGACAGCTGTACTCCTACCCTCCCTTTGCTTGTCTACTCTTCCCTCTTTTTGGCAGTTCCATCTTGCTGCAGAGGACAGCCTGCAGCCTACTTCACAGCCTCAAGAACTGAAGTAATTTTGATTTTCTTTAATGTCAGGTTGCACTTCATAATGGTTTGGCAATAATTCCGTGGGCTACAGAGTCATATCTGAAGAAGGGACAGGAAAGACAGCCAAGTATCAGGAAAATGTTCCTTGCTGTCCCTTTTCTGCGCATTACCATGAATGCCTGCAGGCATCCAGAGAATTATTTCCTTTATCAATACAAACAAGAAGATAAGACTAATAGCTGAAGAAATAAGCCCTTTGGAATTTGGAGATACACCCAAAAGTGATGGATTTGCCTGCAGCAACTATCTTGTTCACGTAGTCCCTTCCTCTTGGCTAGACCTCCCACAGTACATGAAACCAATTCAGAATCTTCAGAATATTCTATTTTAAAAAAGAATGCGATTGTTTTTATAGAAGTGGTTCAGGAAATGGCATCATCAACAAATTCTCAACAAATTGATGAAAAAAAAGAAAGTAGATAAATGAGATGGCTTGGCAGTAGCGTTTAAAGATACCACACACAAGGTACCTCACAAGTAGGCCAAGCATCAAGGAGCTTACATCTGTGATTGATATATGAGATAACTATTGGCAACTCCTACAAACACAGAGGTAGGACAAGCTGAGTGCTATTTTATAAATAAGGTTCCATAGAGATGTAGTATATAACCCTTTCTTAGTAAAATGTGTTTTTCTGCTTTTATTTTAATTCAGTAATCAGTTTACTGACCAAATCAAGAAACATAACCACAAAATCACAATGGCTCATTCTGTGAATGCTTTCTTTATAATATCTTGCAACAACACTCATCTAAATAGTAACTATGATCTTCACTATTTTAAAGCCCAAGATCATAGTGATTACCTTTTCTCTCCTGCTCAGATTTTCCCTGAATAGCAAGCAGTAATAGTAATGCTTTTCAATGACATACGTGTGTTTTATTGTTTGGAAATGAGAGCTGATGGGGAGAAAATCATGGGCAAAACCAGAATTCTCTGACTTTTATAAAAGTGAATATATGCTAAAAATGGGTAAGGTTCCTATACAGTGAAAGCCATTATATATTGAGAATATACTAATATTCTATCAACCAACACAAAGCCTGAACTGTGCCTTTTCTGAGACTACTTTTTAAACAAATGAATTAAAAAACTGAGTTTTATCCAAGTTGTTATATCTTTTTAAATATCTAACACAACTTTTCTCTTAAAAGAGCAAATGTGTTTAGTTTCATTGAGTTCATTTAGTTAATTCATTTAGTTCCATTCTTATGGATAATTATTAAATCTGTTCTTCTGCTTTTATGGATACAGAGCTTTTTATGGATTGACCACATTATAAGACAGTATGATAAAGTCAATATGCCAATTTTGTCTTAGAATTTTGCATATTTACTATTCAGTCAGAATGCTTATTATACTGAGCTTGCTGACAGAGAAAAAAAAATCTATAGGATTTTCCCCCCAGATGCAGAAAGAATACAGTTGCCCCACTGATGTTTGGCAAGAAAAATATGTAAAAGATCTCCCACCAGAATCACAGCAACTTGTAAGAGTGGAAAAGGGAGAAATACAATGTCTGTACAGAGAATGAAAGAATGACTAGTTTCTTGTTTTGATTCTCTCCAGAAAAGGGTGAAGACTGCTTGGCCAAATTTTGATTGTAGTCTCTGATATAATATTGGACATGCTTTGCCTAGAGTGTTTGGATTATAATTAAAATTGGACAAATAGACCAGCAGAAACTAATTCAGCTGCCAAGACTGTCAAGAGCAACCAATCACCCATTCAGTTTAGAGTTGTGGCACACCCATTCTCAAAAAGGAAAGGTCACATTGGATCACCTTTCTCAGATGCCAGTGGAATAGAAGAGATGCCAGGTAGCCTTGTGAGACAAGGATGTTCTTCTCATGAACCATGTTACTAACAGAATATTTAATTATCAGCAGCTGAAAATTTGGCTCAGTGCACGCATGAAAGTGAGTTAATTCTGTTTGCCTATTGGGAGGCTTAATGTAAAGCATTGCAATGCTTATTTTCACAATCTGGCATTGCACTGCTAATTTTCTGCATCCTTTCAAGCTATTGACAGAAAACGTCGATATGGCATCCCTTTATTACTCAAAGCAAGTTGGACAAATTCTAGTGGCTACTGATTTCCACAACATGGCCTAAGGATTTCCACAGTTAACTTATCTGCAGGGTGAGTGATAACAAGTGTTTTGAAGAAATCTTGAGAAGCCTGAAGAATTCATTTGTTCCATTTGACCTCTAACACTGTTTTTCTCAATTAGTATGACCAGGTCATACGATCACGTAGTTTAATTATCTGTAAAAGAATATAAGCAATGTATTCTGTTGAGGAAATATAAAGAATAAAGTAAAAAAACCTCCAAGATAAACCTGAGTCCCTTGCCTTCCCAGCTTTGATGTTAAAATTTCAGAAGGCAGGAGGGGATGCAGAAATCTGAATGGCTGCTTGCCTATCTAATATGAATGAAGTGGAACAAATGTATTTAATGTACTTCCTGCTGTGAACAGCATGAGGCTTCAACAATTCCTCTAAGGCAAGAAGAGTATTTGCCAGCCCTGCAGTAAGGCTATGTGCATTCATGGTAACACTAGATGCTACTAGCATGGAATTAAAATCACTTGGGAAGATAATGACTCAAAAAAACACTTGACACACACAAAATAAATGTAAACATTCACCTCTCAGCTGCAAACTTCCAATCCTGCATTCATCACATCTCTTCTTTTATGACTTCTGAATGTGATTACAAACCAAGAGTTTTAAAATTGCACGGAATACACACAACAAAACAAGCAAGAAAGAGAGCAAATCAGTAGCCCAGCAATCAAGGCTTTTGAAAGCAGAGCTGTCACTGCAGGCCTCCTTGCTGGGACTACTTAAGTATTTGTATCAGACTTCTTCCACACAATGTCTCAGCACTATTATGTGTTGGAACCAAGTCACAAGCTCAAAAATGAATAATAGCAAAAGAATTTAGTCTGATTTTTTTTTTCTTCAGTTATGTGAAATGCCGTCATATTCATGGCTTCAGTAAGAAAAGTAGAGTGCTTCCAGTCTGATCTTGTTTAGTCAAGTACCCGGGGATTAAAACATTGCTATAGAAGATTGCAGATTGAGGATATTCATGGTCTGAGACTAAATCCCAGGACTCCTCACTCCAACAGGAATGAAAAGTGCACAGCATCCTGATCTCCCTTTTCCTGGATGCATAATATTAATCTATTAATTGCCTTCCCTAAATGAGCTTCATGGTGAGCTCTGTACTCTCCGTGTGGTATAGGCACATCTTGATCTCATCAACTCATCTAAACTGAATCCTGTTTAGGGATTTCTATTCACCCCTTAAATCCTTGATAGGCATGAAGACAAGGAGCTCACTCTCAGTTCTGGGTCTGCATTAGCACAAGTCATATTTGTATGGACAATGGTCAGACTTGTTTGTTTCTGGAATTTATTTTGAGCATATAAGTACCTTCTGAATCACTCTTTCAGTATTTATTTCTTTAGATTTTCCCCTTAAACAATTGTATCTTTCTACTTTACTGTATTAAGCCCTGTATATTCTAAAACCTAAAATTTAATATTACCTTTCTGAAATTTTGAAATATAGCTGGGCTTGTTCTACATACTATGATTTTTTTTTTCAAAACCTTATTTGTCAGCACAGCACAACTGTGTAAGTCCTAATTAAAGCATTCTGTTCCTTGGAATTTCTCTAACATACTTTGGTTCCACTAGTAAGTTGAGTGCCTCTCTTGTTTTCTGTTTACTGTGATGATTATATAGCAACTCAGCTATAGTAGTTGAGGCCTTTGCTAGAAATACAAGAAGAAAAGACTTTGATGATAGGCATTGAAGGTGAATGTTTCCTATTTAAATTGCATCCAATGCTAGTGGAGCTAATGCGATGCTGATGGTGCTGACTTGACTTCCATAGGAAAGACTTGATGCAGTGTTACTAAACTTTGACCTTTGCTGATTGTATCTTCTGGCCTGAAGAAAGATGCAGGATGCTAATTCAGTCACAGCGTTTGCAGTAATCACAGCTTAATGACATGGTGGCATATTTGTCCAAATAAACTTTTCTAAATAGAAAATGAATCTAAACAAAGAAACAATATGAAGAATACAGCAATAAATAGGGAATAAGACTAACAGGGATTACAGAATTTAGTAAAATGTACTATGTTCTGATTCATTAATTGTTATAATTTCTTATTCAAAGTCAATCTAAGTTACTGTTAAAATGAGTGTAGAAACCTAGGAGTAATAACATTGATAAAGCAGTATCTAAAACTGTTCTGTCACTGACAGTGAGGTCCGCATTAAGATGGGAGATGCCCTAATCACAACTCTTGGGGAAAAATCTCCTATCAATCCATGAAACTTTTAATGTTTTTTTAAACAGGCAGGGCATCTTCAAATCTGGGTAATCAGTTTACTCATGAGCATATTTTATATGTCCATATTATCCTCCTGATAAAAATTATTCAAAAAATTATTCAAAATTATTCAAAAATCAAGCTATTGTATGAAAACTACTGGGATAAACATGACAGCAAAGTCAGACAAATGCGGCATTTCTATTTAAGCCTGAATTTCAACATTTTCTTTAACTTTACAGGAAGCAGTATTTCAAATTGCTGCACCTCATTAATTCTATATCTGCTTACTCAAATGTTCACAGAAAAAACACAATCACCTCTGTCACAGGAATTACTCATCAGCAATTTCAGGTAGACCAAGTATTTATGATGCATTTAAATGGGTGTCAACTTCCAGCCTCTAAAAGCTACTTTTTTATATCCTTAACTAGGGAGAAATCACTGTGTGTTCATAATAACAGTATATCTTGGCATCAGACTTGCAAAGAGTGCTCTACTATGTAATTCCCCATGTCAGTCCTCAGGAACTATGACAGTTTCACGGTCAGTAGTTTATAGCCTCATGGAGGGGAATAAAAGCTCATCAGTATGCACTTTCCTGTTACAGTCGAGGGGTTAGCCTCCAATTTCCATCAGCTCCATGCACAAATGAAGGCAACTGCACCAGAAAACCTTTTTGATGACACTCCTTGAAACAGTTTTACTGAACCAGTGCTAGCTAAATGAAGAAGAGCCTCAATACTGTAATGGTATTGATAAGTACTTTTCAAAGCAAATGGTAATACATCATGCACTGGTCCTACTCTTCCTCAGATACAAACTCCTAATTCACTGCCAAATTTCTTTTTTTTTCAAAGAAATACATTTAAAACATTGACTACTTGAGCAAAGGACAAAATTTTTTTAACAATCCCACACTGATGGGGATTTCTAAAGCAACATTCCTACCTTTCAATTTCTTGATTTATTAGAAGGACGTAGAAACCACACCTGGATACTTGCAAATGCAATATCAAATGAAAAGGAACATAGTCTTCTACTTAGCAACTGCTGCATAGTTTCTGGTTCATCACTTGGCTGACCATTGGGAGAACAGTGATCAATGAACCTGAACCTGTTGTGGGCACAGTCTCAAAATCTTACATATAAGGATTCCTATGGCGTGTGACATTTTGGATTACACCTGTTCCTATGGTAGAAGGAATAGATATATTCCCTAACTCCCAATTTGCTCATGTTACTTGCTCAAAGTTTGAACTATCTATACTATATACTTAAAAAAATCACATAGTTTTCTAATATTTTCATATCTCTTGATGTTTACTACCAGAGGAAGTACAGAAACCAACTTCTACATGGCATTTTTAGTGTGATTATACTTGGAGCTTCTGTCTTGCACTGTGAATATCACCTTGTTACAATATGCCTTACCATCATCCTTGTCAGGTAGAATGGTAACCCGAGCTCCTGGGAATTCTGCACCAATTCTTCCACCCATTGGCATGCTTAGCAAAACATCAAAGGTTTCAGCCTCTTCATACAAGGAATCATCTATGATGACTATACGACACATTTTTTCTCGTTCATCTTTGTCAAAACGTAGAATGCTGTTGTGATCCTCAGGTCTGGATATATAGTCAGAGTAAGATAGTACAGAGCTTGGGGCAGTGCCAGATGCAGTTCCTGTGGCATAAAAGATAACAGTCATCATAGACAGGGCAATTATAATGATCTCCTCACGGAGAATAAATTGTATTTTCATTATCTTTAAAATTTATTTGATAAGATGGGCTGAGATCTCTGATGAGGCTACATTTCTGAACTCTCTGGATAACTACTTCTACTGTATAATATGTCTACAGAAGACATATGACTCCTCAATTCCATCTGCAGCATTTCAGCTGGAAGGAATTTTACAGTTTATCATGGGAGACATAGACTGACAAAGGCCTACAAATTAACTTCTTTAGTGTATTTTATCAGTGGAGGTTGCTAGTGGACGAGAAATTAATTTTACCTAGACATAATTTGATAAAAAGAAATTATTTTTATTCAAGATCACCTCACCAAAAATGTTGCTTAATTATACAAATGAAAAGTAATGAGAGAACAGCATACAACATATGTGGTTAAAAAAATTCCATATGGGTGTAATTAATGGAAGTCTGAAGGGGAGAGGAAGGAAAACGATATCAATTAGGTAGTATTATTCTATAAGTTTTTTTTTTTTTAAGATAGAAACAAGTACAGGCTATCATGGGCAACGACTGCAGTGTTCACAATTTAAATTACTTTCAGATAGTAGGGGTTGTATATAAAAGTATTGAAAAATGATAGAGAGCATAGATCATATCACCTCCCCAAAACAAGCAGCAATTTGGAACATTTGGTAAGTTTTGGCTGTATTCAATAAGATTTTATGATAGACTGTGAGGATGAATATATATGCAACTGAAACTGAAGATACTTAGATTAAAAAAAAAATCATTACCAGATGTATAAACATTACACAATAGATAGAACAATTCATTTTGCTTTTCTGCTCTTCATTTTCACTTTTTGTTTTTTCCCTATTATTGATTCTACTACCTTGTTGCGTGTAGCAGATAACCATCAGTTCCTGGCTCACATCTCCACTTCTTCTGACTGGTATAAACAATTCACCAACAACTTCTTCAATAGTATAGGTGGCTTGAGGAATAAAGACAGTCGATTCTGCAGAGATCAGACACATTTGTTTAGTTGTGCTATGGTCTCAGAAAGACACAAGTGAAATAGCTAGAAGCATCTTAAAATATTTTAAATGCAACAAATAACTTGAATGTATCAGTGATAGAGATAATATTAATAAAAAGTTGGAGGGTGAGAGAAACAGAGCTTCTTAGTCTTCTTCACTCAGAAATAATAATAAAAAAATAATGCCAGATGATTAGGTCTGATCTCACAACTTCTTACAAAATAGTCTTTTATGTTATTAATTTACTTATTTAGGGTCAATCACGCAAGACAAAGTTTGGAAGATTGTTTCACCAGGGTTAGCCTATGATTATTTCCATGTTATTTCATTAGCTGTTAATCACAAAATGTATCACACACAGGCAGTGGTACAGTTAATCTCTAACTTACTACATGCTGACAACCATGGCAATCGTTTGGTACTGAGGATGCTTATAAAGTCAGATTTAGTCCTTGCTTCCTATTTTGAGGGAATGTGTTGGTACAACACTGAGGATAATAGGGATGAGATTCAAAATCTGACTTGGGTTTCTGACTTGAGTTGGCTAAGTGTTTGCACTTCTGTTTTGCTCAGATCTAGCCAGATCTGTAGATCTAGACAGTCAGTGGAGCTAGGAGAGTAACTGCCTCCGAAAAATCAGGCCCAAGAATGTCAGATCCTATTTTTCAGGATCCTATTTTTCAACTCATTATTCTATATTCATATAAGCAGATGACTATGCTTTATGATGTCCCTGGGATTCAGGGTCCATTTTGTTCTTGATTCCTTAAAATCTCAGGAACAAAGAGCAGTTATATAGAGAGCACCTTTACAGTTCTAATAGCACAACTGCAATCTAATTAAGTCTGCTTTAATACTGAATACAATTCTGCAAAATATCACATCAAACGGTATTTACTGACTGCACAAATTATTTCATTGCTTCAGAGTACTTTGAGAACAATTTTTCTGAAAAATGTAATGTGATCTCTCTGAAGGGATATTCCAGGTTTTATTTCTCGAACTGGAAGATACGACTTGCATGACTTAATGTCAAAAACCTGCCTTAAAAATGCTGTAATTCAGGTATGATAAGATCTACACACTTCCACTATTCCAGGAAGTCAAAAAATTGATACAAAAGAAACAAAGAAACCCAATCTTCTTGTTTTAAGGTAAAAGTAAAAGGTAACATTAAAGAACTCATTTGTCTTTTATTTTCCCTTTACAGTTAAGTTGATAAAATTAATAACTTTATGTTTGAATAAATGCAGAAATGAGATTTGTTCTGTGCTTCTTGTCTCTATCATAATTACTCAAATAGGAATAAAATCACGTTCTATAAGCTTAACAAACCTTATGACTAACATAAAGAATAAGAGAAGAACAATCTATACCACTGATTTAAAAATCAAGGCTTAATATCCATTCTTCTCAGCTTTAGCATATAAAAGTATATCCTTATGAAATCTTTTCATGGCATAAAACATTAATTAATTTCCTATATATCAAAAGGCTGGTACAGGTTCCCATGTTTTGGTTCTAAGACTGTACTATTCAAATCAATGAGTTGAAAAGTCAGCTTCACTGGAAAGAGGATAAAACTCTTGGCAGTTAGCATCTGAACTTGTTAAATTCATCTTTGTAAAAGATCATTGGGAAACAAAATCCTTCCCCTCAAGGACTATATATTTTTCCTGTAGATATTATTTGATTATGCATTTGATTCTTCCTATGTAATTTACTAGCTTATTTATAAAACTACTGCAAATAGATTACTGCAAATTTTCTAGAACTATAAATATTTTATTTCAATTCACAAAATAGGAAAATCTATTTTTGGCATTAGGAAGCCTCAGACTATCCCAATTTTTCTTAATTTCACTGATCAAAGGTATTATAAATACACAGAGATACATATAAATAGATCTGATACATTTTCAAGTCACTTCTGTCTCACATACACTGCATTTCATTTTAAGCACTCCTTGTCTCAGTGACTAAATATGACTGTCAGATAACCTTTGATTTAACTTGGATTGGTACTAAAAAAAAAATCTGTCAGTTCTCCTGCTCAGTTCTCTTCAAATGTTAATTAGGAAAGACTATATAGAACAAGCTGCTACGGTCTTCTGTCTCCTGCAAGATCCCTTAATGATGTTTTTGTGTGATCATGACCCATGGGTTCAACTGTCTGGCTGCAGCTGAAAAGCAAAGCCAACAGATTGCAACCAGAGCACTTTTTTTTTTTTTTTTTTCTGTTACCAGTTCATTCTTCACCTTCATTTAACTGTCATTTTATATGTTCTTGACACCTCAGCTGTTAAATGTTATCCTGAATGCAAACTATGTGGACATGCACACTTCCTGCCTTTTCTCTTCCTATATGATGGCAAGGGCCACAGTAACTGTTGCAGATCTCCAGGAAGAGGGCAGACAGAAAACTGAGGCTTATTTTGTAGGTATCACTTATTTTTAAGCCTGTGTATCAGGAGATGGGAGAGGAGTTATGTAAGACAGCATCTTTGCCTGTTCATCACCTGCAAAAAAAATCTGATGTATGTAGTTCCTCTCCTTAGCTGTCAAAGGCAGCCTGTGGGAGACTGCAGCCATGCACTCAGTGAAATAATGTGGTGCAAAGACCTTGTGCTACTAGAAATACAATCAGTGCTCATAATGTAACAAAGTATTACATAGCTGTATAAACTCATGACTTGATTTGGTCTACTGTCCCTAGCTTGGAGCTGTACTTGGGCTATTGAACTCTACTTTTGCAGATTCTCAGCTTGATATGAAGGCCTAACTGACACAACTAGTCTGCATCTGCACTCAAAGTGGCGTGGGGTCAATCAGCCTGCACCACTCTCTCTTACATGAATTATCATAGAATAGTAAATCTATTAGCCTCCTGTCATCTGTGCAGATACACTCTGTGTTTGCAAGCACATTGGATGGTTTTGGGGCTGGAAACAGCAGTTTAACTGTTGATTTTTTAATTCCTTTGGTATATGCATACATTAACAATACATTTCTGAAAAGGTTCATACCATCTCCCGGATCAATAATCTCCACAGTGGCCACATCAGGAAATTCGAGGACTGCCATTACAGGCTCAGAAAGAACAACTTGAAAGGACTCCGACTGTTCATGTTCACCGTCACTTAAAATCCGTACTCGCCACGTAGCTGAAGTTTGGCCAGGATTAAACTGCACCTGTTTCTGGGCTTTTCCTCTGAAGTCTTTATCTTTCTTGGCAGTACCATCTTTGGTACTAATACCTGCCAAAATCAGAAATTTAGATAATTAAAAACATTAGTTGTATTTTCCTCTCATTACTTCAAAGAGCTTATTTTTAAAAAAGGAAAATTTAGAAAAATACGATTTTCCCAACTTAAGACTGCTCAAGCTAAATGTGTTACTCCTGATCAGTTCTATATGGGTGTCACAAATAGAGGTGAAAACAGATCGATTAATTAAAGGCAAAATACTAGGAAAGCACTAAATTCTCTGAGTTGACTGGCAAGTTTACATTTCTAAAATGGCTTTTCATTGACATCTCTCCCCTGGTTCAAGGCTGTCTTCAGGTCCTTTGCACAAGTCCTTTGTGCAAATCAGTCCTTTAGAACTGTCTCCAACTCATGTATCTGGCTTCTGCTCCAATGCCACAGCACCATCCAAATGTCAAAGGTTCTCAAAAGAATTCAAAAACTTATCTCATCCCTTCTCCATTTCTTCCAACTGTACCACTTAATATACTAAAGTTACTACCTCTCCCTACAAATTTGTCTTTCTCACTTCTTGTTTGCTTTCCTCCATCATACCAATCTTTTATTTAACCTCTGTATCCCTTCAGTCCCTTCAGCCCTGCATATGGATCAGAAAGGGTAGTATCTTAACCAGTAGCTTCTATGTTCTTTTCATAGAATCATTTTTGTTGGAAAAGACGTTCAAGTTCAACGGCAACCCCTTCATGAGACCATGCCTGTTAAATCACGTTCCCAAGTGCCCCATCTACATGTCTGAACACTACCGAGGATGGTGACTCCACCACTTCCTTGGGCAGCCTGTTCCCATGCTTGACAACTCTTTCCGTGTAGAATTTTTTCCTAATATCTGACCTGAACCTCCCCTGGTGCAACTTGAGGCCATCTCCTCTTGTCCTATCCATTTTGCAGGACTAAGGTGGTCAATCAAAGACAAATTATTCAAATTTGTTATTCTTATTTGTCAGTTCTCTTTTTGGAGTTGGAGTCTGCTGGCTGAATTCAGAAAAAAATATTTAAATACTATTTTTGGAAAGTCAGAAGTCAGTTTTTGTTAACAAATACCAATAATTAAACCACACATCCTTTTTTCCTTATCTCTATCATTCTTTTACTGTATTTAATAGAAACATTATCAAAGTTAACTCACTGTTCAAAACAGAGTCTTTCAAGTTAGATTAATTTAATTAATGCCTAGTTCCTGTAAATTCCCTCATTAGCTAGGTGGCCTCACTGTATCTCAGTACTTGAAACTCAAATTATAATTCAGAAAGAGCCTTAAACAGAACCCCCATTTCTGAGGAAGAGTCTGTGCTTCATGTCAGGTAAATGCTTTCACACTTGTCTAATATCAGCCTCAAACTCCCTTTGGAGAACCTTTTCTAAGCAGTATGAGCCCACCAGGAGTTTTAACCTGAAATTGTACAAGAATAATCCTTTCTGGTCCAAATGCATCAACAGCGTGGATGGAGAAGGAACAGAATGGGAGCAGACCCAGAAGCTAGAGATAGGTGTAAGGTTGCAGAATGTGATAACACAATCTTTTTCCACCTTTTCACTCTCCAGACACTGCAAGAAGCTTTCAACACCTCAACTTGGCAGCCTCAATTGACTGCCAACATTGACTGAAGAAAATGAGCTTACTGCTCACGCACTTGTTGGTGACTGCTTAATCAGACCAGCTCACAACAGCCTTCCAAAAAAACGAGGTATGACAATTGCTATCAAGTTGCTATACATATATTTTCTTATTATAGAGAAAAAAAATCCAAAAAGGATCTGTATTCTGTGAAACAAATACAATATGGGTACCAGACCTAGGCATCTGTTCATAAAATAATTCCAAATTGTACAGACAATTTAACACTGCTTCTCATTAAAACTTTTCATTTTATTCTATTATAACTATTGTAACTATTATAACTATATATATAACTATATATATAA